>JAAAKM020073195.1:177872891-177898898 GCA_010016025.2 Alatinidae sp. Z8VKAUB7J3 | reverse complement strand
GTTGTTTGTGAGGAGAAGAAAAAAAAAAAAAAAAAAATAAACAAGAGGGAGGGGGGGGGGGGGGGGGGGGGGGGTATTTACATAGATCTTTAAAGGAATGTTTCTTTTTGAGAAATATTCTGAAAAGACTACAGAGAATTTCTCTGTACTTACGTAATATCAGCCAGGATTTGAATATTTACATCGTTTGGCCATTTTCTCTTGATACAAATCACCATCTTTAAATATTATCCCTAAAACCTAAAGAAGAAATATTGGAAGCACGAGTAGGTGTAAAGGAGGGACGCAGAGAGTTGAGGGGGAGGTAATTATTTGAAAATCACTAAGAAAATATACAGCAAAATCGGGGCTTCTTTTTACACAATATCATTAAGATGCTCTAAACATCTTAAATTTTGCCACTTTGATTTTTCCTGGGAGCTTGGTTGTTAAAATTCAAAAACTGTATTATATTATATATTATACCATGCGAAATAAAAACTTGCTCCATTATACCCCCTTCTTTCCTAAACCCTCCTTGATCTTCTATTAAATTTCCTTAAGTCTTTAAGCTATTTTCTTAGCCGACTACTTACTATCTTACAAAAAATATCAGTAACTATGGGAGAAATCTGGATCAGTCGGTAATTCGAGAATTCTTTGCTGTTTCCTTTTTAGTATAACGGTACTGCAATAAGTATTATCCATTCTATTGGCCAGTTCCGCAATAAAAATGTGTGGCTGAAAACGACAGTCAAAACTGATATAAATACTTCTTTTGCCTTTCTCCATATTCGTAGAGGAATTCCGTCTCGACCTGTAGTTTTTTTTTATAGCTGAATTCATAGTCTCCCATATCTCCTGTTTCGAAATTGGTGCTATCAATTTCGTATCTCTTCTGTCAGGGCTCCAAAAGGTACAATTTCTGGTAAAATGTTTGGAGATCTTCTTCCATTCGGTTTCCGTTTACCGATTGTGTCCTGAGGTGCTGGTCCCACTGTTCAGGTTCCAAAGAACACGTGTTGTGTGCCTTTCCCTTCAGCGACCTATGTACAGCTTTTCAGATTTGATGTGTATCTTTTTCTCTGAATCGTTTAATAAGTTCTTTTTCTCTTTTCTCCCCGTGAATTCTTAAATTATTCTCTTCCTTGCGATTGAGATGAACGTACTTTCCTCAGGCTCTCTTGGACAATGAGTCAAAGGCCCTCAAACTCGTAATCAAAAAATGTTTTCGTCGATTTCTTCTCTTTCCATAGTTCGCATATCTGCCCCAGCGATTCTTCTAAGTCACATGCTGATTCACTTACTTTGCCTACTTCAACTAACTCAATAATCTTCTCCATCTCTTTCTCTAAATTTCCATTTCCTACATTAACCTTAAATAAATCTTCATCGTATATATCTACCTTGTTGATTTTGCAGAAATTTTTTTCCAAAACATAGCACGCCAATTTTGCCTACTTAATAAAAAAAAAAATAGGTAGAAGAAAGTAGAAGAATTCTGGGTAGATATATTTTATATTTTAAACATTATTTTCTATATATTTACAAGAACTGGTCATATCAAGTGAAACGTAAATATTGATAGTATATTTAGTATAAATATTGTTAGTTAAATATTGTTTTGTTAAATATTGTTACCATAATATAAGAAAATTGCAAATTACAAAGAGTATTGCTGAAAATAACCTAAGATCGATGCTCTAAGGTCATTTTAGATAAAATGACCTAAAGCTAAAGAAATAGTTGACCTATTTCCTATTTGAATGACCTATTCAAATAGGCCAAATTATCTATGAAATATAATGACCTATTTCTAGCTAAAGAAATAGTTTTGGCAACTATTTCTTTAGCTAGGTCCGTAATCCAGATATTTTTCACATTTCATAGGCCTTGCAAAAAATATCTTGTAATTCCTCAACATTTTTTTTCTTTTGTAATTCTTTGTAATTACCATTTGTAATTCTTCTGTTGATGCTCAGTTGTCAAAACTCACCTCTTTTGAAATCGCTCAAATACCCTTTCTTTCCCCTCCCCCCTAATTGTTACCTATGAGTTTTTGTTAGAACGGCTGAAACAGAATTATAAATTAGCGTAAATTGTTGCGGACAATTCGTAGAAACGTAATATTTCGGCGGGAAATTAAAAAAACAACAAGCTTGGAAATAAACATGGAAATAGTCCCATAGTAGCGTTGTGGGCTTGACCTTAGCTTTGTGATACGGGACCCAGAGACTGAACAAAGCTGTAACAACACAATATAGGGCCGACGCAGGGGTTTTAATTGTCAAGAAGCGTCGTTAACCCGATTGCTTTACTTAGTTTAACTTGACCTTGGTCACCTTACTATCTTCAAAATAAAAGGACTTTAAATGGCGTTTGTTGAGGCAAAATCTGTTTTTATTCCAAATTTATGGATGCTTCTGATTTAAATGTACAAATAATTTTGTTTTATTATTTCTACCCCCTCCCCTGAAAAAAAATCCTGTGTACGCACCCGCGTTTGGTCTTCTACGTAAAAGTAAAATAAGACTGTCAAAAAATACTAATGAGGCTATAAACATTTATTTTGAGAAAAGTACATGGAATAGGCTGATGTCTTATAATGTCCAAAAATATCCAAACTCTGGTAGATTTTGGCATTGAGGCTATTTTACGCTCTGCATGGGCTCATAATCCAAAATTGTCTACTGTAGTTATACCGAATTAGCCAAATAGTCTACTTTTTGTTTGCAATGGCAAGATTTTCCAAGTAGACTTCGCTTACCGTGACTTACGATAAGTTTAACTTACCACATTTGTCTAGAACTCCAATATATGTCGAAGGTACTCATTCACATGAAATGCAGTCTTATTTGTAGTGATAAGTTGCGTCAGACTGGTAAAACTGGGTGTAATTCCTTAAAAAAGAATTTAGATGAAGGTAAAACGGAATTGCAAAATCAACAGTCAAGTTTTCTAGGCCATGTGATCATTTTTACAGGGTGGAAAACGATTTTTCCAATGGGATTAAACTGGGAATGGTATGGGAATGGAACTCCAATGGAATTGTAGAAGAAAACGGAATCAATACAAGAATCAATGCTGTTTTAGTATAAATTTTTGCAGAAGCTAAAATTTTTCACATTATGGCGTTCCGCAGAGCATTTTGTGCTCTTCGCTTTCAAACTTCACGTTTAGTATTTTGGGAGGAATTTAGCAGAAGCAGAAGCTGGAGCTAAATTTTTAAATTATGACCGTCCTGTTACTGTTTCTGGGGAAGTTTCTTGAGGGACATTTTAGTTTAGGAAGATTCCTTTTGCTTAGGGGTCATCGATCGTTTTACCAAAATAAAGAGAAAAATTCATCTAAAAGTTTCCATTCGAATTTCAAAAAAAAAAAAAAAATACTGGTGTGGTGTTGGGCTTCCCTTTCTGTAAATCTTACGTCGGTCCTGCAGATTTCTATCGAATGTGAGTTTCGAGGTCCTCTTAACCAGGTGGCCTCGACATCTAACTTTCTTTGGGTTATGTAAGCTCCTATAAGTGAAGCGTTTCTTAAGCTTTGTAGTCATCTAAAATGTTATGAATTCTAATTGCAATTCGCCAAAGATAAACGAAAATTAATTTGCTGATTTGATTTTTTAAAAGTTGTCTTTGTCAAAGGAAACAAAAATGAATATAATCAGGTTGAAAAGTATTGCCAAGTGTAACTAATTAGTTTTGGTGTCTTATTTTCGCGGTTCAGCATAGCAACACTGACGAAAATGTGGTATTGCCCTTTAAAACTTAGATCTGCCAAAAAAAATCCTATAAAATCGTGCTGTTTAGGTGTGAATAGACCTATGACGGGTTGGGGGAGGGGTGTGGGAGGGTAAGAATATGTTTTGATTTTTTTGTTCTTCGAAACAGCCCTTGTCTCTGCTTAAGGTAAAACAAAACATATATTATTTTGTAGTGTACACTTTTGAATTTGATTCTCTATAAGTCATGTGACATCCAAAAGGAGAACGAGTTTTACGTTAAAGCCGCCATTGCATTCGCCTTTAAGCTAAGTTAGTGACGCGAGAGCGGAGTAGGCTATAATAAAAATTCAAGGAATTCCTGTTCTATGTTAAAAATAATCCAAATTCTCACGCTTTGGGTGGATGTGAATTGGCTTCATAAATTAGTGCTATATAGAAGAAGTATATAGTTTTTATGGTCTTTACTAATAGTATTACCATAGTAAGTCAAGCTGCACACCTGATCAATCTTTTCGTTACCCAACGTCACATTTTATTTTCACTTATTCCTAGCCTTAGTAACTTCGTCTTCTTAACAATAATTTTCAAACCTTTCATATCATCCTGAACTTGCAAAACCTCTAAAATTTCATTCATTTTGCTCAAACTTTCATCTAGCATGCTTAAATCATCAACATAATCTAAGTCCAGGAGAGTTTCTCCTCCCTATTTGATTCCGTGGTCTCCCATTTCATTTCTCTGCTTCTTAAGACAAAGTATTTCAAATGATCCATATAAAGGGGGATAGAATACAACCATGCTTAACTCCTGACTTAATGCAAAACCAGCTGCTAACCTCATATTCTACCTTAAGAGCAGCGTTATTCTCGCACATAGCACTAATCACTTTAATGTGTTTGTTCGCATACCATATAATGATAAGACCTTTACTAAAGCTCTTCTATCAACAGAATTGAACGTTTTCTCAGAGTCTATAAAAACTGAGGATCAAAGGTGTTGACAACTAAGGCACTTCTCAATTATTAGCCTAAGAGTGATAATTTGGTTGACACATCCTCAACCTTTTCTATAATCGCACTGTTCTTCTCTTAAACTTTGTCTAGAGTATCTCTCCGTCTAAAAAGCATCGTATTACTAAGTTATTTGCTACTTACAAATACTAGACTAATGCCTCGATAATTACGACACTCACTCTTATCACCTGTCTTATACAGTGTTTTAATTAAGGTTTTCTTAAAATCATTAGGTACTTCTCCTCTTTCAATAGTCATATTCGAAATCTTCAATAACTTATTTCTAACCTCACAGCCACCATATTTAAGAAACTAATTTACCACACTATCAGCACCCAGAGCCTTATTATTTTTTAATCTTTTTAGCACGATCACCGGTGCCCTTGAGGCTGCATAGGCAACAGGAAAATCAACGATAAGAAATGCCTCCCGATGGGTGCGAGAGTGAAGAATTCAAATGCTCTTTGACAAACAACTATCCTTTCTGATCGACAACCTGATTTGGATTATTTTGCTAGTTGTGTTCACATTTTTTGTTTTCCAATCAGAGCATTTCCTAACGGAACGGAACATCTCGAACATACTGACCGCCGCTGCTGTTCTGGGCGTGCTGGTGGTTGGGCAGACATTCGTTTTGATCAGTGGCAATTTCGATTTATCGACAGAATCAACACTGGGATTAGCCGCCCTTCTTGGCCTTTGGCTGATCGTTCCCGCAGGTGCGCCGACCTTTGGCGGCGGAATTTTTCTAAATCCCTATCTCTCCATCATGGCCGTCCTGGCAACAGGCGCGGCCATCGGTTACGCCGTTGGTTGCCTCATCACGTTTGGGCGGATGCACAACTTCATCGTCACCCTGGCGGTTCTCCTGATTATCCGAGGTTTCATGTTGGCGTTTTCCGAAGGTGCGCCGGTCAACGGGTTTAATAATCCGAACGCTGATGTCTTCTACTGGCTGGGTCATCAAACTGCCTTTGTTCTTCCCGGGCTTGGGAAAATCACCGTTGCCGTAGTTGCGTCCGGGCTGTTGTTCGCGTTTGGCCATTTCGTTTTGCAGCATCACCGTTTTGGCCGTGAACTCTACGCAATTGGCGGTAACAGAAATGCTGCCGAGGCATTAGGGATCAACGCCGATCGCCGCGTCAGGCAGGTCTACATGATCAGCGGACTGCTCGCTGCCGTTGCCGGCTGGATGTTGGCGGGAAGAGTCGTCTCGATCCAATCCAATCTCGGCGAAGGCTTCATCTTCACCGTGTCCGCAGGGGCGGTGATCGGCGGGGTCAGTCTGCAAGGCACATTCCTCAGAAGCATCCATCATAAAAAAAAAGCCTTTATCCCTTCTTTGCAGACTAGCAGCACAGCCATCTGGAAATAGTGGATAAAATTACTTCTTTGAACGAAAATAGCAGCTCCCTTTATAAGACCACACTCAACTTATTGAAATAGTACGCATAGGGAAGAGGGGGGCTTTTCCGAACGACTTTCATCATTCCTGGCCCCAAGGTCTCATTTTCAACCAATATACTTGCCTTTTTTTACTCAGCATAGAATAAACAATTGGCATCTTAGCATTAGTTTGTGGCATTTTTTGGAAGCAAGATGAAATGTGTCTATCACAAATATCAATAGGCTTTAATATGTAGTGTATAGTCCCCATCATGAGGCCAAAGCGGACGGGTGCAGAGATCTATCTGAATGGGCAATATGGTTCAGCTACTTATTCAAGAAACAATATTTTAAGTACAAAAAAGAAAAAGAATTCAACCACCTAAAATACATTCAAACACCTCATTCATTTGACATTACAGGTGGAAAGGTCGAATCCAAATAAAAAGCCTTTCACTGATCTTTCTGTTGCACCTGTAAACGGGACTGGGGGTCTGAATTCAATATCTGTCAGATTTACCCCAGCTTAGTCTACATACTCTGGGGAAATAAATTTTTTACCACTTCTGCACAGAAAACTCATTAGAGTACATTCATTTTTGATCTGTTCAATTTCTCCGACATAAAAAATAGCAAAATTTCCCTTTTCCCAGCAAAGAACTTAACCAAAACAAAATATCCAGAACTGTATTCGATTAGTTCATTTTGTGGCTCACTATCAATGCTAAATGACTCATCAGTCTTTAACCCCCCCCCCCCCACCAAAAAAAAACCCCCCCCCCCCTCTACTAGTCCCCACCCTTAGTTTTTGTGGTGACTTTGCTTACTTTTTTATTTTTAAATTGCTTTGGTCCTTTAGTTCACTGACAAATATGTTAGGTGTATTGTGAGTAGAAATTCGACTGCAGTTTTTTAGTATGTCATGATTAACACGGGGGCTGTCGTTTCCCATTGGAAAACTCTCCTCCATGGAAAATTCCCGGAAAATTCCTCCCTAGATAATTCCCCCAAAAGCAAAATTGAGTAGCCACTAAGAAAGTACAAAATAGGTACCTAAAAATGTCGATCAGATGTCCTAAGGCGTAACAAAAGGAGCAGATATTAAAAATCGTTCTTGGACGGGGGCTGGTTGGTCTCAAATCACTTTCGACTAAAAAAGGACTAGTGCTCTCAATCCTCGATCGAATAAGCATCCACCGATGTTTATACAACCACGGGGGGAGGACTGGAGGTGAAGAAGGGACTTAGAAGCCTCCCTCCTATGCGGAACAGATTAATAAACTTTTAATTATATATTTAAAATCAAATTTAGGGGTTTAGTGTTACTCTTCATTTCCTTAATAGCAGCTTAGACCAGAAATAATCCCGGACATCAAGAAGGATTATATATCAATTTGTACCCCCACCTTTCTTCCTTGTAACACATTCTGTATTTATCTGAAGACTCAATGAGAGTTGGGATGTTTTGGCATTCAAATGAGAATCCTACTGTAGAGGCTTCAAACTCTCCTGTACAAATAATTGAAGTTGTGCATTCTTTCTAAAGGAAGATCATGGATATGTGTTGTTTGTTTTTTCCTCCGGGGATGGTCGTATTGAACCAAGGCTCCTAGAAAATCGGAAAAGGGCTCTTTCGAGCAAAAATTAAAATTTTAAGTTCGCTTTTATGTGACCAAAAAGAGTGGAAGGAGACTAGCCCCTTCCCAAGTGTATGTGTGTGTGTGTGTGTTCGGATGTGTATGTATATCACCAAGAGTTCTAAAATTTGACACAATACCAAACTAATACAGAATAATCTGAATTATACAATATACGGTCTCATTGCTAATGATCCAGGGATGAATATATAATCATATTTACATTTAATTACTAATATAACAATTACTAATATATATTGAATTATTATAATTTTGAAAAGATAAAATTGGTGTAGTCATTACGCAAATCTGCATTGTAATTGACAAAATGTCGAAAGGATAATGCCATTATATAGAACAAAAGAAAGAATGCGAAAAGAGAGAGAGAGAGAAGATTAGCTAAATAATTTCCTTTGTTGTTTGTTTCACAAAGTTAGCAGATTAAGAAAGCAAATGGTTTTTCTGATGACAAATCTAAAAATGCATTATCGAGTTGACTTTTGCAGTTAAAAGGGTAAACATGACCCCACCGTTTAAGTGAAAGGGTATAATTTCATCTCTACGGTGTGGGCATGGGCACTATCATTTGGGTATTTTATTAGGCACCTTAGATAGAATTAGCTTCAGTTATTTATAACAGTTCTTTGTTATTTATTTCATATTCTATTTGAATTACTAGTTTAAAAGACCCTTGTGTTGGTGAAACAAATTTTAGTATTATGTAAGCTATTGTTCTGTTATGGCTGCCCAACAATTTTTCCACCTTCTTGAGAAGACTGTCGTTTTGTTTTTTGTTACTTATAAAAATTTGGAATATAAAACATTTATGCCTAATAGTTGTGCCTCTGAGCTCTATAAACTAACCATGTTAATTTTAATAGATAAGGGTTTATAATGTTAATCAGACTAAGCCTGTAATTTGACTTCACAGATAAGCAATGTCTGAATTTCATATATTATGAATTTTTCAATGAAAATATCCCCGAAGAGTTTTCTCCAAAGTCTAGGGAGGGACAACAAAAATCTGGTGGGATGTATCCCTCCCCAGTAATTTCTGTTCGTTTTAAGTTTTAATGTCGCTCCTTACTTTCAGTTAAAAAAACTAGTTTTTTTTATTTAATTGTTATCAAGGCTCAGTTTTTTTTAGACTTTTGGTTACTAGTGAGCCACGCCGCTCCTTAGTTCCAGTTTGTGACCACGAACGGATTGATAGAAGGAAAAACCTACAAAATAAAAACAAACAGAAAATGATCCAATTTGGGAGAAACTAAGGTAAAAATATATAGAACCAGGGATTTTGAAAGAGGAGTTGCCAGAAGCTTGTCCCTCCATCTTATTTACCCCCAAAGATTAATCTTGATAAATAATATTATTTTTGCTTTATCATTCTTTCAAAGATAGAATTTTATGTCTGTTTGAAGTATGGAAAGGGGGTAGTTGCGGCTAAATCCTAATTTTGTAAATGCTAAAGTGTCTCTTGAATTTCATTGCCCATGTTACGGCAAAGAATTAATTTTTCTTTTCTAAAACTTCTCAAAGTCGTATATTTTTTAGGATCTAAATTTAGATTAACAATTTCTTTTCATGCTTCCGATGATATTATAATCTAAATCCTGCATACGAAAAACGTCTTAATAATATTTTTTAATGGTAAATCCTGTCTTTTATAATGTCTTCCACAGAGACACTGGATCTGAGATCGTATCAGAATACACGTCATACTCAAGTATATCCAGTTGGAGACACTTAGTCATGAACGATGCTGCCTCTATGCATTTTCTCCTTTTTTTTCTTCTACCACTTCGTATAAAAGGAATAGTCGTAGAAATTTAGGGGAGGGCTCATTCGACTGAAAAATGAGACTTTTAAATTAAGATAGGAGCAATAGAACCAAGCTGGCGCTATTGCCAAACATGTCTAGTATTTTAATGTCTTTTCATAAATCTATCTTTTCATAAGCAACGTTTTTTCGTCTGAACCAGTATAGTAACTGAATTACCATTAAACCGTCTTGTGTTGAATCTTTTGTTTGCCTTCTTCCTCTAGGAAAATCACCTGGGGGAGACGATATCCAGCCAGAGCATCTGAATTTTAGCTCCACAAAACTGGTAAGTCAAATAACTTGTTTCAGGCAATAGTGTCGCACCAGAATGTTCTGCAAGGTTTATGCCAGGGAGTCGTCCCTTGTATTCGTAAGAAAGGAAAATACCCTAAAGATTTTGCTTCAGATAGACCCGTCACTGTTTGTTCAGTGTTAGCAAAGCTACTGGAAAAGGTATTGTGCCCCGCAGTGACGAGGCTAGCGGATGTGGGGGACAATCATCTCGGTTTTTGGTCAGGGCCTGGTGTTCATAAAGTTCATGCGGTATTTATTTCATTTGTTTAAAAGTTTGAAAAATGTATGAAACCGTTATTTGTTTTCCGCAATAGACATATTTAAGGTGTTTGATTCTATCCTATATTCGGAAGCAGTTCTTTTATCTTTAAATGTCTGTGGTACTAGTATTGAAAGTCCCAAGCAATATTTCGGTCTGGAGGACAGCTTTCTGAACCGATAAAGATGCATAAAGGTGTTAAAGAGGGTTCAGTCAAAATCCGCGTAATATTTAATAATGCATTGGGTTTTGTGACAAGACCGATACGAGAGTTTTTGATAGAAGAGGGTATTGATGCCAGTCATTTGTTCTAAGCAGATGATGTACTTTTAATAAGTAATAATTTAGAATCTCTGCAAGAAGCTGTTCATACATTGTATTGTATATCTCTTCTTGATATTCGGTTAATTAAAGAATCATCTAAGACTTAATTCCCATTTTGAACGACGAAGCGCTGCCAGGCCGTGCTCTTAACATTAGCGGTAAGACAGTTGTCCAAAGAGAAACCTTTGAGTACCTCGAAGATCCACTATCCCCCCATAAACATACCCATAAACAGAGGAATGAATAAAGAACCTGGAATTTGTTCTTTTTTAATATGTTTTATTATTCTTTTTTATTATTGTGTCATTACTCATTTTTTTTGGAATTTATTCTTTTGTATTTTGGACTTCATTCTTCTTGCTCGTCATTCTTAATTTCTTATATATTAGTTTTTTTGTATGTACACAGATTAAATTTGCCTCTGTACATTAACCATAATTTTAATGTAACACACTTGTGGTATAAAGTGGCCTTGAGTGCCTTGACAAGTAAGAATTTCGATTGATTCCATATTAGTAGCTATCTCCTATGGACGGTTGTATTATTTAAAAGAATATAGCCCCCTCCCTGGAGACAAAAATAAGTAGAAGGAGAAAAGTGTTGACTTCTCGGAATTTCGCTTTATGTTTGTATTTGGTTTAATATTTTTTGTTGTTTTTTTTGTTCTTTTTTAATCTGCATAAAGTGTTTCTCTGATTTTTTTTGAATTTGTTACTCTGTATGTGTCAAACATTTAGCTGATTGTGAGTGGAGGTAAAAAGTGTAAAAATGTGCCTTTGTGCTTTTCTAAGTTAGTGCTTGTAAGTGGACCATTTTTTGTTCAAAATCAAGACTCTTTTTTCTTGCTTTCTATTGCTGACTAATGTTTGAATCAATGACAAGCATCCAAGGGCTTATCCATGATTTTGTTCAGGTTGGGGTTCTTTTTAATAATGAGATAAATAACGAAAGGTCTAGAGCCCGGCTGAGAAAACAAATTCGTAATGCGCGGGATGGAAAAAACCGGGAATTTTTATAAATACAACTTACTTCACTACATGCAATTCATGCAAGTGTAACTAAACAAATTCTTCCGTCATTGCCCGGTCAACAACACCACCCGTTGACACGTCCAGCGAAATAATGATTTTTTGCTAATTTTTTTAAGATATGTGGTTGTGCAAGCTTTCACTTAACCAATTCAAAGTATCAGATTGTATTTCCACTATCCTAGGTATAACATAAAATTAATGAATAATGAAAACCGATTATGTAAGAGTACAGAAGAATCAGTGATAAAGAAAAGAAACACTGGCAGATTCTCTCTAGTTTGTGTCTATTCATTCCATTATTCAATTAAATAAAATAAAAACAATTTTATTGACTGAAAGTAAGGAGCAACATTGAAACTTAAAACAAGCAGATATTATTCTGTATATGAAGGGGCTACCCCTTCCTCAACCCTCGCGCTTTACGAAAAGGCTTCAATTTCTTTAAAAATACTCCTGATTCAAATTCAACGGCTCTTGCGTTTGAGCAAAAAATTGTGTCAACAATCTAAACTTTCGTGCAATATCGAGGGTTCAAGAAGTAGCAGCCCCCCTCAATACTGAATAATTTCTGACATTTCAAGTTTTAGAGATAAAAAAACTGGTTTCTACTTAATTTCTGACGGTTTTCAAATTATTCCAGGAAATACACTCACATCCTCGTTTACAATTTTGCTTGGAAACTTTCTTCTCCGCAGAAAATTCTCCTCGAGGAACCCCCTCCCCCCAAAAAAACCTTATATTTACTCAAAAGAAATATTTAAAGATAACAATTACATAACTTAAAATCTTTTCCCAGTGGCTGTGGGGGGGGGGGTCAAGTCATCCCGCTACACATAGTTATTGGACCTTTCAACTACGCTGAATGAAATGGAAATTTGATGGCTGAACCAAAATTTCTATCGGATACCATGGGAAAAAAATTAACGTGGAAGGAGGACTAGTTGCCATCTAATCTTTTTAGTCACTTAGAGAGGGAGTTAGAACTTTTGATTTTCGTTCAAAGGAGCCCTCTCCAGTACAATGTCAGTATTTAAAATGGTTGTCGTGGGCGCGATTGGGGTTAGGGGAACCGAAAAAGCAGGCTTCATTGACTGAACTCTTGGCCCCTTGCCTCGAAAAGTTTTTTGGCATCGAATCAGGTCTAGGATTATTACTTGAAGCATTGCCCCCAATAACGTTCTGACTATGGCTTGGCATTTTATTATCGAATACTGGATCACGGTTCAAACGAGACAAACGGTCAAAATACTTAGGAGACACTAAATGATTAATACGACAGTTTTAATCAATATTAGCAAAAATGCACTACTGGTTGGTGAAAGCTACCACAGGGCAAGGATCGATATGATCGAAATTGTAAGTTGTTGCTTTACACTTTTTGAGTTTGTATTTTTGGCATATGTGTGGAAAACTAGAGTTCTTTTGAGATTCAAGTTTTATTTCCATGTTATGGGTCCTTTTTTCAAGTTCCAGGATTAAATTATTTTTTCAAAGGCATCTCTCACAACTACTGGGACAATTTTGAGGGGGTGGGTTCTCCAAAGGCAAGGAAAACATATTGTTGAAATTAACGACAAACTATGTAGGAGTATCAGCAACAGGGTGCTCAGTTACAAAAGCCATAAAACATAAGCTACGTTTCCAGTTAGGGTTTTCTTCCCCTAATACTGGAGTGATTCCATCTCATGGGGGAGGGAATAACAAAAGGCACTTCGATCACTGACTCGTCACACCTTTCCCACACGGTCTCTCACACCCAGGCAGACATAAGTAGCTGTGGTTCGTATCATAATCAATGTAAATTTTACTGGTAATACAACTAATTAATAGGTCCAAAATCAATAATAACTAGACCTACGTTGCTTGAGCAACGTGAAGTGTTGCGGCAACCTTTGTCCGGCTTCGCCGAATAAAGTGTTGCGAGAGCAACACTTTGGTTTTATTGAAGATTTAATCCCCGAACTCCCTTCATTTAAAGGAATATAATTGGTCCAAGCACACAACATGGGTACTGATGGGAGGGGGTCTAAAGGTTTTTCTCTTATTGCAGAAATAGCAGTTTAACCAGAAATTAAAGTTTGGAATTTTGAGGCTTCGTGGTGAAGAAAAATTAAGTAAAAAAAGGAGTAAAACTAAGTGTTAATTTAAGAGAAAAGGCTTGGTGGGGGTTACAGTCTCCCTCCCATTAAATCTTTTTTTCATAAGCTAGAAACGCCCAAGTCAAACACGTCGAATACACCGCATCTATATAATGTTGCCATGCTAAAATTAAGATTTAATGTAAGGAGCTAAAGGTTGAGCATGGTAGCGAAATCCCTAAGATGTTTTAGATAACCTTGAATATGGTGCTAAGACGAACAAAAACTTAAATTTGGGAGCAAGTTTTTTTTTACAGTAAAGTAAAAAGCAAAGATGATTCTAAAGCAATAGAAATTATCCAATTTATTAGGAAGGCTATTGCCAACTCAACCCCCCACCCTTTAAGCTATTAAATAAAAAAATAACTGAAAGAAAAGAAGAGGACTGAAACTGGAAACGAGCAGAAATTATTCCTCATGTGAAGGGGTTGCCCCCTTTCTCAATACCATGCTCAAATCAGAATTGAAATAACAATATAAAAAGACAATGAGGAGAGGGAAGGGAGCAATTTACTATCATTTGAACAGACTGGTTTTTATTGATCATTTAATTTTAATGAGAAACAACTGGATACATTGATTTATGGGTGATGTCGTTAGTAACTGGTACGTTACGCGTGCTAATGCCTTGGAATTTTTTTCTGTATAGTACCATATTGTTATTCATTTGCAATAGTATTCAGGAACATTGGGGATATTGTTTTTAAAGGATAATTCAAAAGTGTTTCAATTAGTCAAAAAAATTTAATTCATTTCTTCTTAGAAAATTCAAATGCCTGAAATGCTATACTCGGAAGTTGTATCTATCAATGAGCGTGTTATCTTAAAAGGTGATTCGCAAATAGATGAGGAAAGGTCGCTACGAGAAGTAACTGCAGCTAATGGGGAACAACTTCTAATTTTAAAGGAATTGGATATATCTGAAGTTCGCTCCAAATTGAACAAAGTCTACTCTAATGGTATTCGTTCTTTGGCAATCGTGTTTATGCATTCGTATATGTAAGTGATTTTTCTTGTTTTTATGCATTTCCATATTTTTTCATGCATGAAAAAGAAACTTGTAGTGGGTAAGTGAAAATAAGTCGGACTCTACCAATTATTGTTCGACTAAAAACTATTGCCAGGTGGAAATATTTCACAAAAATATAAATAGAAAATATTGCCCTCTCCAATGTGTTTTAACCTCTTCTCAACGAGAAATACTCCGGCTAGCGACTAAAATTAGGAGATATGTCCATTTATAAATAAGACCTAGTAAATAAAGTCCTTAAAAGGAAGTAATGCTAGAATTTTGACTCAATATAGCCAAAATTTTGGACTCCAACCAATTTTTTTTGAAAAGAAGTCAGCAACAACTAAGCGAATAAAAAAAAGATTTAATCCATAAACCAAACTGCAAAAAATATTAAAAAGGTGAGATATACAATAGATTTTGACTTTAAAATACCATCTATCTAGTGGAAAAAAAGTATTCTGAAGATTTTTGTGTCCTTTTTTAGATTTTTTTTTTTATTATAATAAAACTATATTTTATTTTATTTTTGAAATAATCTAAAATTATTTATGCAAGGTCTTCCATATCTTTTTCTTTATTTATCTCTCTAACTAAACAATTCATAAATAAATTAGGAGAAATGAGTACTTGGTGCTTGTGTTCAAGATCAGCCTCTAATATAAGTGTTAAATTCTGTGTAGTGAAGAGGAACAGAAAAACTTTTGATTATGTATGAAGATGTACCATATTCTAACCATAACGGTACTCTCAATTTTATTTTATTTCTGGTACCACATTCAGGTTTTAATAGAGTAAGAGACTCTATTACTAAGAAATGCGCTATAAAGCATTAGATAACACTCTATGAAGTATTACTTAACAAACGAGTGAATATGAAATTTAAGTGATCTCTAGTAATCGATTTTCGCCTCTGCATGTCAATTATAGCAGCCATATGGGATCACACAATTCATTTAATCATTCTAGAATTCGAATACAGAAAATTCTCCTGTAGTGCAATAGGTAACTTTGTGAAATATATTAGCCGAATCAAAATTGTATATAGACTTTCAAGGTCCAACTGGTTAGCACCCTATTCCACTGAGGGGGAATCCTAATTTTGACACAAAATCTTTGGAATATAAAGGTTCCCTTATAAAAACGCCGTGAAATTAAATGAAACCTCAAAAAAGAAAAAAAATGCCGTGTTAGAGATTTAGAACAATTAAAGTATTGTTTAATATTCCACAGGTGTATCCTCCTCATTTAAAAGTGGGGATTCCCCACCGGCCCTGAAGAAACAAGTCCCATTAGAATGCGCCATCCTTAACACTAGTAAACATTCCCTATTACGTAACAACCAAAAATAAACAAACCCTGTTAACAAGCACCAGTGTCTTGAAGAAGTTTAAAAACAACTGTCTGGATCTGGAAGGCATAGGCGCCTTGTAAAACTTATTATGCTGTTACTACTGTTACTCAATACTAAAACTGGCTAGTTTTAAAACAACATTAAACCACAGCCAAGAGAGAGCTTGTTTGACTGACTTTATTAAAACAGTATATATTAACAAAAATATGGTTATCTTGTGAGTTTAAAGACAAACATGCCACTACATGGTAGGACGGAATCTGAAATGGGGAGGCTAGAAATTGGCACTTTGTTGTGGCATAATCTTTTTTTTTACTAAATGGGGCCCAAAAACTTCAAAATTTCGGCTGAATGGCCCCCCTTCCAATATTCTACAATCACTTCTGGTGAGAAAAAGCAAAAAAAAACAGCAGATAAACACGCATCTATGATCAACCTTCTCAAGAAAAATGTAGAATTTTTGTTTTTGCATAAAGGAGCTTAAAACTTTGGCCCTCTGGTATAGGGCCCTTTAATATTTTGAAATATAATGGTTTAACTTTTATCAAAGGGAGCTTAAAACTTCTGCCCTCTGTTACAGGGTTCTTGCAAATTTAAAATGTAATGCTGTAACTTTTATCAAGATGGTGATGTTTTTTCCCAAACTGTGCAATAATTTTTTTTGAAGTAAGAGGTCTGATTCCTTTGTGATTTTTCAGTAATTTTCCTCGACTTGGAAACATTTTAGAGGGACGAAAACACTATCGTTTCCCTCTCCCATACGACTCTCCTACTTGATTTCCATTTTGATATTCTTTGCTAGTATTATTCAATTCAAAATAGTTTAAATCAGACACTTATTGCATTACTTTATTTCAGATTGTTGAATTTCTAAATCAAGCTGTTCTTGCCAAAACCACTGATGAAAAGCTAACATGTTTAACAAGAGTCCAAGATTTGATTCTTCATCATGGGCCAGAGCTGTTAGATAGTTTTTTAGATGAAGTACTCGCTTTTCAAAATGATAGGAATCAAGAAATCAGAAGAGTAATTGTAGGATTCTTAGAAGAGGCTTGGTAAGTATTTATAGTGCAAATTCAAAATCGATTAAGTCCAGTTCTGATTTTCATATTGACATTTTTTTTTCTTATTTTTTATATTTTTTTTTGGGGGGGGGGGTGGTCGTGTGACTTCCCTCTCAAATACATCGCTGCTTTCAGCTCCCCTGTTAAAACCTAAATCCTGCAGTTCCCCTACCTCTATCCCTTCGGTAAATCCTTCTACTTTTGTCTTATCACCGGACAAAACACTTCATCATTAGTGAAAAATGCATATCGGTTTTCCTATCTTGTACACTTCGAGGTAAACTGCATGATCAATTGTATTCGAAGTCTTATTTATTCCCCTGTTCATCTTTTTTCTAAGAGTGAGAAAATGAATCAAACAGCTAATGGTGATGAGTGTAAGTAAGGAGCAAATCTTTTAAGTAAGGAGCAACTGGTGATGAGTGTAAGTAAGGCGCAATTCTTCAATAATAATTTAAAAATATTAAAAACGGAATTTTAAAAACAGTATACTCATAAAAATTCTAAATGCTAAATCTATTGCCAAATTTAATGTATCTGCAAAAAGCTGTACTTCAATTCTAGCCAATATAAAAACTGACTAAGAAAAGTTAGAAAATCTATGTTTATTAGCCTTAAGAATCAAGAGTTTCGAAACTAGAGGCTCCAGTGTCAATTTTGTTGGAACTAGTGGTCCAAAATTGTTATACGGTTGTGTTCCAATTTTAAAAGGACAGGTATATGTGTAGAACATGTTCTCCTCCCTCAAAAAATAGATACCACCAGTTAGAGTCGGGTGGCCCCCCACCCTCCTTCCCTATATCTCTCTTTGTTTAACCGTCTTAAAGGTTTGAGTGTACTTTGTGCTTTACTGAAAACTATGCGTTTTGAACAGTGTTGGTAGATATCAACAATAAAAAAGAACAAGATCACAATTAAATTTGTTTGGCGAGCAATTTGATTTTATAATTTTAAAAGAACTTGTTGGGTCAAAACTTTTAATGTTTGATATTGGTTACCTGTTAAAGAAAAAAAAAAATTTCTTGATTTTAGAATGAACTTATATCATACAATATAACAAATATCAAAAGAAGACTAAGAGGAGTTTTAAGGAAGAAGTCAGGGTAAAGATTCTCCATCGAGAAGGGGAGTCACCCACCAAAGATAGCAGTTTTTAATTCTTCCAGGAAATGATCCCTGAAAGTTTCAAAGCAATCTGACGCCAAGATCTAACTGTATTAGAATACCTATCTGTAAGCAACGAGAAAATTTGTGATTTAGGACCCTCATCGCTATTACTACGTGAGGGATATCAGCCCTGAAGACGTACTTGTAGGATCATTTAACTGTTCTAGAAAATGACTGTCTGAAAATTTTTATCTTATGCCACGGGTGCTATGGGGGTTCCCAGGGGCAAGTAAAATTACAGAAGGGGGCTTGTTCCCTTCAAATAAGTTTTATCCTGAAAAATTAAAATAGAAAGTTCGATGTAAATCTTTTGAGATGATTCCAAATCATCTCTTGATACACCTTCCATACGAAGTGACCGACCAAAAATGTGAGGGAGAAACTTCTCTCTTTACAAAGTCTAACGTTTGGTGTTGAACAGATACTAATAATGTTTATTCGACTGACTATTTGACTTTTCCATAGTTGTGTGCTAAAAGGCTAAGATTATTCTTTTTCCTTATCTTATATTGAGTCAAGATTGTACTAGCTGTATTACTAATTAGAATCCATAATTGGGCTGTTTATTCCAAACCTGATCTTAAGTATAGTATTCCTTAAAACACGTGCCAAAAACCGTGATTTAGAAATAAATAAGACTTCTAATCTCCAATTCTCCTCTGGTTTATAGACAAATGGCTGATTTTTCCTCTTGGCTATTAATAATGTGTTTCTGGTAAAAAATACAAACGCTAATTAAGACTCCAATTAATGACCCTGTATTGAATTTCTCATAATAAACTGTTTCTGCATAAAACCAACTTCATTCACTATTTTTCAAATTAAATCCATCTTGTTACTTTGAAAATGTAATACAAGCAAATTTTGTATTGCTTTGCACCAAAATATAAAATCTAGCCCGACTTTTATTATTATTTAAAAAAATGAAGCATGTGTTAGTTCAGGCTATGATACCTTGCCTCAAAACACAACGTCTATTATTTGAATCTGACGAATTTCATTGTAAAAACAACTAAACTTTTTTCTTGTTTATTACAGATTGATTAGGCTACCACATGAACACTTTACTAACAACGAAACTATGTAACCAATGCGTTGTATTATTTTTTATAATCGCAACGTAACCAATAGCATAGAGACAAGTTTTTAAGCCGAAATGTATCGGAAACGAATAAAGACTGAATACTTAACTCATTAACGTAATCTTTCTCCCGTGAAGGTTACCGCGGTTTAAGGCTCTCACTTACAACTCAACCTCAGTAATATTAATCGTGATATATTAGGCATGAAAGTAAAAAACTGGCAATAGCTCGCTACAGCAGCAACTTTTCTTCTTTTGAGCATTTCATGCCTAAATATTAAACTTTCAAATTGCAATACAAGAACAAAAACAAGTCAAATACAAAGCAAATAAGTAAAAAAAAAAAATGAAATTATGCTGTTGACTAGTCTATGTATTTATTCATCTTTCTTTTTTTCTTTTCCATCTTTTTCAAGTTTTTAACGTAAAATAAGAAGACACAACGTTCAGTGTCCTTGCCCTTAACATTTGAACGTAGCATTATGATGAGATGTTGGACGGTGTCATGTAGAAACAGGTGCTTGACAAAATTAACAAAACATATAAATTTGCAAAAGGAAACATTGACCGAATTTTGAATTATTTTTTTTTTCTTGCCAGCTCCAAGGAGAATACAAACCAATTGACGTCACATTCATATGCATTTAAAGAAAAACTTGCACCACGAACAGGAAGCATTCTCAAGTTATATCCTAGAACTGGGAAATGCAAATCTTTCAAAAAATTACTGCTACGAAATTGAATTACCTAAGGATATATAATGTTCCGTTGTAACATACTTGTGGAAGTATTTGGAGATTGCTTTGCCAGTCACAATTACAATGGAATGAAGGAACCCGTTATTTAGCGCCGGTCAACAAAGGATTAAGTATAATAAATGCTAAGATTGTAGAACCTCTAAAATCCTACAATAAAAAATCCTACAAAAGCTATGATTCCGTGAAAAATAAACAGGAAGCGGGAATTGGATTCACGCCTGAATTTCTTAGTTCGACTGGTATTGCTGATTTGCTACCCCGTGACTTAGAACTAAAGAGTAACACAACAATTATGCTAATGCGTAATTTAGATATTTCAGAGGGTAAGTGCAATGAAACATGCTTCGTTCTTACTAAATTATATAACAACGTAATTGAATAAAACAAGTACTGGCGAGAAAGCTGGAAAAGAAGTACAAATTAATCTGCAGTTAAAAGACAAGCTACTGCGAGAATCACATTTATACGAGCCTGCCGCGTGCCGAAAGAAGCTCGCTGTCCTGGTGCTGTATATCATATACATATGCATGTGTAAACGGTTATTGATAGTGTCTTATTGTGCAGACGAAGGAGGCGGGCTGGTTAAGAGGAAAGGAATTGGAGAAAAGTTGCCCCATTTAACGTGAATATATAGAAGATGGATAAGGATCTACTCTTTCCATTCCAAGAATTTCAGACCTCCTGAAGAATATTTTTAGCAACACTTTAGCGTGCAATACCCTTTGGCTAATTTAGCCGGAAAACTAACCCTTTTTGTAGTCAGAGCCGTCTCCTTCAGCCGGCGCCGGATCGCCAGCGCGCGCGGCAGCACCTCGAACAGGCCCATGACCGACAGGATGGTGATGGGGAACAGGCTCTTCATCCCTTCCCGCGCCATCTCGTCGCCACCGACACCGACAAAGTGCGCCGTGCCACCGGACTGGTCGCGCAGGGCACGCATCAGCCGCGCCCCCAGCACGTCACCCGATGGCTCCCCCGCCACCAGCATGATCGTCCGGCCCGGCGCCTGGGCGGCGCTTCTGGGCGGAGCGGACGACGACGTCTATGCGATCGGCGACAATGTCACGATCTCGATCGTCGAATTCGCGAATGAAGGGATCGACACGGTCGAGACCACCGCCAGCGCCTATACGCTGAACGCCGCCAATGTCGAGATCCTGCGCTTTGCCGGCCAGGGCGCGTTCACCGGAACCGGCAACGCGCTCGACAACGTGATCTATGGCGGCGCGTCGGCGGACATCCTGTCGGGGCTGGGCGGCGGCGACCTGATCTTCGGCGGCGGCGGCGATGACCGCATCCATGGCGGCGAGGGCGCGCCCGACACCCTGTTCGGTCAGGCCGGGAACGATACGTATTATGTGCGCGCGGCCGGAACCAGCGTGATCGAGGCCGCCGGCGAAGGCGTGGACTGGGTGTTCACCGCGACCGGTTTCTTCGCCATGCCGGCCAATGTCGAGCATCTGAAATATATCGGCGCGGGCAATTTCACCGGCGTCGGCGGGGCGGGCGACGACGCGATCACCGGCGGCGGGCTGGCGGATGTCATCACCGGCGGCGCGGGCGCGGACAGCCTTTACGGCGGCGAGGGCGCGGACAGCCTGTCGGCCGGCGCGGACAGCGATACCCTGTTCGGCGAGGGCGGCGACGACATCCTCAGCGGCGATTCCGGCAGCAACACCCTCTTCGGCGGCTCTGAGTTAAGCTTGCATCTCTCCCAATCTTAACACGTCGAGTCCCATATCACATTCAAAATTTTTCTATATGTTATTCTTTCTGAGATGCGACCTAGAATCTACACTTGCAAAAATAGATTTAACCATTTTTCCGCAGTTAAAACAATTACCAACATACTAGAACGACATAAACTAGTGTCTACGTCTAGAACAGACGAGAAGAAAACGGACCTTGGAATCCCTATTGACATTAAAAAAAATGCCAAAGCCCTAGAACTTTTTTGTGACCGTCTTTCAACCTTACCTTAGACCTTAGTTCCTCCAGGACCAGGTGTGGCACATAGGGCATCAACGAAGCCTCGCAAGACGTTTCGGAGCGGAGCAGCAGCCGTGACATCCTCGCACTGTGGTTGTAACGACAGCTCTGCAATCCACAGGTCTCTGTCCTACTGTCGTCAGAGGGCGTGTTCCGGTCGCCCTCTTCATCGCCCGCCCTCGGATTGCCACTCCTAGACATCATTCGGAAGACGGTCTTTTGGCATTCGGAGGACATGACCAAGATAGGTCCATCTTCTCTGCTTCAGGAGATCAGTGACTGGTGGTTGACCTGTTCGTCTGCGGGCCACTGCGTTTGTGACCCTGTCGTGCCACGAAATGTTAAGAATTCTTTTGAAGCAGACAATTTCAAATGCTAGGATACGTTTTTCTAGTTGTACATTCAGCTTCCAGCATTCACTTGCATAAAGAAGAAAGGACATCTCGTTGCTATTCAACAGACGGAGCTTTAGGTGCAAAGAGTATTTTGGGCTTCGCCAAACTGGTTTTAGTATATTGAATGCCGATGTTTCTTGTCCAACAATCCTTTTTATCTCGTTGACTATTTCGCTATCGTATTTGATCCTAACTCCAAGATATTTGAACTCCTGGACTTGTTCGATTGTTTTAGCGGAAACCGTTTCGAGCCCGCGCCCGGAAGTACGATCTCGCGCCGTTCCGCAGCTGCGCCTCGTCGAGGCCGCAGCAAGTCTCCGGCTCGATACTCGAGCGGATTGAGCGCCCCGGTTCCATCCAAACCGCGCCCGCTGCGTCCGGCAGCTCTTCCCCAATTGAACCAGCCGCCCCAACCGACCCAACCTACCCAGCCGAGTGCCGCCACGGCCCCTGCCCTGACTGAGCCCGTGATCCCATCTGTCACCTCAGCCCAGCCGGCACTTCCGGGCATTGCCCCCGTCGAACCCGTCGCTCCATTGGCAAACCTTCCCCAGCCCATCCAACCTAGCCCGGCGGCTGAACCCTACAATCCGAAAGCCCTCCTTGAAGCCATCGAGTCCCTGCAAAAACGGATCAAAGCACTGGAGCGGCAGTCGCAACGCGCGAACCCAGCTCCTTCTGAAAGTACGGTTTACTGATAGCGAGCAGTAAGTCGTTCGACAAAAAAATAAGCCGGAGATCCGATCCCAAGGATCTCCGGCTTTTTGCTCCTAACGGGCCAGACCGAAACTACAGATCCCGACCCGATTCGTCCTCATCTTCTTCGATGAAGATGGCATCCCCATCAATGCGGACATCAACGGATTCATCGTCGATGCCTTTGAAGAGCCGACGCAATCGATGCACGCCGACTTCTTCCGGGGCCTTGATTCCTTCCAACTTCTTGATGATTTGCAAGGGCACGCCTTTCGCTTCGCCCGTGAAGTCGCCATCAAAAATCACCTTACCATCGCCGTCTTCAAACTTCAGGTGACGCTTGCCGTTTTTATTCGTGAGTCGGTAGGTCCCGGAATCATCCTTGAGCACGGTGATCGCGTTACCAATCTCCACCCGCTGTGTGTGCAAGGCGCCGAGGTCGTCCCGGACCTTGCCCTCCCATAGGTGTCAACTGCCCGTCGCGGACGGTCATCTTTTCGAACATGGATGCACTCATGCCCATGATGATGGAGCCTTCGCATTGGGCCCGTATTTGGTCGGGGTTAACAGCAAGGCCGGGGTCGATGGCGCAGGTGACTTTGTGGACCTTGATGTCGCCGTTTTCGACGGAGACCTCTGCGACATGGGCGCACGGCGTGTTGGCATCGGTGCAGGCTGCAAAACCCATCGCGCGTCCGTTGACGACTTCATCGCGCCACCCGGCTTGGTTGGCAGCAGCCTGGATGACTTCGCGTAGGCGGTAGCCCGCTTTGTCGTCTTGGATATGATCGAGGCGAAACTGGACGGGGTCTTTGCCCGCTTGGATCGCCAACTCATCCATGACGCTGTCAATCGCAAATGTGTTGGTAAGTAGGCCCTGGCTGCCCCACCAACTCGTCGCAAGCGGACGCTTGACACGCCAGGACACGGCTCCATAGTTTGGAATATTGCGGTACTGGATCATGCCGCCCCGCCAAGCACCGATGTCTGCGCCTATGACCGTTGTGAGAATGGGGGGGACAAGGGCGGAACCGAACATCACATCACCGCTCGACAGGTTGTGGTCGATAGCTTCGATGCGGCCCTCAGCGCTCAGTTTGGCCCGCAACACATGGTGCGTGGGCGGACGGAAGGTGTCTTGCTGAAACTCTTCTTTTCTATTGAAGAAACACTTGACAGGTTTGCCAACGGCCTTGGAGAGTACCGCTGCTTGCATCGCATTGGGTGTGTGCAGTCGTCGTCCAAAGCCGCCCCCCAGATAAGTGGGAATGATGTTGACGTTTTCTTTGGGTAGATCCAGGCGTTTGGCTACTTCGCGCTGGGTAATGGCAACCACTTGCGTCGAAATCATCACCGTGGCCTTGTCACCCTCAACAAACGCAACTGCAAAGTCATTTTTGAAGAGATAGAAGATGGATTATGTTGATCTAGTTGAGGTTTTACTGAACTGATATGCTGATCTACTTTTGAGATCTTCGGTTTGCTTTGAAAGAAAGCAACACCGACACCTAAAGAAAGAATACATAAGACACTTATAGTTTTTTTCATCTCATTCCTTTTATCTAAATCAAGATTTTTTAGTGAAATGGAAGCTTTGCTCTTATTCTGCCTATAGAAAAAGAAGCCCACCACAAAAAACCTGATGATTCACTTTAAAATATACAGACAAATCAAAAAAAAATTTGCAACCAGATTTTTATTTTTTCAGAATATTTTTTGAATAATAAGAATCGCCGTTAGAAGCAACCGAATGACATACAACGATTCTTAACTAGAATGAGTATAAAACGTTAAAAATATATGTTGGGCCTCAAAACCTAAATTTTAGAGCCACAAAAAAATTAACTCTTAACTTTGATCTTGTATTTTTCATAAAGACCGGCGGGCAAGGGCTTATAACTGTGGCTCTCCATAGAAGATGTCGCCCGCCCCTGAGATTGGGAGCGCAAATCTGTTGTATAGCCAAAAAGCTCTGCCAGCGGGGTTAAGGCTGTGATCACTTTGGCATTTCCGCGATCTGAGGTGCTTTCGATCATGGCTCGGCGAGAGTTCAAATCTTTGACAACATTCCCATAATAATCCTCAGGTGTCACCACTTCGAGCTTCATAATGGGCTCTAAAAGTTGCATACCGGCTTTAGCACAAGCGTTGCGAAAAGCTAAACGCCCGGCCATTTTAAAAGCGAGTTCAGAAGAGTCGACATCATGAAAAGAGCCAAAAAACAACTCAACCTGAAAGTCGATAATGTTATAACCGGCCAGATAACCATCTTGCGCCGCTTCAAAAATACCTTGCTTGATAGCAGGAATATAGGGCTCCGGGGCCTCCTGCGGATCGCGTCCCTATGCCTACTCTCCAAAAGAAATCCAGGATGGAGCAGAAATTGTGGATTGGATCATTCAACAACCATGGTCTAATGGTAAGGTTGGTGCGCTGGGGATCTCTTATGGAGGAGCAGCGGCAGAAATGTTACTGGCCAATCAACATCCTGCAGTCAAAGCCGTAGCCCCGCTCTTTTCGGGATTTGATCTGTACCCCGAAATTGCGTTCCCTGGTGGAATTCATCTCACATGGTTCACCAAAACCTGGACGTACATCAATAATCAGCTCGACCAAAACCAGCTACCCTTCAGAGGCTGGTTGGCTAAACTATTTGTTCACGGGGTTAGCCCGGTCAATATCGATCATGACCGCGCGTTATTGATGACGGCAATTCAAGATCACCAGAACAATTGGAGCCCTCACAAAGAAGCGCTCGGACTAACTTTTCGTGATGATGTACCATCCTCCCAATCCATTCCCAATATCGATCGTCTCAGTACGCAATCCTATACCAAGGATATTGCCAATTCAGGTGCAGCTATCTACAGCTATAGTGGATGGT
>JAAAKM020073195.1:177814933-177872881 GCA_010016025.2 Alatinidae sp. Z8VKAUB7J3 | reverse complement strand
GTGGTTATCAAATGGCGGCCATCAAACGATATCTTAAACACAACCATCCACACAACAAACTGCTCTTAGGGCCGTGGGACCACGGAGGCAGGCGCAATATCAGTCCTTTCAATTTGAGACCCTCGGAATTTGATCACCAAGGAGAGTTACTGAAGTTTTTTGATTATTACTTACAAGATCAGAACACAGGGATTGAGGCTGAAGCTCCGATCCATTTTTTCACGATGGGCGAAGAAAAATGGAAAGCCAGTGAGATTTGGCCACCAAAGGCGACACGAGTTTCGCAGTTTTTTACAGAAGGACAACAACTCTCGAAAAATGCCCCCGTACAAGCTATGGCTTCAGCTTTTGATCTATTAGATGCATCTTCCAGCTTAGAAGTTCAGTTATTCAATAAAACGAGCTCTGGGTCGGTTGTTCTGGGTGGAGAAGAAACCACAGTTGTTGAAAATAGCTGCAAACCTTCCCCAATGATGCCAATTTTCAATATGGAAAAGCTTTGTGCAGATGAATCGGTTCCGAGAATATTGAATAAGGCGTCTGATCACACCCCTGTTGATGAATATCCAAATGATATAGTAGAAGCTGGTTTTGAAGCTTCACCTTCTCAAAGTATTTGCGCGTCTGGAAATCAGTTCTGTCAAGAAACTTCTTCAAAACCTTGTAAACAGACATTTCATGAAAATTCACTTCCAGGAGAGTCAAATAAAAGTGAAGACAATTTAGCAAGTAGTGTTCCAGATTTTGTTAACCTTGACCTACTGCTTTCTGAAAGTGAGGATGACTTAACGATTGATTTGTCGATGACTGAAGTTTCCCTGAAGCCAGAAGGAACTGTCCTCAGTTATAAAGATAATTGCCTCCCTACATTATCATTGACTGAAACTCAGGTCGAGTGTCGTCCAGACCCTAAACTTGTAATAGCTGCTAACGATTTTAATTCTGCAGACCCATCTCTGGAAGTCATTGAAGGAAAACTAACACCTTTGAAATCACAGAATTTAGTTATAGATGAAAGGTCTAATACACCTGGATCAGGAAGCATATGCGGCTCTAAGACTGAAAAAGGAAGCGAGTTGTTTGAGGTAGAAAGGGCTAAACGAAAGCAGCTGTTCGTTGATGACGGTGTTTATATACCAACTAAGAAAAAAAGAAGGTCTGATTTTTCTGAAGAGCTAGAAGCATATGTAAAAGCAAAAAGTCTTCCAAAATCAGAATCACATTTGCATGAAAACAAATATTTTTCAAAGTATTGTCTGAGATGCAATGTCTAAGTTCCTTCACCACACTTTCTTAAGTCACTGGACTTCAAAAAAGGCTAGCGAGAGAGTATCTACAAAATGAACCATGTTACAATCTACATCGAAATCACAGGTTTCGTGGGAATCATTATCGAAAAGCAAGCTCTTTTTCCCGCAGCATATAATGCAAGCAGTTCTTTTGACTCAAGATGAGATTCAAAGGCGTTACAATAAACCAACAAATTCTACCTGCATCAGTGTCCTTAGTTGCTATGCATATGCTGTTCCATTGCGGACAAAGAGAGGTGTTGAAGTCGCTAAAGCTATAGAGAGTATTCTTGATCAAGATTGTTATAGGGAAATTCAAACGGATGGAGGTAGTGGATTTGTTAATCCACATGTAGAGAAGGTATTTTTAAAATATAATACAATACTCTATCAAAGTCATAGTCCTATAAAGTCTGCATTGGCAGAACGATGGATAAGAACTATTCGACTTTTAATTTCATCTCTGTCGAACGTAATTAGTCGATTCCCTCTTGTTATTCCTACTGCTAAGTTTCGTATTCTTGTCTTTGTATCATTCTTCTGTTAGCTCCTTCTAATAATCAACTTCTAAACAACTATCAACTTCTAATAATGCAAATAAACCACTCATTTTTGCAAGTACGTCTTGTCAAATAAAAATTGATGATAAATAGTATATTCAAACTATTCTCTCTGAATTCTACTTTCTTACTTACAAAAAATGCATTGGAAATTCAGCCTTATATTTGGATCTGGTTGCTAGAGCTGGTCGCTAAGGCCTCATGGCTATATGCAAATGAGATGCCAAATGTAAGTATGGAAATGAGTTGTAGCCTCTGTAGTATAGAGAATCTGGTTGTTATGGAAGGTCCAAAGACTGGATCGGGTTGATAGATAAACCGGTTATGCAAATTTTGTTTTGATACCAGGCCATGCTGGACGCGCTCGGCTACGCGTCGCTGGACGCGCTGACCGACGCCATGTGGCAGGAAACCGCGACCGAAGACGCCGTCGCCATCTCCTGCATTACCGGACAGGCCTGCGAGATCGGCGAGCCGGGCGGCATGAAACTGGTCGAGCCGAGCGACGCGGATCTCAAGAAGCGTGATGAAGTTGCGACCGACGTGGTGCTCGCCCGCTGGGCGGACCGCTGCGGTGCAGACTGCGCCGAGCAATGGAACGCGACGGTCGGCTCCGTGCTCGGACTGACGGCCAAGGCCAACTGACGAGGCCCACATCGGGACTTCAAGAATGGCCGGCATGGCTCACGTGCCGGCCATAATTTTAAGGGGAACAGGGTGATGCTGGAAAAGACGCTCACACTCTCGGAACGCTTCAGCCGCGTGCTGGTCTGGATCGGCGGCGTGTTGATCATCGGATCGGCCTTGATGGTCACGCTGGAGGTAATCCTGCGCAAGGTCTTCAATGTCAGCCTGGGCGGCGCCGACGAGATTTCGGGATACGCCTTCGGCGTGGCGACGACGCTGGGATTTTCCTATGCGCTGTTCGAGCGTGCCCACATCCGGGTCGACGCGTTGTTTCCATTCTTTCCCCGCTGGTTGCGGATTGCGGCCAACTTCCTCGGATTGGCGTTGCTCATCGGGTTTGCCTTCGTTGTGACGAGCATGGCCTGGGGATTGGTCGCCGACACGCTGAATCACGGCTCGCGGTCTATCACTCCGCTGCGCACTCCGTTGGCGCTGCCGCAGATCCCCTGGCTGTTCGGCTGGATCTTCTTCGTGTTCTGCGGCGTGCTGATCGGACTGGTCGCGTTGGCGCGCATGATCGGCGGAGACGCCGTCGGCGCGGATCGGCTGATCGGCGTCAAGTCGGTCGAAGAAATGATTGAACTCAGAAAGTAAATATATGAATCTATATTTCCACTTCCAGTCAAAATAAAGGTGACTGCCCCCCGTTCCTTAACGCCACGCCTGATAGGTAGTGTAAACGCTGCCTATTCTTTTGATGAAGAGCTTATAGGGATAAAATATCCACTCTCTTAAGATTATTTTGAAAACCTGGTTAGTTGGTTGGTCAGGAAGCATATCTAGCTTTTGGTATTAGAGGGGTTTTCACTCTAATACTAAGGTTACTAAGTTGAAACTCTGTTTTGGGTTAAGTATTTACTAGATATTATTCTTTACTAGATTGGTGGTTAATTATTTACTAGTTTCATGGTTTGTTCAACTCGATTCTTGGTTTGTTCTTTACTTGTTACATTATCTTGTCAGTAGGTAAGTGTGTTGCACCATTACCGTAGATAAGCATATGATGATTTAGATTTTTCAAACATTACGTTTTATTTTTAAATTTTAGTTATTATGGACTAGCGTCCACTCTTTACTATAATTCTAACGGACTTTCAACTGAGACATATAAACTTCCGTTTAACTTGAAAAATGGATAGCAGGAAATCCAATCAAATTGCTTTTCTCAAGATATTTCTGTAGTGCTAAAATTTAGCTCTGGCGGAATATTTATAAATTATTTTATACATGAGGTAAAAATAAATCATTATCGTCATTATTCAAATTTAACTGAATTAATAAATGGTTTGAAAATACGAATATTTGAGGAAATTCAACTCTCCTGAAAACTTACAGCCCTTTGAAAATATTACTTCCGCTTTACAGAGAGTAACCAATCCTTTCACTATTGCTGCTAGTATTGCTAATCGCAGCACGCGTATTCTTGCCGTGATTACTCCCAAGAGTACTGCCCCTACCATGACTACGTTTCCCATGGTTAATGTTTAAATGACTATTATTACCACTGAAATGCGATTCTTTTGAGGTAGCTATTGATATCAAAATTCAATTTTTTAGAGTTTTGGTTACTATTGAGCCGGGTCGTTCGTTACTACAGTTCGTTACCACGAACTGTTTGATACAGCCGGAAGTGTTGTAACAGAGAATTGACTAGATCAACGTCATAGCGCTTGAGGGTAATATTTGGCATGCTATCTAGACTAGACGATATGGATAGATTACAGAGCTACAAATTATGTTCGACTTTTAGAGCAGAGCTGTTGACGCTGTTGAGAGCGGTATCAGTTCGATGAAGGATATCAGGGACTTTCTTGCCGTTGAGATCAAGATTTGAAAGTTAAAGCGTGATATCTAGCTTAAGGATTAAAATCTGATGCCACAGACGGAGTGAGAGGAATCTTAATGCTAGTTGAATTATGAAGATAAAAAGAAGATGTATCCTTAACAAACAAATGCAGTCAATATAAAATGTATAGTTCTAATAAACAATAAAATTGAATGTCTAAAAACAACTAACATAGTGGAAAATGATTGTGCATCAAATTTTAACACAGAAGTCGGAAATTTTTCTTTGAGAATCTTGGACGCAAAAAAAATCGTGTTTTTAGCCAAACGTGTCCTATTCTTCATTGTAACTCTTTCAGACTAATTTCCATCAAAAACACGTTCTGATTAGGGTTTTAGCATGTGTGCCGACAGGAAGATAATTATTTTTTATTACAAGATTAAACTCACTTTTGATTACTCAGGATAAACTAGATTGAACCTTCTGATCGTGTTTAAAACAGTAGGCTGTACGAAAAGTATGGTTTAATCCTGCTTTCTGGGGCTTTAATGAAAGAAAGGTTGAGATGCCTAGGGCACGTTCTGCGGATGAAGGATGACAAATTACCAAAAATTGTCATTTTCGGGCAACTGTCTAGAGCCAAAGGAGACACGTGAGAATAATGATTTCTGTGGAGTCCAAGCAAGTCAGTTCTCTCCGGAAACCATCCTTTTCTAAAGCTAATTGTAAAGCTGGTATAAGACGGGGCTAGGGTATGCTGGTAAACAAAGATACAACATCAAAACTGCACATTGTGGTATTCTCCCCAATGTTGATGCTTGAACAAACCTTATTGCGTAACACCCCAAACCCTATTACGTAACAAACAAAAGTAAACAAACCCTATTACTTAACAACCAAAGTAAACCCTCCTTTTTACGTAGCAGACACCAGTATCTCTTACAAGACATGCCCTATGACACGCACCCGCGTCTTGAGGGGGCCGCCGTTCATTTTAAGTCATTAAAGGAAGAAAAGAGTAGTGGCTATGTGTCTGCTCAAAAGCAGAGAGGCATCATTACTTACGTTTAACATCTCTATTTATTTTTATATGATAAAGTTGTTGTCCCCCAGTTAAACCGCCGAACCCTGTTCGGAGGCTATAAGTCGTGAACAACTACAGAGGAGAAGCGAAAGGTTTGGGGCCTCCAACCCTCTCGTCAACCATCCCTTTTTTCGTATATTTCGACTGTCTTTTTTGTGTTTCTGTATTTGCTCATCTCGCCTGGAATATTATATCCTACCTGCAAGTTTGGATTCACACCGGGTAAAAATGAGTAATTACAAAGTGCTTTGAAATTAAAACAAATGCAAGTTTATTGCTCTAGAAGTTGAGATCATTTGATACAAATAGGTTTTTCTTACATTAAAAAGTCTAGAATTTATCATTTGCAACTCAGAAATGTAAACATTTTTAAGCTGGACAAATTTCCGATAAAGATAAGTTAAATAGCGCAATGCTGATAACAAGTGAATAGCAAATAAGCCATCAATTAAGTACGAACAGGAATTTGTTAAGCAACTTGGGTCTTGATGTTCGGCGTCGTCTCCATCACGCAGCCCGCCGCGATCAGGATACCGACCATCATGAGGATCAAGACCCATGGCTCGTTACTGACCGCGGTTGCGGCGGCAACGAAACCCTGCGGCACGCCGAGAATGGCCAAGGCCTGGGCAAGCGGCAGCGAGAAGGCGATGATCGGCAGGATCACCCCGTTCACCTTGGCCGAGCTGACCAGCATCGCGGGGAAGTCGGACAGTTTCAGCGTGCCCAGCATAAAGCCCATGATGATGGTCACGACGACGGCCGTGGCACCAGCCTCGGTCGGTGTCAACCGGCCGGAGAAGATGCCGTAGAAGATAATCCCCGGCACGATAAAGGCATACCAACCCGATTTCAGGGCAGTGCCCAGACGGCTGGCCCATTCGGAGAAGGCCATGTTACCGCCGCCTTCCCAACCGTATAGCCGGTTCATGACGATGTTGGTGATCAGGATCGAAATCAGGAGCGCAACACCGGGGATAACAGCGGCTTGGAACAGGGTCGAGGCGGTAATGCCCAAGACCAGGCCGATGATGATATAGGCGATCGAGGGTGGGATCAGGATGCCGGTACAGGCCCCCGCGGCGACCAACGCACAGGCATAGGGGCGCGGGTAGCCGGATTCGACCAGCCGGTCGATGGTCATCCGTCCGACCGCGGCGGCACCAGCGGCGTCCGAGCCAGAGATAGCGGCAAACATGCCGCAGACCAGGACCGTTGCCGAACCGAAACCGCCCTTGGCGAACTGGGTCAGCGCCTCGGCCACATCGAGGAACTTTCGCGACAGGCCGGTCCGAACCAGGACGTCGCCGGTTAAGATGAACAGCGGAACGGCGGTCAGCGCGAAGTGATCGATCCCGTGGAAGAGGCTTTCGCCCACCAGCGACAGCGGCAAGGCGCCCGAGATGAGGAGCAGAAACACATGAAGTATGGAGTGGATTTTGTTAGGAGAGCAAATAAATCAAAACATTCCCCCACCAGTAAGACATTGTTGTTCTGTGGATGAGATTAATCCCCTTCTCACAAATATCCCACAAAGGAAAAAATATGCAGAAACTGTGATAAACCAAACTGCTCTGCAAAGATATGCAAAAGCAGCAAAAAGGTGATGAACACCATAAATCAGCTAGCATCGACCTTACTGCAACAATGAGCTCTTCATTGGCATTGTAAACAGGGACAAGGGTGATGATTGACCAACTGTGAAGTCATAATCAGTGAGCACATCAGTATCACTTTCAAAATTCACACTGGTGCCCAAGAAAATATCATATAAGCCAAAAATGTCACAAGACATAGATGGAATTCACACTCTACACATAAGAAAATGGTAGTCCTTTGCTTTTAGAACGTTTCGTGTTACTGCTGCAGATGTTTTTTACACAAGACTTGGTTCCATTAACATGCTGAATGGGAAATCTTTCTCTTATCCCAAAAAAGCGAAAACCTCCAATTAATGCTCATCTTTCAGGTCCACAACTGTTTTGACCAGTTTATGCAAGCTTTATTAATTACCGTTTATAAAGGAGCTTGAAGAATGTTATGCACCTCCACATCAATCCATACCTCCACAAAATATTACACACCATATCAATTTAGCTATCAACATGGCATTGGATGTGCGGATGGCAGTTGTTGTTAATGCTCTGCTTGATGCTTCTTGCACAGATAGCTCACTTGCCTTGGCAACTCATGATGTTTGTCATGCCTTTCACTCCCTGATCATCCACTCCCTTGTGCTTTTAAGGGATGTTAAAAGAGGAGTCAATCCAGCTATCATTAGATCTCAAGGAGATATGTATGCTAAGCTACCAGTCTGTCTTAACATTTCTATTAAGCAAGCCTAATCGTCCGTGTAGCGATTGCTGGACTAGGTTCCTATCTCACCATACGTTATCTCGGAAAATTTTTAGATCCTTCATATGCCGAAACAGAAAAAGCAAGGAAACAGGTAAGCTCTTATTATCCCTCTCCATTGCCTTGATTTATCTGTATTATTAGTCTTATTTGTGATAAAGAATTGAAAAGCAATGCTCGTCCCAGAGTCAGTGAAACTTTTAAAATTATTATTTCTTGAGAAAATATAAGTGAAAGATTATACTTCTTGTGGTGATTCACAATAGTTAAATCCTATTTTATGCTTTATAATGACAATAACGGAAACCAGGGCTCTTCCCATCGTCCGAAAGTAAAAAAAAAATGTTTACCGTGTTGACTAAGGTTTTTTCCTTCTGGACCCAAACGTGAAAAGACAAAAGATGCATAGATAAACAGTTGGACTATGTCATTGAAATATAATAATGAGTCGGCCGGATGAGAACCATGGCAAATTGAACAAGTATCTTCATAGTCAGTTTCTGAAGCTTTAATTGCTGAAAATTGTTGCCTGCTAACGAACTTTGCGATGTCCTTAAAATTATTGTTTAGAAGAAGAAGAAGAAGTTTATTATTATTCAATACAAAATACAATTCAAGATTGAATTACAATACACTTATTCTCCCCCGAAAGGCTCCATGGCCAGGGATACAAGGGGGTTGTGATACAAGGGGGTATTATAGTGAATAGCTTTGACTATGTAATTCCTATCAAATCCTTTTTCTGGAGCCTATTGAACAAAGAGTATAATATTGGAAGCCACAATTGTAGCAGTGCTCAATTATGGCTCTGGAATCTAGGAGCTTCCAAAGGCTGAGGAAGATTTATTAAATGTTTTCCATGGGAATTTGCCACAGGATAGTTTTAGGTACTCGTCTGATTCAACGTACGAACAGAAATTATTCCGTATATGTAAGGGATTCTCCTCTCCGCAACGCCTCGCTCTTTACGCTAAAGTTTTTGTTATTGTTTTAAAAAGCGGAGTTGTGACAAAGAGTCAAACTTTAGCGTAGAGAACATGGCGTTAAGAAGGGGAGAACCTCTTTCATTTATGGAAAAATAATTGTTTGTTTTAAGTTTTAGTGTCGCTCCTTACTTGCAGTTAAAAAACTTATTTTTTTTAATTTAATTTCAGCCAAAGAACTAAGGACTAAAGGTCTCTTTTTTTCTCAAAATAGGAAGAAATATCAGTTCTTTGGCTTAAATTGTGGACCTTAGTCCGAAGAAAAAATTAGAAACGCTTTTATGCTTGTTTATTTGGACTATGTTGAATAACTGGGATAGAAAAGATTAACTGATGCTTTTTCTTGTTGCTTCTGTGTAGATTTTTACTGAAATTCATTTGCTTAAGAGAGATTCAAGACAATTTCTAATATAAAGAAAGAAAAGTAAAACAGTGACACTCGATCTGTATTGACCAAGCACTGCATTGCCTCAGATTAAAAATATTGTGCCTATTCATTGCTATGATGAATAATCATGTATTTTTTGAACTTGCTTGAATTTTATGTGCATAATAAAAAGATGTTTATGCATACTTAGCTGACTACCTATTTTTGTTTTTATTACTGTGGCATGAAAATGTGGACTGAAAAAAGCGACAAAGTTACTTGACCCCCTAAAAACTATAAGAATAAAGTCCAGACATAGGAAAAAGGTGACTAATGTGCTTCTGTTAACAGCAAAAAGTCTAAAGAAGGATATAGCTTCCATCTCCCTCAATTGATTACTTTCCTCGGTGAAAGTTTGATTCTAGCTAGTCTATCTACTATTTCTATGAGTCATATGCAAGACGTCATTTTAGAAAAGACTTTGAGATTTGTAAAGTTAATTTTTCGGCCAACCGCCTAGGGCTATACGGAAAGTAGGTCGTCCGCGGTTGGAGTGGAATGATGTCATAAAGAAAGCTTTAAGGGAAATGGGAACTTCCAGAGAAAGTGTAAAAAGGGGAGCTATGAATAGAATAAGATGGATTGGGAGGGTGTGTAGCTGTGTTGGCCTCAGGTGGCTTGGTGCTGTGGTGAGTTGTTAGTAGTAGTAGTAGTGCTTCCAATACATCGATAATTACTTCTCTTATGTGTATATATGTTATGAATGATAGGTTTACCAACCAGCATTCCTTTTTATGTTTTTTTTAGGAAAGTGGAGCTTGGAGGAAAAAAAGATGATTTTTCAACCTCATCTGAAATTGCAAAAGAACTTTCAGTAAATCCTAAAATAAATGAAGCAGAAAATTTTGGAAGTGGTGGTGGTTCTTCTGGTATCGATGAGTCAGCAACTTTTTACCGATATTGACTTATCTAGAATTCCAGGTGGAAACTGCATTGAAAATCTAAGACATTTCCTCAGTGAAGTGGCTTCTGCATTTACAAACAATATCGGTTGCAGACAATCACATGAAAAACTGATAATAAAACAATTAGAAAAGAAAGGCCCACAAACTGAACTGAAATATAAAAAGTGTAACTGGGAAAAGAGGATTAAAAAGGAACCAGAATATCCAGTAACTAGTGTAAAAGAATATCTATCAAGCTTTACAGGCCAGAAACAGATTACTTTCTAAAAAAAAAAAGACTCAATTTTAAAAGGTTGCTTGAATTTGAAGGCTATCTGGGGAGCCAAGGGCAGTGGAGGTGGATATTCTTCACTGTGTGAATTCTTCGGAATGCTTGGAGGGAAGCCAATGTCGCAAGTAGTTTATTCCCATATTGAAAGACAGCTGGGTAATGTTTGGATGAAGGTGACAAACTATAGTCCGTAGTCGTAGGGTTCATTCAACAGAACATAGATTTCCCATCGTTTAAAAGCATTAAAAGAGATTAGGTCTAAGGATATTTCCATATTAATGCATTTTGTCCCTTAAAAATACTGACGTGCAGTATACCTTCGTCGCTAAATATAAATGCAGCGCACAGAAATTAGTCGTAATTATGGACAGTCTATCCGATAAAATTAACGACTGTAAAAACCCATTGCACATTATCTGTTAGGGTGCTCACCAACCAATTTCCTTATGGGGAAAGGGTGGGGAAACTAAGCCTCCCAAAACCATTTCACGTATTTTTCGAATTTTCTATGACAAGTGCTAAGGATGAATTGAATGAACGTTCAGATTCTTCGTTTTGAAAGTACACTAAATGAACTCTTTTCTAAATGATTTTTGGTCTGCAAAATTTAAACTCTTAAAGCACTGAATTTAGGGGAGGGGGTTGGAGGTTAGCTCTTGTTATATTCGGGTCGAACTCCATCACATTTAGTTAACCCTAACCTATAAAAACTAACAAAAGTTAGATTTCCTTTTCACATGAAAATACAGAGCGACACTAAAGCTTATGAAACTAACGTAAATTATTTCTTATTTGAGGAGGACTTCTCCTTAATCCCCTTCTCTTTAAGCCTTAAGCCTTAATTTTAAGCCTTAATTTGTGTCCCCAGAACGTTAGGTGGCTCCTCAGTCACAAGGGTAATTAGAACGGAACAGAAAATGTTTTTCATCATCTCAAGAATAGAAAAGTTGTTGATATGGATTTATATAAAACAATACAATTTTCAGTTGAAATCTTTTAAAAGATAATCGGTTACACATTTGTTGCACTTGTAAATGTTTCCAGCACAGCCAGAGGTGGATCCAGGTGGGGGCGCGCGCCCCCCTAAGGTAGTGATGAAAACCTAATCCTTTAATGAAACATCTATGTACAATAAAATGTTGTAAACAAGATTTTATTGTACATAGATATTTTATTTATTTCTCATGACTGCACACACTAATTCCGATCGCTTATTTAACAAAAGGCTTATGTTACCATTTACCAAAAAAATGTTTTTTATATAAACAGAGGCCACAATTATGGCTAGAAGTGTGACAGTGGTCTACTTGTTTAATGATTTACCATCCTATTGAATATTCCTTGGACCAATTTTTGAGGTTCACAATATATTCTGACAGTTCAGTATCTAAGACATATTTTTCGTATCTGAAGGACTTGATGTGGTTTCGATATTACTCCGTGAAATTCCCACCGGCGATCCCTATGTACTCATTTGGGGTTTTAGGGTCACTTTTCAAATTTATGGTTGCCTTGTACACACAAGAATTTATGTGGTAGTTGCCGTTGAGCGGGCAGATGCTTTTTTTCCTGCAGTGCACTTATGGTCGGTGGGTAATTCATCGTTACTTTGTTGCTTCCAAAGTTTCTTGCTGTGACTGGCAATAATATGCTTCATGTTGTACGTGCAGCTGTAACTGACTTTGGTGTTGTTCCTATTAAAAATTGTATGCAGAGGGGATAGCTTGGTGAAGTGTTTATCAATAAGGCGGAGGAAGGAAGAAGCGATGTTCGTCTTTACTGACTGGCTATATGGTGGGTTAAACCAGGGCTATCTTAATAACCCTGTTATTTAGATAGCCCTTGGTTAAACCAAAATATATTTCGCGATCTGTTTCTGCCTCTATTTTCAGAATCTTGTGTTGGTGCTGGAAAGGAAAGTTTATGCGAAAACCCTCTTCGCTCTAGTGCTTCTTGGTAAATAGAGGCTGCAGTGTTGAAGGCATTGAAGTCAGAACGTAGATCTAAAGACAAACATCGAATGTGTGGACTGCCAAGATAAAAAAATGTATTAATTAAAAAACGTCCAAAAATTAAACAAAAAAAAACAAGTTTTTTTAAATGAAAGTAAGGAGTGACGTTAAAACTTAAAACGAACAAAAATTACTTCGTATATGAAAGAGGCTTTTCCTCCTCAGCGCCGCGCTCTTTACGCTAAAGTTTTTTATTGTTTTAAAATGTAGAGTTAAGAGAAAGAGTCAAACTTTTGCGTATAAAGCGGGGCGTTGAGGAGGAAAAGCCCCTTTCATATACGGAGTAATTTTTGTTCGTTTTAAGTTTTAATATCACTCCTTACTTTCATTTAAAAAACTTGATTTTTGTTTGTTTAATAACTCTAAGAGAGGATGCATGACATAGGGAAACAATCATTCATTCTTCCCTAGGAATTGTGTTAATTTAGGGTATGAAAAGCCAAAAATTAGACCAATAATTTAATTGAATAGGATGTGCAGGATGTGCAGTTAAATGTAAAACGAACGAGCAGCGTTACTTATCTTTGTTTCATAGAAAATTTATCACTTGAAAGGGGCCATGAGTCATGTGTACCGCTAGCAGGGCTGCCAATTGAGGGGGTGGGGTAAAGTAACTGTACTTAAATGATATTTTTTTTTTCATTGTCATTGTTATGTACCATGTTTTGTTATGTGTGTTATTGTCATGTGCTATTATTTTGTGTACATTTTTTTAGTTTTTTATTTGCCATGGCGCAAAGCGGCTTTTAATGCAACACATATTTATCTATCTATCTATGCTTGCTTTCTCTTTGAAAAGAGGGTTAAAATTTCAGCAAAATAATCACGTGCTCCATATTTCTTCTCTTTCTTGTATCGTTAAATTCCGACCTCATCGCATTTACCGCAAATCAAGGTAGAAATGATCATTGAGTGTAATTTCCTCATCTGGCAGTGAATGGTAGCTTTATGGTTTGCTTATTTAAAGTTAAAAAAATAAAAAATTAAGTGGATACATTTATTATAATTCCAAATTTTATTAGATTTTTGGTTTTTATTGACAAGAATTTCTCTGTAACTACAGTTTGTTACAATGAACATTAATTTTCAACAATCCCTCAATGGCAATCTTTCCTAACAAAAATACACCCCCAAAATTTTTCTTGGGGTTAGAGATCTTAAGATATCTAAAAAGTATTTTTTGGTCGTTATTTTTGCCGTTTCCAACAGGAGTTTCTCAAACAAATTATTATAATACCTCCACCCCTCTCCGTCGTTTTTGAGTTTGAATGCAACACTTAGTATAATTATTTTTACGATTTACCCCTATGGTACCAGGAGGGTGTGATCCCTCCAGGAACGTCCTTATGATTAACCCCTTTTCCTCGGAAGGTGTAAAGAGGGATTTTTTGAATAGATTGGGATGGAACAGAAGCGTGTGTAGCTGTTTTGACATCAGGTGACTTGGTGCTGCCGTGAGTTGCTAGTAGTTAGTAGTAATATGATAAAGGTTAAGCCTAAAAATCGTCCTTATATTAATGGAAATTAGAGGATTAATACTTGCGCTTCTGCTCTTTTGCCTTGTGAGTATTTAAGCTCCCGTAGAATTAGAAGCTAAGGGCTCAAAAATTCTTTATGTGTAGTCAGGCTACGTCACCTCCAGAATGATGCACTGACTGTTTTTGAATACCTGATTCACAACCAAACATCAATGGACAGAATTTTATGAGATCTATAACTAAATAAACTCAGGTATAGTTTCATATCCTATAACACTTAAGTATCTTCCAACGTAAAAGGCAAATTTGTAGCAAACGATATTCTTCACTTTGTTACTAACAAGGAAACAGTGACACCAATACCAGTTTTAAATCAACACTATCGACTTTTTTTGCTTTTCTACATGTATAGAAGAAACTAACCTCAGCGATATTCCAGATAAATTTTAACACATTCTTCTTTCTTAGGAGAGACGACAATCAACAATCAGATTAAATAAATTATTTTTAATTACATTTAAAAGTGATCTTTTGGCGAATTTCACAGATAGTATAATTAATTATTTACATATTCTTCAAAACTTTGAGTCAACGCAGCGCACATACCTAAGAAAGAGAGGGAGACTCCCCTCGCCTAATTTCTCAGAATTTCTCAAAATTTTTCTATTTTTGTAAAATATGCCTGTTCTTTCCGCATTTTCAAATTTGCTCTGTCAGCTCAGAATATCAGGCTATCAAAGTGATCTCGTCAAGAGCTCTTTTTGGCGTTACTCAAGTACAATATTTTCAGGAGGATAGAAACGGATTCCCCCAGCTTTTAGAAAGGGGGACTCTTTGAGCCCAGATTGAATAATCTGATGTCATGGCATGCATTTAGCTGCTCGAACTTCCCCCTGAAGGGAGTGTATCTAGGGGGCTTGTATTTACACCCTTGCCAAGAGTGTAAATGTTGGGTGGAACACACGTTGTCATATGACAGCATCATTTATCAATATATGATATTATTTAAATTAAGGACATCCAAGTCCTTGTGCACAATTATTTTCTTTGTGTGTGAGGAAAAAAATAGAATTAATTATGCTACTAGCATGAAAATTTATGCACACTAACAAGGAACCCTAAGGATATAAACAAACTAAAATAAATAAACTAGAAATGCAAAGTTATCGAAAAAAGCTTGCGTGGACCGAAAGCCCAAATTGACTACATAGCATGTAAAGAGAGGTGGTGACAGGCTGTATTTGCGAAGTACCGAAGGCCTGTGCACGTGATTGGTGAGGGCTGATGGCCCGACCAATTAGACACACCTTCCGTGTGCATATCCAGTGTTTTAATACTAGCCATTTCTGATTGCGGTTTTAGCTCCAACTTCATTTCAATTTCTCTAGTAAATCTTTCAACAACATTTTGCATACAATATACATAAATTCATACTCAAAGAATATCAAAAAACAAACTAAACCAATACAGCAAAAAATATCAAAAAAAGGCCAATGACTTTTTTTACAGTATCCCCAGTCATCAACTACCTCATGAAGGGTTCATTATGAAAGTGTCAAAAACCGTTATCATCAACAAGCCAGTATCACAAGTTTGGGATCTCATCGCTAATCAATTTGATAAAGCTCACCTTTGGATGGGCCCAATTCCCAATTCAATCGCCCTCGGCAAAGGACAAAGTAAGATTGGCGCGCCGATGCAGGGTCGCATATGTGACCTCAGCACGACGCCAAACGGCCCTCAGGTTAAAGAAATCATTACCCAGTTTAATGCAGAAAATAAATGCCTGAGCTTTGATGTTCTACCTGTGAACAATCCAGCCATTGTTCCTATTAAACAAAACCACGTAAGCATGTCTGTTCAGCGGGTCGGCGAAAATCAAACCAAGGTGGTGTGGACAGCTTCTCCAAAACTGAAACCCGTGGCTTACTTATTTTATCCCCTTTTCAGACTGGTTTTCCCTGTTGCTTTTGGCAAACTGCTAAAAGGGCTCAAACAATACGTCGAGAACGATATGCCCAAACATCAAATCGGTTAGGCATTGCCTGGCATGTTAAGGATTATGAAATGCAACGATTCTTCAAAAGTATAGAGTTTATCGAAAAGCACTTATACGAAAAAATTAGCGTCCATGAAATAGCGAGTGCCGCTCACTATTCAACTTATCATTACAGCAGGGTGTTTAAAGCATTGGTTGGCGATACTCCGAAAGAATACTTACGCAAAAGGCGCAAGTTATTTTCTAATTTTTTGACTTGAGAAACAAATGATGTAATTATCAGGTTCCACGCGGTTCATTCCAACAAAACAGATTCGAATTTATAGGAAGGTTGACTTTATTAATCGAAACATTAAAAACGAAAGGAAGAAACAACGGAAAAGTAATCAAGTCCGACATTAGTTCTTTTTTATACGGCCAAGATAAGACACAAAAACACTTCATTAGACTGCAGCGACAGCTGAAATCGGGTAAGGAACGAACCACAGCTCATAGCAGCCAAAATTTTTAAAACGCGTTGAAAAAAAATGTGTAGTGAGAAAAAGCTGCCATTTGTACCTGATTCAGGAATGATAATTATTATTTCAATTCATCTTATAGTAAAGTTTGTTGTGAAAACAAATTTAAGAGAATTTCGAAGGAGGCTGAAACACCTCGATAATAGCGTAGGGTTGAAATATAAACTACACCGTTAGAATCGTAATTCCCAAAAGCCGACATGTTGAACAACAAGGAAAAAAATTCACATGTATCCTCTTTTTCTTTCTGCTTTTTATTCGCTTGAACAGATAGCAAAAGCTGGAGTCCAAAACTTGACAAGTATTGATGAACAATGATTTTGAGAAAGACAATTTTTGTTAGTAAGTTGAAATCATTTAAGAGATGTAATCTTTTATATTTGGGGGTAAACAACCGGTTTCTAGACAGACTTTCTTTGATATTTCGAAGATAAGAAAGTGAACCAGGTCAATGAAATTTTCGAAAATTACAGAATCCGATACTGAGCTGACACTTTGAAAGATTTGTTCACTTAGCTCTGCTATTTTCTTTAAAATAACGAAAAACTGCCCAGAAAGCGACCGTTTCCCTTAATAGTATACAATTTATATAAGTAATTCATTCTAAAAAATATAGGAGACTTAAAACAAAAAGACAGGACAGATAAGCATTTTCGACAGAAGCTTTTTCACACGCGCCCGCGTCATCGCCAAAAGCGCCTGGGCGGGATGTGACCCACTCCTGGAAACTGTATGAGTGGCTGATTGATCAAAGCCCCGCCCAAACGGGAACAGCCTTCACTCTGCTAACTCCTTCCTCGCCCTTTCCGTCAACAGATTGCGATCCGGCTTGTTGGTGCCCGCGAGCGGTATCTTGTCGATAAAGCGGATATTGCGCGGGTGGGCGAAAGCCGGCCCGTTCGCGAGAGTGAACTGTTTGACCGCCTCTTCGGTCAATTCCACGCCTGACTGCAGCACCACGTAGTCAAAATGGGCGTAGGTCTTAGTTTCGTGCGGCGCGGGAACCACACAGGCCTGGTGCACGCCGTCCATGGTCTCGATCAGCTTCTCCACCTCGCCGGGCCAGACGTTTTCGCCGCCGACATTGAACATGTCGTCGGCCCGGCCGACGAAGTAGAAGAAACCGTGGTCGTCGCGGCGCATGATGTCGCCGGACCGGTACCAGCCGTCCTTCATGACGGCGGCGGTCTTCTCCGGCAGGTTGTTGTAGCCCTCCATCGACATCGGGCCGCGGATGTGGAACACGCCCTCGTCCGGACTGTCGCCCTCGCGCAGTTCGACCTCCAGCCCTTCGGCCGGATAGCCCAGCGACAGCGCCGGGCGCGAGACCCCATCGGGATGCGGCCCGAAGGGCGACGGACCGCCTTCGGTCGTGCCATAGCTGTTGGAGATGGTGGCGCCGGGAAACAGAGCCTGGACCTTGTCGATCAGCGCCTGAGTGAGCGGCGCCGATCCCATGGTGACCTCGATTACAGAGGAAAAATCCAGACTGTCCAGCGCGTCGGCCTGTTTTGCAACCAGGGCCAGCATGGTCGGGACCGAGGTCAGCGACGTGACGCCGAACGACCATTTAGGGAAGCTATTGAAAAAAAAGATCATGCGTAAAGACTTGGCTTTAAATACATACAGGGAACATTTGTGATGATAATCTAATTACAAGACTCAATAGCATTACTTGTCAGTATAGAAGAAGGATAAATTAGTCGTATTAGTATAAAATCAATATATGGACTGCGTCTGAAGCCAAAGATAGAATCCATACCCCATCCAATTTCTTTACGGTCGTTTCATTTGTGTTATGATGTTCAGTCATCTTTTTGCTTTCATCGCCTTAGGGTGGCTCCTTTCTTCTGTTTTTTTCTTATTTTTATTCAGTTTTAGTTTTTATTATTAAATGCTTTCAAGGATTATTCTTTATCCTTCATTTTTTGTATCGATCTACAACCTGCATCAAACCCTTGAGTTTTCTTCCCAAGTGACCATCTCCACCCTTTCCAGAAGAATGACTTTTAATTAACTAAGAAAACTTTTGCCAGTTGCAAGAAATTTACAAAAATAGATCTACAGCCCTAATTAGGGATTAGGAAACTACTTTTAAATCCATATTTACACTCTATTTCGACTTGTAACACCAGAAAATTATTGAAGATATTCCGATTCAAAAAAGAAAGAATGAAGAAAAAAGAAGACGAAACAGGGTGAAAATACTTTTCAAATTCCTAGAACCCCATAGCCAACTAGTACCTTTCAAGTTCAAAGAGTTCAAACTATAGCACGTTCTAAGCCATATTTGAAAAAAGCTATGTGCAATTTCAGGACGGATGGAGGTAGGGGTTTAAAAATACCCTTCAAGGACACAAACTATTGATTCATTCATATGATTTTTTTTATCAAACTAATTCCCAAAAGTACCCTTTCTCGTATTTTACCTTTTCCAAACTCTACTACTACTACTACTAACAACTCAGTGCAGCACCAAGCCACCTGAGGGTATCCCCCAGACAAAAAAAGCCTTCTTTACTCTAGTTCCGCATAGTTTCAAAGGTTTAAGTGTGGGGTGTATTGACGCTAGTTACTAATTTTAATCATTAAATTCAGCGAAACAGTTCGATATTTTTATAATAAAGGGAATTTGAGTTTTATTTGTCTACAAAGACTGCCTAGCCCTATTTCTTTTCTGTTAATTACACATTATGCTATTTAGCATTTCTGCTTCAATGATTTATTCTTTAACTTGTTATTTTGAAACTTGAAGTTATTAAGGAATCGATGGATAAAAATAATATATATTCCGGCTCACTTTAAGAATAAACAAATATTTTTATCTTAAAGATCTTTCGAAAATATAATTACAAAACAACACGCCGTATACGCGTTTATATAGCGACATATACTTAGGCTATTTAAGATACAGCTATAAAAAATCAATATTATTCAAACGTCTTTATTTATTCATGCTGTGTAGGTAATAATTAATAATATATTCTTCTGTACCTGAGGGTGGGGGGTATAGTAGCGAGTACTAAGCAAGAAATTCTCAAAGACGATCATGTATACAAAAATCCCCCTAGAAGTGGAAACCATGACTGAATGGCAGTTCAATCTTTCAATCTACGTAAAGCATTTTTAAAAGTCAATCGCTTCCTACTTAAGATACTATTAGAGGTTCTATTAGGTTGCAAAATATGATTTTGTTGATTGATATAAAAGCGATCAGAGTTATTAAGTTCATTGTAAATGGGGCTTAGATAAATTACTAATATGAAGGGTATTTTTATCACGTGAAGGATTTTAAACCCGCTAGGAATTTCTTTCGTGGAAACCGTGCACCAACCATGCACCATTTGGTAGAAAGTGGGTGACCCCTCGGCTTTTAAGATCGTAAAGAAAACAAAAAATGTTGGCACCTGTTAAGTCTTTGATAATAAGGGTTTTGAAACTTCACTTTAAGTTTTGATTTGACATCGTTTTTAAAGTTTCGAGCATTAGAAACTCTCACAAAATTGTGTCGTAGTCACAAATAAATTTCATTTTTTTTTCTGAATTAACCAGTCTCATTGAAACTCAGACCTCGAAGTCAGTCCCGAAATGAACCCTTTGTTACAGATCGGTCATTATTAAGACAATATTACTGCCGTTACCACAGGACAAAATTATCGACGGATAATTTTCTTTCAATGGTGAAGAAACCGCTCACATTATCAAAAGAACAAATAATTACAAAAATACTTTTAATCACTTTCTGATAGTTCCTCTAATATTCACAAAGCAGAAAATAATTTCTTTTTTCAAATCTTCATTCTATTTGACTAACTGATAATAGCTCTCAATGGCGTAATAGCTAAATATTACACCTAAAGCAAATAGCAACTAAGCCAAACATAATAAGCAAAATAAGAACAGATCATAAAGATATTGAGAAAGTTTGAGAGTCTTCTTTACACAAACTAATTTAAATTCTTGAGAGCAGATACACACACTGCTGTAGAAAGAATAAAATTTGGGAAAAAAATTCCCGTTTTTGTGTATTTTCTTGGTCCTTTCCAGATTTCCCCGAGATTCTTCTGAAGAAATTAAATAAAAAAACAAGAGTTTTTTTTAACCGCAAGAAAGGAGCGACATTAAAACTTAAAACCAACAGAAATTATTCCGCATATGAGAAGGGTTGCCCCCTCCGCAACGCCTCGCTCTTTACACTAAAGTTTGACTCTTTCTCACAACTCTACGTTTTAAAACAATAAAAAACTTTAGCGTAAAGAGCGGGGCGTAGAGGAGGGGACAGCCCCTTTCATATACAGAATAATTTCTGTTCGTTTTAAGTTTTAATGCCGCTCCTTACATAGACAAAAGAAATTCAAGAAATATTTAAAATATGGAAGCATGCGATAAATTTCAACGCGAACCATTCGTAAAAGACTGTTTGTGGAAGACTTGAATTCAAATAAGAATAATATTGAGAAGAAATATCACAAATCTGAGGTGCGAAAAACAAAATGCCCCAAGACAATTCAAAGAATGCAAATTTCAATTTGCAATCCGATTCGCTAAACTTATTGGTTTTGTCAAAGTAGGCAACTTATTCGTCATGTTAACTGGAAGGCAGAGGGAGCTCTATTTACCAACACTGTTAGGATTATAATAGTTGAAAAGCCCAATTTATCAATAAGCTATTTTCTGGAAAATATGCAGAAGAAATGATGAAGTTTCTTAGAGCCTTATTTAAGTTGCCAAACTCCCTAGTTTTTATGTAATGATTATTAATGTTATCATTATATAGATAAGATCTTGAAGAGATCTCTATTTGTGATGGTACAATATTTTAAATATATTATTTTAAAAAATTCCCACTGAAGAGCCAGGCCTTCCGGTAAGTGTTTATTCTTTGCTACTGGTCAAAATCAACCAGTTGCACTAGACTATCATTGGCATGTCTTCAGCTCAGAGTGAATACCAGTTTGAATATCCAAAACTCCACCTGCATGTTTCGACTGCTGATACCAATGCAACCATAGTTGTTTGGAATATACCCACTACCTTTCTGATCCTCTGAAAAGGATGAGTTATTAATTATCTCAAGCATTTTTATTAACTTTAGCTAGCCTTAATATGCTGCGTTTACCACACAGCAGTTGTCGCATGGAATTTGTTTTTACCTCTTCCAGGGTAACTGGAGGCCGTCCATCAGGGAGGCTGGCATACATCTTTAGGAGTAATTTACATATCCACGCCTCTATTCTGGACTTATTTATCCCATTAACCCTCAGCCCTAGAAATTTCCCTCCCAAGGAAGATTTACTCCATAGAAATCCGCCCTAAACACAACCCCCTTCCCCTGAAAAAAATGGTTGTATACTTCCCAATAACACATACTACACTTAAACAATGGGCGAGCTTCATAACTTACAGGCCTCTTCCCATGGACTGTGGCTGGAGAGTTATTTTACAACTAAAGAAATAATTATTTAATCTTTCAGCTATACTGAACAAAATGGCGATCCCAAAGTTTTGACCACGTCATTTTCGGGAAAAAATGGGCGATTGAGAAGATCCAGTTGCCCTCTAATGTTTTTGGTCACTTAAAAAGCGCACTAGAACTTTTAATTTCCGTCAGAATGAGCCCTATCCCGATATTCTAGGACCACTGGGTCGATACAATCACCCCTGACAAAAAAACACACGATCCGTGATCTTTCTTCCCGCAAAAAATACAAAATTCCACGTTTTTGCAGAGAGGAGCTTGAAACTTCTACAGTAGGGTTCTCTGATACGCCGAATTTGACGATGTAATTTCATTAAGATTTTGTGACTTTTAAGGGGCGTTTCCTCCTTTTTTCGAAAATAAGGCCAATTTTCTCAAGCAGGAACCTTTGATGAGTAAGATTAAACTTAATGAAACTTATATATTTGAAATCAGCATACAACTTCTATCCTTTTGTTATATCTATTGCTATCACTATCCCATTTTTTAGAGTTTCATTTACTATTGAGCCGTGTCGCTCCTTACTTAGAGTTCGTTACCACGAACTGTTTGAAACGCAGCTGTTCTGCGACTCTTACCATGATTTTACCGATGGTGCTACAATTTTTCCATTTGTTAAATAAAGAGCATGGACAAACTGACATTATATTTACCGGAATATCAGTCTCGGTCGGTAAATGCAGTGGTTTTACCGACTTGTTGTGTAATTCAGCAGTTCGGTAAACTACTTGTTGCCAAATTCTGGCCAATAGTTGACGTGGTATCGATGAGTTGTGCCTTCAAATAGCCTATCTAACCAATTTGATAGCCCGTCTAATAAACGTTCAACGAATATAAAGCTTGATGAGTCATCAACGAGCAGCGGCTCCTACATAAATAAGAAACAATAAATAGCTTTCATATATCTCGCTTTGAAAATTTTAGCCAACTTAAATAGCAAAAGAGAAAAACTTAGCCGCTAGAAAAAAAAGAAGAAAAAAGCTAGAAATTAGCAAGCAATTTTGTTAAAGTACTATTTGTATTAGAGGTAAGGTCTAATTTTTCTTCCAAACGACGGGCTTACAGGCTAATAAACAGAGGAGTGAGATTATTTACTATTTAGAAAACAGGTAGAGCCGGTAAAGTAGAAAACCTTCCTTCTATTTGCGAAACAAGACGTTGTTTTTTCATATTATTCTCCTTAAACTATTTCAAATGTTTAAAACATTCTTACAAATATTTACTCTACTTCCTTTCTAGAAAGCCAACATCTATGTTCATCAGGTTCCTACCAATCTCATCCGAGTGAGCATTCTATCCATCCCTCTCCTATTGATCAGTCAAATACTTGTGTACACAGGCATTTGGGCTGAGATACCTTTAACTCTGATTCATTTTAAGCTTTAACCTAGTGTAAATTATTCAGAGACATAAAAAAAAAAACTGATAATGACGGAGGATACCTTATAAGATCCAGTTTTTCTACTTTTCAAAATCATCAAACCCTCAGTAGAAGCATCCCTTAGGCTTTAGAAGCAATATTGCAGAAAATTTCTAATAAAAATGCTCATCAGAGTCAATGTACTACCATTGACAAGTAGAGATAGAAATGTCTTCCATATAATACTTATTTCCCTAAACTTTGTTGAGAAGAGATTAGACTCTCTTTGAGCAAGAGCAAGAGAACAATATAAACTAGGCTGAAGCAAGGGAACTTACTTTGACATGTCTCGCCTCCAACCAATTTGAAATCGCTCATATTGTTTGTAACTAGTTTTCAGAGTTACAACATTATCGCCATATATTGATTTCAAAATTTCATGATCCTCTTTGGCGCGTTCCTGCAATTTGACGCAGAACCTCTAACGCGTTGTTTGAAATCCATGATGCGTGACGGACGCAATAAACACAGCTTTACTGAACCAGCTCTGGACGTTGGCAAGAACGTTGCTAACGCTTTGAAACAAACTGTATTAGTTTTCTGAATAAAAATTGTACCGTGAGAGTATATCTGAACAGCAGATTCAAAATTTGCCAAAACGAGGAGAAAAATTTCGGTAAACTAAAACTTGAACAGATATCCGAGTAAGAAAGGAGCAAGTAAAACCAAAATATACAAGAAAATTTGCTTTGTATCAAAAATTTCAAAGTGTACCACATGGTACTAAAACATCTAAATTGTGCCAAATACGATAGCAATTCTACCCATTCGCAACACTGGTTACAACTTGCTCAACTCCGACACCGGTTAGCTCAATGGATCAGAATATAGGATGCATTAGTTCAAAGGGAATGACCATCAACAATTGCTGGAAAAAAAATTCATTCTTCGTATTGATCACACCTCATATTTGCAGTAAAAAAAAATATGGCTAAACCTCACTGTGTTTGCTTTCTTGTAGACTACTTTACCCGCACTTCTAGCAGAGATGAATGATTATGGGAGCTGGTAGAAAATATATTAGCCGGGAAAATGGCCAACCGTGGCAACGATTAGTTTTTGGATGTTTTTTTTTCTTTATCTATCGTCTACAAATTAATTAGCTGCATGCTCTGCATCACATATATGCGAGGCCATATCAGAGGTATTCGAGGTGGACAGAAATGTCACACCTAGAATTCAATTAGATCTACACTTACAATAAATTATATAAAAAATCATATTCCAGAACCACTGAAATTCAAACAATTGTGAGGGGGAGGGGAATGACTTGCCCAGCACTGTTCACGCTATTAATTTTGTATCGTCCTTACTTCAACTAGAGATAACCTACTCGTTTATAAAAAGAATGCCCATGGACTCTTTTTAGGTAGCCTTTGATGGCAGACTTTTGATCAGTTTTAGGCTCTGAAAATTCATTATAATTTCAAACTTGTAATCGGATAATCCATCTCCCTAACATCTTGTAACCGTTTGTTCCATATGATGAGGTCGGAAAAGAAAATACACAGAAGACACATTTGCTCGTTGGGTCAGCGTTCCAACCCTTAGGGGTGTCGTTGTCATTCCACCCTTTGGGCAGAATAAAATGAGCGTCCTTTTTTCTTCTTTTGTCCGATTTGTTCTCAATGGTCAAATAATACCTCGAAATTTGACTTATATTGGTGAATTTAACGGACTTCTTATCTTAAGATGGATAGATAAGTTTTTAAACATATAAAAAACAGAATAAGTCTAAAAACAGGACAGTCAGAATGAAAATCCAATCATTAGTTATAAACTGAGATTGATCATAGCATGTTAAAAAAAGATGGTGATGCTTTGATATGATATCACAGAGATTAGTATTTGTACGAGAACTTTCGAGTCTATCGGATGTATAAACAGTAATTTCTTTTGCCTTTTTCAGAATGTTTGTCAGTGTGCTATCTTTTTGTTACCCTTGAGATAAGAGACATTTTCTAATCAATCAAAGATGAAAACATGTTCTTTACGTGTGGCATTGGATGTATTGAGTCAATTTATGTGTTTGCTTTCTATTTGGATTTTCCGTTAGACCATAGACAGATCCTAGAATGTATTTGAACTACTTGATTAAGCACGGTTGCCCCCAAAAATATTGCAGGTGGGAGGTCACCAGGAAAGCAATGGTGAGGGGAGGAGGAGGAAGGGAGTATATTTGAATAAAATGCTATGTGAAAATGATTTTCTCTAGGAAAAAAGAAGTTTACTTAATTTTTACATACCAAATGAAGCAAAATTCAATACATTTTTAAAAAGTGAAGATTCCTGGCAAAAGATAAATCCCTTTAATTGGTAATTATGTATTATACCACCAACACTCAAGAAATAAAGTTAGGTTAATCCTAATGAAAAATGCCAAACATTGTGAAAATATAATATTTTAGAAACAACTTGGGCTATGTATTTGCTCATTAGGAGGGGTGGGGGAGGGGACTGACCTTACCAACCAATCCCGCATGCAAATTAATGTTCAAATATATTGCCCAAATTATATAATTCCATTGTATTCTGTCACTGTCATTTGTTTTCAACTGAATGTGAGCCAATTGTTGCTTAATACAGACTAATAAAATCGATTTGTTCCTGAGTTTTACACTGCATAAAATTGAGTGTTGGTGGTGTAATGCATAAGAACCATTTAATCTATCATGCATTCAATGCTCAAAAACTAAAGTAAAACAAAATAAGACTCAAAACTAAATTGCAGAAAATAAGAGAAAAAGGTATCATCTTAAAGCGTCCATTTAATTTCTGAGTAAAACAACAGTCATATTTTGAAAGAGCATGAAAAAAGGTCTTGAATGGTATCTTCATCTAATTCATAGCTCAATAATGAAAATATCTTCAAATTTATCGCAAAATCCCCTCCCCTCTCTCTGCATACGTACCATGCTTTCCCTTTTTAATTTTAGAATAATTTTTCAATCTAACTCTCTTATGTTTTCAGACCTTTGAAAATTAAACAGGTGTTTATTTGTTTTCCCTCCTCAACGCCCCGCTCTTTACGCTAATGTTTTTTACTGTTATAAGAAGTAGAGTTAAGAGAAAGAGTCAAACTTTGGCGTAAAGAGCGAGGCGTTGAGGAGGGAAAGCCCCTTTCATATACTGAGTAATTTCTGTTCGTTTTAAGTTTAAATGTCGCTCCTTACTTTCATTTAAAAATACTTCTTTTTTATTTAATTAGCAAAAAAGGGAGAAAAAAAATCTCTTCAGAGCCAATTTGTTTGCTCTATTGTTTCATGGGTGCATATTGTTTTCAGCACGTAGTCATGAAATAATATGACCCATGACAAAAACTATCCTAATTACTAAGAATACAAAACAAACCGACAAAGTTGTGCCAGTTGTATTTGAGGCATTTTTTTCTTTGTCTAACAACGATTTTGGAAGCAAAATTCCTCTCATAACTTCCTGCTTTAAACTGCCTTAAATCTTGGAACACTTTTAGAAGTTTTTTAAACACTTGCAAACATTTAGAAACAGCGTGCTTAAGAGGGGTGTATGAGTTTTAACAGTTGCTCAACACCGTAGCATCAACTAAAAATAAAAACTTTTCGAGATTCTAGCGCATCTAACCAACGAAATTCTAAAAGTTTGACTCATTTATAAATTGTTAATATATCACGAACAGTATTGCTGGAAGTGGGATATATTCATTTTTTAAGCATCTTCTTTAAGTTTGGAGTGACAGTACTATTAAGTAGAACCGGGCGATGCCTGGAAACTATATGTCGATGTGAAACTTATCAAAAGTATCAGTTGTTGTAGGGCAACATGAAGCTAGAAGCTGTAGCCCCCTTTACGTCGTAACTTCTGAAGTTGGAATGTACGGTAATACTGGAAGCTGTATATTTGTGTGTGTGTGTTTTTTACGTGTCATTCATATGTTTTTTTTTCTATTACAATATTTTTAGCCTTTCCTATTGACAAACCGAATAGTAAATATGCTGCTCCGCTCATAGTCGTCACAGTCGAAATTTATATTGCGAATTAAAAAAAAAGTTTGCTGGAAAGAAATATTATAGCTTTGGGTACAGGTAGAGTCGACAATTGTAAACCGGTTTATTTGAATTGGAATGGGAACTTTATTATGCAGCGAACCCGTTTTGTTTGAATTGGAACGACTAGTAGAATTCATGGTATAGCGAATTTCACTTGGCCGCTAGTATCAAGGTACGGGGTAGGGGCAAAATAGTTGCTAATACAGCTACAGAGGACTTTCGGAGGTATTGACCCCAGGGCAGGTGCAGTAGCATTTATTGAGGCCCCAGGGGAACTTGCAGGTAGTGGTTAGAGAGACCATGGGGCCACTGACCAGTAATAGTTAGAGCGACCCCGTGGGTAGTAGTCAGCAGTAGTTAGAGAGACCCCGCAGGTACTGGCCGGTAGTAGTTAGAGAGACTACGGGGTGTTGGCCAGTAGCAGATAGGGAGACCCGGTAGAGGAACGTCGTGGTTAGAGAGGAATTACTACTGATCCGGAATGTAGCCCTCGTTAAAAGTAAATGGTGGAAGAGCGCATGGGCCTGCCCGCCACCGACCCGTACCGCCATGGCGCAAGCCGCCTGGTGGACGCGCTGGCCGCAGTCTGATCTAACGGCCCCCGCCGGAGGTGTTAAGGCGCAGCCTGAGAGGCCTCCGGCGGGAGTACTTTTTGAAAGATGAAAAGCAGGTGCCCGGGTTTGCGGGCATCGCGCCAAGGTCCGGCCGTCTGCGCCGGGCCGCAGCAAACGGCAGTTTCATGAACATCACCGTCACCCCGGACGTCTTCAAACTGGCGCAGGTTTTCACTATCTCGCGCGGCTCGCGCACCGAGGCAAGATCAGCAAAACCGGCAAGAACGAGAAGATGGCCACGTTCCACTTACCTGGCAAAGGTGATCAGATCAATACGCCGTTGAGCGGAACGACCGAAATCAATCACCACTACGACCGGACCCTTTACGAATCTGTGGCGCTTGGTGCGATTGGTCATGGTGGCGGCGGTCATCATCCGCCCCCGGTAGATCCCAAATCCAAGTTTCCCCAGCACAAGGTCAAAGAGTTTTACGAAGATCGTCGCAAGGACCAGGTCATTGTCGGCCGCGCCGAAACCTTTTACCAAGACTACAAATGGGAATTGGGTGTCGATCTCAACAAATGTACGGGTTGCGGTTCTTGTGTAACAGCTTGTTATGCGGAGAACAATCTGCCCGTTGTAGGTAAGGACCAGGTCACCAAAGGCCGGGAAATGGCGTGGCTGCGGATTAACCGCTACATGTCCTATGCCGAAGATCATGGTGAGAAGGTCGTGCGGGCCGGTATGTTGCCGATGATGTGTCAGCAATGCGGCAACGCCCCTTGTGAATCGGTTTGTCCTTCACTGGCCACTTACCACAACAAAGAGGGACTCAACGCCATGGTCTACAACCGTTGCGTGGGTACCCGGTACTGTGCCAATAACTGTTCGTACAAAGTGCGTCGCTTCAATTGGTTCTCCTGGGAATTCGAAGGTGATAACCGCTGGCAGATGAACCCTGCCGTTTCGGTTCGTCAGAAGGGTGTGATGGAGAAATGCACCTTCTGCGCCCACCGGATTCGCCAGGCCAAGAGCGATGCCAAGGACCTGGGTCGCAAAGTTCAGGACGGTGAGTTGAAGACCGCTTGTCAACAGGCGTGTCCTTCCGGTGCCATCCAGTTCGGCAATGCTTCCGATCCTGAAAGTGCGATCTCCAAGTTCGGGCAGGATGCCCTTGCTTATCGATCGCAACACTTTACTCGGCGAAGCCGAGCAAAGGTTGCCGCAACACCTCACGTTGCCCATGCAACGTAGATCTAGTTATCTCTTGTATTTTCGTAATGTTTCCAAGATTTATCAGTGTACGCACTTCTGATGACAGTGCAATAATAAATCATCAAAATTTCTCCCTTTTGTAATCTTCGCCTCAGGAGGTCCATCATAAAGTTATTTGGTTATGTATCATACTGTCTCCGATTAAAAAAAAAAAAATGACACTTGTGATATCAGTTTTCACGGAACTTGGCAGGTCTACTGTAGTCTAGAATGCAAGTAATCATAAAGATGTTTTGTGTGTATTCGGTTCAATTTTCTTTAGAAACCTACACGGAGAGGTGGTTGGAAATCCCGCCCCTATTGGCCTTAACGCTCAGTTTCTTGTAGTGCAATATTTATTATTATGTCTCCATCTACGTTACTTGACTAATAGGCTTAAAAAGGCAATGATGAGTTTCGAAAATTCTCAGTTTGAAATACCGCATCTGGATAAAGTCATAAGAAATTTCAGTTCGTATTAAGGGTCTTGATTTCACATGGAGTATAATTTCACTCCATGTAGGATCAACCAGGCCTTGACAAACCCCTTGTCAGTGATGTTAATGAGGCTTCCTAGGTTTACTCCTTTCATGGATCTACCTAACCATACAATATTTATCGTATGCCTTTTTGGTTTCGGCTTTGCAGCCGTCCAAATTTTGACAAGTTTTTTTTTTTTGTATCATGGATGACAAATACCAAAGTGGTGTCTCTTCGGAAAATAATGTATATCTCCCTTATTTAAAAACTAATTGAATGATCATTTTTATTATATTGAAACTATTTACGGGAGTATAAAAAAGTAAACTATTTGAGGACCTAGATAGTTCTAGAAGGCTACAAGTATTATTTTATTGAGACAAAAAACACACAAAGGGAAAATTCCAACATACAGACGCAGACTCTCACACACAGTCCCACCCACACACACACACACACACACACACAACACTCACGCACACAGACACACACACAAGCAAATAACTACATAAAGTCCGACAAAATGGCATACCATAAACACAGTCAAACAAATAGGCACAGAGAGAGAGAGAGAGACAAAGACACAAATAAGAGAAAGCATATAGAACAGCAAAAAATAAAACAAAGACACACACATAGTCACAAAAGCAGGTACGTTATAGGTAATTATTTGGTTAGAGGTAAATTTAAACCACCTTAAGATATTTCTGAGAACTTCTAATGAAAATACTTTGTTTTTTTTACTGAGCATTAGATTTCACTCCCCCTAAGTCAAAATTCTTTTAACACCTCTCAGCGTAAGTTTAAGCTCTACAAAATGTTAGCCCAAGAAATTTGTTCCACCATTGAAATATGTGGCTGGCCCGTTAAACACAGAGCAGAAATTCAAACTCTAATTGTAAAAAAAAACCTGAAAAAAGCCTATAAAGGATAAAATATAAGCAAAAGGAACAAAGAATTAAAGAACGGTGGGGATCCTATAAGCGAATTCCAGAGGATGAGGGGGCTTGTTATTTGAGTTAAATTTAAACCATATACATTTGAGGAATTTTAATAAGAATCCATCGTTAATTTGAGCCAATATTATACTATCCCATTGACAATCGCCAACTTGAATAACATTTTCTCTTCAAATTTCAAATAATCTCGTTAGAGGTAAATTTAAGTCAAATTAAGATATTTTTAAGGGTGTTTAATGAAAATACCTCGTTTCTGTGACTGAACATAAGGTTTTGCTCCCCCTCGGTCGAAAAAATTCATTTAATACCTCCCAGCTTAACATTAAGCTCTAGAAATTCTAATTTTCAAATTTGTTTGTCCTTCGATGCCTTTAGTGGGTGGTCTACATTTCGCAAAATTACTTCTTCCGTGGAAAAAGGTAGCAAAGTCATTAGTTGGTTACCTTTGAATATTGATCAGTTTAACATCTGTTTTGCTCTTGTTTTTAAGAAAACTTACTAGTTTTTGCTCAGTTTCACTAACTAGATTCTGGTTTGTCGAAGCCAAGTGGCAACTAACAAAATATGTTAAAGCTGTCGGGTGACGCTAAGTTTATGCTGAAAATATAGCGGCAAAAAAAGGGTTGATCATAGGCTTATGTATAAGTGAGGCATCGAAAGCACAAATTGATGTTCACAAATTTAAAAGGCAATTGGATACATTTCACGAACTCGAAATGTACAAGATCTTATGGCAAAATCAAGCGTATTGCTCTTTTATTGAGATTAATTTAAAAAAGGAAACTTTTTCCACGAAAGAAGGTTTTCGTAGAAAAGTAAACAGCTATATGAAACAAAAGATGAGTAGAAATTATACGTCTTATTGACAACCAGCATGCATGTAGCGCCTTTTGATTTAGTTTTACAGCAACATACACTTTAGCTGAGAGTCGCTACTTTATAATTTATCAAACAGTTCATGGTAACGAACTGTAGTAAGGAGCGACCCGGCTCAATAGTAACCGAAACTCTAAAAAAATGGAATTTTGATACCAATAGTTGCATCAAAAGAATCGCATTTTAATGCTGATTTTAAATATATAAGTTTCATCAAGATCAGTTTTAACTATCAAAAGTTATGAGCCTGAGAAAATTTCCCTCATTTTAGAAAATAGGGGAAAACAGCCCCTAAAAGTCATAGAATCTTAACGAAAATCACACCATCAGATTCTGCGTATCAGAGAACCTTATTGTAGAAGTTTCAAGCTCCTATCTACAAAAAGGAGTTGGTACATTTAAATTATTTGGAACAGACTCAAGAAGTGAAGCATGGTTAAACGTAACTAAATATATCAAAATATGATGAAATTGTAATTTATTACAAATAAAATTATGGAAATTAAGACAAAGATTTGTACAAATGCTGATACTGGCACTATACAAACAAGTACCAAAGAAAACATCGGAAGATATAAGAAAGAGACGAACAAGAAAAGATACGGAATATAAAAACGCCAAATAGGAAGAGAAAAAGAAAATAATAAAGACAGATTAAAATTAATTGAGAAATTTGCACTCTTTTTGCATTAAGTTATATTTATAAATAGGCATCCTAGAGCTGTAGATTTGAAAATTATATGAAAAAATATATTACTATAAAAACAGGCTTCTAAAGAATATAGAAAAAAGGAATATTTCAAATTTTATTTATATGGTTTTAATAGTTTTATATATTTCAAATATTAATTTTTTCTTAACTTTCAATCAAAACTATGATGTTGAATTATTTTTTTTTACCCGCAGCAAAAAAAAAGCTAAGGGGTAAACAGAGAAACTTTGAGATCTAGAGAGGGACAGAGAGAGTGAGGGACACAAAACAGGAGATAAAAAAGGAGACATTTAGATAAAGAGAGATGACTGCTTTTTGGAAGAAGTAATAATCCAAAAATTAGTGCTCAAAATGGAAAATCAAGAGTAGGTTGGGGAAATAGAGGAAGGACAAAAAAGAAAGAAAGGAAGAGAGCAGAAAAAGTAAGGGTGAAAAGAGAGAAATAGTTAGAGAGAGGGAGATACGAAGGAGAAAGAGATGAAGAGAGAGAGAGAGAAAGAGATAGAAAGAGAGAGAGAGAGACAGAGAGAGAAAGAGATTGAATAGCAATATTGAAGTAAATAAATCTTGGCGAAGAATATATGAAAAAATTATACAAAGAATAGAAGTCGAGCTGCGACATTGCGGCCTGGAGTTCCATATTGTGTAAACGGTGTACCAATTTACGCCCGGACCAGGCTACCTTGGCCGGTCTTACTCATCGTATCGGCGTGCTGCCTATTCTCAGTTGGGTGGAAGAAAACGACGACCTGATCCGTGACAGCCTGACCTTGGACCGTGTGATAGAAACCATTCACCCTACTATTGGTAAAATGATCCTTAAGCACTGGAACTTTGCGCCTGAAATTGTGGATGTGCCGGAACACTATCAAGACATACAACATAAGGCTGACAATCCAGACTACATAGACATCGTTTGTACCGCCAACCTGATGCAGATCAGCGGCTTTGCAGAGTCGGTGGATGCGCTGGATGCACAACATCCGGACCTGCCGGACGATTGGCAAACCGCACCACCCATCAATCGTCTGGGCTTGGACATCCATATGGACGACGCCGCCAGGAGCGAACTTCTGGAAGAGGTGAACGAGGTACAGCACGCCCTGAGCTGATCGGGGCTTTAGCAGCTGACGGAAGTTAAGAATCCTTGAGTTGCGGACGGAACAACCACTGAATGCTGGAAAAGTCCAACCGCCCGGCGTCATTGGCCTGCCGATGCACCTGATAGAGGTTATGCGCTAGCGAGCCCATTGGTACCGAGCTTGCGGATGCCTGTGCGGTCTGCAACGCCAGGCCCAGGTCTTTGCGCATCAGATCAACCAGAAAGCCACCTTCGTAACCTCGGCTTGCGGGCACACCCTCCATTACACCCGGGAACGGGTTATAGACATTCAGCGCCCAATTACCCCCGGAAGAAACCTGCATAATTTCCGAAAGAACGGCGGCATCCAGACCGTTTTCCACACCCAGCGCCAACGCTTCCGCCGTGCCGGTCATCAGCACCGCCAGCAACATGTTATTGCATATTTTAGTACAATAAATAAAAGGATGATAGTACAATTAATAAAAAAGGACAATAAAAAGGATGGTACAATAAATAAAAAGGGGGCAACGTCAGCTAGTGGAACAAAAAGAAGCGAAAATAAGTGGATATTTCGTCAAGGACCTAAAGACGGCTTCGACTTTTTGAGTACTGAAGACAGCTTGGCGGAGGTCTTTGCCAAAATATATGCTTATTTTTGCTTCTTACTATTCCACTGGCTGATATTACCCTCGTTTTTCTTGGCTATTTAATTTTATTATTCACTTAATAATTTTTCCTCTTTGTCATATGTCATGTATAGCCAGTGTGGTCTTAGAATGTATTCAAATCCTATCGTCAGTGCGGTAGGTATACGTGGCCCTTGTCGCAGTTAAGAAGACCTGGAACTGATAGGTGATGTTCACATCGTGGGCAGGGCTAAGATAAACTTTGACTAGAGATTTTGGCTTTGCTTGCACGAGACTTAGTAGTTTGGTACTGAATAGTCTGTCAATATTTAAGGGTAACTAATAGTAGCGTGTAAGACAGCTCAATCCCATGAATGCATAGTGCTTGTATTAAAGAAATATAGGCGGTCTTGCCCTGACTTGGCTTGGCAACAGTCTGTCTTGGCTTTGCTTGCACAAGACTGAATAGTTTGGCACTCAACAGTCTGCCAAACTATTGCGCCAGTGAAAGCCAGAGAGAACAAAGCTCGCATCGTAGCACTAGAACTTGTTAGCTAGCTCAAGTTGGTAACCGACTTACTCTATAGGTACTTGTGCAGATAATTTCTTTTAAACAAATGTATTTCATTATATATATTGGTGTTTTTTATGCTTGATATGGACTGCGTGATAGACAGTTGCGTTAGAATGTGCTTGACCTAAGTTTACGAGTTTGAACTTCGCTTCTTGTCCAAATTTTCAGATGTGTGTCGCTCTGCGATCACTGAACACTTAGTACTGAAGCTTCACTCAAGAACGTCGCCGTACGACTTATTAATAATATAAATGACCCCTAGGTGTTTTGCTTGGCGCAAAATGTTTCAAAATGCGCGAAATGCGACAAAAGTGAAATACTTTTACCTCGAAGGTTGGTTAAATGGTTAAAAACAAAGGACAAATGGACAATTTTGATGTGTTTCTGGTTTTGTTAACAGACATATTTATTTACAAACAGAATGAAATTTTTCGCAAGTTGTAATAAGGCAACAACTGATTATGCTGAGTATTTAGCCAAAAATGTCGCCACGAACTCTTCTTTGAGCCGTTGTGTTCTCTCTGAATCGACAGGTCCTTGCAACAAAGGCATCCAAAAAAACGACGAAGAAAACATCGACCAAAATACCTCAGCTGCCACTGAGACATCTTCGATTTTGCGTTTTTGGTCGGCAACAGCAGCAAGTAGCCAGTTTTGAAAGCCATCTTCATTGGTGCCGGTATTTCCCATCACTTGGTCGGAAATTTCGGGGTGCGTAATCATGACACCAAATGCCATACGCATGAACCCGAGTTGTTCAGGGGAAGTGGATAGGTTTATTTTTAAGTCGGCAAAACGGTAGAGTTGCTCTTGCAATGGGATGTCGGCGTCGTATTTTATTTGTTTTTGCTCTGCTGCCTCTTGGATAAATCGCGAAATCACCGCATTAAAAAGTAGTTCTTTGCTGGCAAAGTGGTTGTAAACTGTGCGCTTTGAAGCTGTCGCCTTTTCAGCAATGTAATCCATGCTAGCGCGGTCAAAACCCAATTCGGTAAAAGCCAATACGGCAGCATCGAGAATTTCTGCTCTTTTTTTACTTTTATCTCTCGTTTTAACCACTTTTTTTCCACTATTAATAATTTGCACTTGATAGTGATTTAAACGAAAACAAAACATAAACTTTTTTCACTTATGCTTTCAAGAAAAAAAAAACTTACAAGAATACGTTTACAGGATAATCGAATGTCTACCGGAAAATATGCTTACTGAAAAAAACTAACATGAACAAGTTTAGAGGATAATCGGATGTTGGAACAATATGTTTACCGACAAAAAAAACTTACAAGAATATGTTTACTGGATAATCGATAGTCTGGCAAAGATTTTTCTAGTGTGTGTAGAAAAGCCATTCCTCGTGCAACGTCAATAGCAAATTTAATGGCTTTTGCTGTATCCACAACAATGTCTGTTCGATCGTGCAAAACAGTGAATAGGGATCCATATTCCATGTATTGATTAATTACGACAAGGTTTGGCGGATCATTGCTGCAGCCAATGACAGGCAGAATGTTGGGATGTGAGAAAATCCTGAAATTAAAACATACTTATTGTATGTTTAATATACCTAAACATACATGTAAATACCTATATTGAAAAATTTGAATCTTAGGTTTTAAGTCACCTATTGCAGGCAAACTGGCAGTCGCCCCGTATCTTTTCTCCAATCTTGTAGAGGACTTCGGTTTTAACCTACTAGACATTTTTACGCTTTTAATTCATCCTATTCTGATCCAGGACAATTCTCTATCCCTCTTTTGTAGTTTACTTATAAAGAAGGAAATTTTCGGTAAATCCAGCCTTTCTGCATTGTGAGAATCTCTAGCCACTCCTATATGATTTACATAATAAGTGGATTCTAACCTCTTATGTCCTTTCTACGGGATCCGTAAAACCTGCCATCTGGAAAAACTTAAAATCCTTAAACTTGTTCATTATTCCCTAGCTTAACTACTCCCAACACTAATTCGTTTAAATTAATATATTTTGTGAAGAAAACGTCATGTATTTCTTACCTAGAAAACGGAACGTGACTATAATTCTTGTTTACATAAAATAAATTGATAAATGTATGTAATCGTTGGATCCTGTGATAATACAGAGATAAAAATATACACATGTGAAAACTGGAAGTGTCAGCAAACAATATCTTTCCTCCCTGAGAAAGATAGTGGAATTAACAAACTTCAGCTCAATATAGGAATGGACCTGACAAGAAAATTCATTGTGCTATCCGACATTCAGAATAGTGTGCTCTACGTTGGTGATATTGGTGATAAAAATGGCATTTCTGTCGTAAGTTGTTTATCTGTTTTTCACTTATTAGGACAGGAAGAAGTAAACCCCGGGCATTTTTGCCGAAAATATGATGGGTTAGATTTAGTTTAATAATTTAAATTGAAGAAATTGACTTAGACGTAAGCCCGTTCCATCCTCGTGGGAAATTCGGATCCATTCCCTCGATTTTTCCCTCGCGCCAAGGATAAATAAATTCTTTGATCAACCGTCACTTTGTCATCGACAGTCACGACAGTCACTGTCACTTTGTGACAGAAGTGCCGCATCTTGTCGTTTTGACCTCCGTCGATCTCTTTGGTTTTTCATGTTGACTAATTCCTTTCTGTGTTGCCTCATAAGATTATAAATGTCTAGTTGAGTGGTTAGAACCTGGCTCTTGTGCTAGGGGGTGAAACTCTCTAGAATGAATTTAAAACCAAAATTAGGGCATACGAAAGCGTTGTGTAAACTCCAATCTCCATCCCCCTTCAACTTTCAAGGCTTTAAAGATTTGTGGAGATGTCGATCTCTGTCCATATTCTTTTTTTTTCTAATCTTGCATAGCATGTGTTTCTATTTGTCTGTATGTCTTGACATTGGTGATATATCTATATATATATAAAAATAAGTTGTCTGTCTGTGGATCTGTGGATCAGGTGACGTCATGTTTCCTAGCTGTTGGTTTGGCGCTTCACGCAACACCATTCCTATAATTTCTTGTTCTTGTTAATTCTTTAATTTAAGATTAAATTAAGGATTTAATTAAGGTTAAAACTTTAATTTAAGGCCCCCATCCAGTCCCTGCAGATAGAATATTTTGTCTAGGCATCCAAAAAGTAAAGCTAGGCCACTCATTCTTTTCACAAAGTTTAAATTTGGTCGGATAGACCCTTTTTCAACGTACTTTTATGACAAGAATTTAGAAGAAGATTTCTCATCCTGGAATATCAAAAGAGGAGCAGGTAAAATCAGAACACCTTCAGACGTAGGGCCTGACGAGAGAAATCTAGAACATCTAATTATATAAGAGAAATAATCGGGTGTTATTTGGGTGAGTTTATGATAATCTAACCAAAAAATCGGCTTCAACTTTGAGTACTCAAGTCATTTTCATAATGTAAATCTGGAAGTGTTTTCCTTTCCCATTTCCTGCCACCTGAAATTATACAATTAAATCTTCCTTATTAAGTCTCCCCTTCCCGTTTAACGCCACCTGCAACTGTCGAATAACATCCCCTTATTGCAACTCCCTATATATCTACACTTCCCATCCCAATTTAATACCCCCTTAAACTGTGGAAATACACATTTTTTATTTCCCTTTAATGTTTTGATCTCTTCACTTTTTATTAGGAGATGAATGAAGAGAAGGGTTGGGTGGAGAGCAATTGACTGAAGGATGTAGAAAACAACGTGCAGGGAGTTTATTATGTGAAGCATGTGGAGCCACGTTCAGAAATGGGGCTCATTTGAAAAAAGTGCTACTTGAACTAGCCTATAGAAGTTTCAATTCTCCCTTTAATAGATTTGTCGGGTTACCACATGAATGTGCTGAACAAATACTGAGTGATCTAAGTAATGAAAACTTAATTTCTAAGCTTTACGTGAAAGCAGAGGCGTTCAATCCCGCCGCGTCGGTGAAGGATCGGCTGGCGATGAGCATCATCGACGAGGCCGAGAAAAGCGGTGCGTTGAAGCCCGGCCAGACCGTGGTTGAAGCGACGAGCGGCAACACCGGCATCGGGTTGGCCATGGTTTGCGCGGCGAGGGGATACCCACTCGTGGTGGTCATGGCCGACAGTTTTTCCGTCGAACGACGACGCTTGATGCGCATGCTGGGGGCCAAGGTTGTTCTGACGCCTCGGGCACTGAAGGCCATGGGCATGTATGACAAAGCCGTCGAGCTTGCCGAAACGAACGGGTGGTTCCTGGCGCGCCAATTCGAAACCCAAGCCAATGCGCTGATCCATGAGAAGACCACCGGTCCGGAGATTGTGGAAGACTTCAAGGACAGAAAACTCACACACTTCGTGACGGGTTTCGGAACCGGCGGCACGCTCACCGGCGTATCGCGGGTTTTGCGACGCGAACGGCCTGACACAAAAATCATACTGACCGAGCCCGCCAACGCAGCATTGATCGGAAGTGGCACCCCACAGCCGCGCAATTCCGACGGCAGCCCGGCCAAGGGGCATCCCGCCTGGGAACCGCATCCGTTTCAGGGATGGACGCCCGATTTCATTCCGCTCGTCCTTCAGGAGGCGCTGGACAACAACTCCTATGATGAGTTGGTGCCGGTAGCTGGACCCGACGCGATCGCCACGGCACAGGATCTGGCGTCCAAAGAAGGCATACTGACCGGTATATCGGGCGGCGGCACCGTGCTGGCCGCTCTGAAGGTGGCAGAGGCCGCGCCGGAAGGGTCCGTCCTCCTGGCCATGATGGCATGCTTGGAATGCGTACATTCCATGGTGCACAATGCGTTTAGAATAGCACCAAAAGCTGTTTTTAGTGACACCTGGCGGACAGCTTCATTTACCTCGGTAGTATTGTTAGTAAAGACGATGGGTGCCTTGAACATATCAAAAGTAGAATAGCCAAGACTCAGGGCGTTCTTTGACACTTGAAAAAAGTTTGGAAGAATGGGAAGATAAGTCTGTGAACCAAGATTGGATATTGGAAGCTACAGTGATGACAGTTGTCAAATCGTCTTGAGAAGAATGGGCGCCCAGAAAAACGGAGGAAAATTTGCTAGATGCTCTCCAGAGAAATTGCTTGCGGATTGTTTTGGGAACCCGACTGTCTGACCGTATTTCAAAAAAATAGACTGTAGGAATAGTCGGGGTTCAATTCTGCTTTGTGGGACTATAATGAGAGAAAGGTTGAGATGGCATGGACACGTTCTGCGGATGCAGGATGACAGATTGCCAAAGATTGTTGTTTTTGTCGAACCACCTAGAGTTAAATTGAACTATGGTCGTCTACGGTTGGGGTAGCACGACGTCGTAAAAAACATTTAAGGGAAATGGGAACTTCCTGGGAGGGTTTAAAGAGAGAGACTTAATAGATTGATATGGAGGAGGGGCGTTTGTAGCTGTGTTGATCTTAGGTGTTTTGGTGCTGTGGTGAGTTGTTAATAGCAGTAGTAGTAGCAGTAGCAGTAGTTCGGTCCTACTATCTTGATTATCATTGTGATTTTTTTTTGTCGTCTATGTCTTGAAAAACTGAATTACAATATTCAATAAAACGCAAATGGCGCAATAAGCTTATGAACATTTACGGTTAAGGGAGAAGGAAGATAGCAATAGCAATTCTTTATGGCCATTGGCTGTGTCCATGTTTCATGGGATTATTTATTTTCTCTTTGTTTTGGGTTTCGTTCATTCTTAGTAGCAGTTTTTGGTCATTTTAAGTTGAATTATCATAGGACTTTATTTCTTTTGGTCGGTTTTGATCTAGTAATTACAAATGCATACATTACAAGAAACAACTATGGAGACAAAGCAGTAAAAAAAGGAATTCATAAAATTATTAATTACGATAGAGGAATAATGACAGACTCTGGTGGATATGAGGTTTTAGAATATGGAGATGTTCCAGTATCTCCAACAGAGATGGCAGAGTTTGAACAAGGTATTATGACAGATTTTGCAATACCATTAGACAAACCAACAGGGTTTGGACTTCCAATAAAAAAAGCAGAAGCATATGTCAAACATACTCTCAAAGTGTGTAAACAAACTATCGAAGATAGTAAAGACAATGGACAAATTTGGATTGGGCCAATTCAAGGAGGGGAGCATTTTGATCTTGTTGCAAAATCAACAAAAGGTTTGCTCAAAATGGGATACAAGATGTTAGCATTAGGAAGTCCAGTTGAATTTATGGAGTCATATGAATATAGATTATTAGCTCAGATGATTGTTGCAGCAAAAAAGCAGATTCCACACAACATACCACTACATCTTTTTGGTGCAGGGCATCCACTAACTATTCCATTTGCAGTTGCTCTAGGTTGTGATACATTTGATTCTGCATCATACATGTTGTATGCAAAGCAAAATAGGTACATCACAGAAGATGGTACACGAAACTTATCAGATATTGTAGTTTTTCCATGTAATTGTGAGATATGCTCAAAGTATACACCTGACGAATTACGACAGATAGAATCAACTGAAAAGATTAACCTACTTGCCATTCATAATCTATATGCAATAAAATTAGAAGTAGATAAGGTAAAACAAGCAATACACGAAGGCAGACTCTGGGAATACGTTATCAAAAAAGCAAGAGCCCATCCAAAATTATTTGAGATGGTAGATGTAATGACAGAAAATGCAGAGTTTTTGAAGATTGCGACTCCAAAATTCGCAGCTTATATGAGATTTGAACGCGATATTTTGTATACGGGCATTTGGTTGCAGGGTTAACACGGTGATGTAGTTGTAATTGCGATTCCTTGAAAGAAGTGTTTTATGACATCATCACTTTAGTACTCTATAGCAGTATTTTGAACACGCCAACTGATGTTTTCGTCATTTGTTTCAACGTCAGTGAATAACTGGTTACCTGAATTAAGATCGTCTAGACCTTTTTACCACAAAGACTTATCAAGGATACATGTTACTAACGTGTAATGGAAATTGTGAAGATTTCTAGCAATTTTTATTCCTCTGCATTTTTTAGTGTTTGTTGTATTTGTTTCCTAACATTCAACGGGACATATATATGTTTATAAACGACACTAGAGAAGTGGAAAATATGTCACAACCAGGGCTCAAACCCGTCACCCATGCTATCGCAATCTTTGATCTACTAACTAGCCTAGGCGGCCTCATTAAAATATCATTGTTATGTGATGCGTGATTATGCGAAAGTGCGTGAAACCTTCCAAAATCGTGAAGACCGAACATTCTTTGACAAATATTCGCAATTAAATATGGTTTTCACGTATTGTTTGTTTTCTCCAAAATAGTAGCTACCATATTCCTTGCGAAATAATCGTCCTTTATTAATATCTGTCATCGTTCAAGCTAATTTAGTTCTCTTTTACATGTCCCTTGAGGTTTTTTTTTAAATTAGGGTTCTAAAAGGCTCATTCATGAATGATAAACTTATAATCTAAACTATTTATTTATGATGCATAATTTGACCTATTTCTCCAGGACTTCCTAATCGATAATGTTTTAGCATTGTCATAAATGTACTATTACTTTTTTCAAAATTTCATTAAAATATAAATCTTAATTGAATAAATTAGGTTTTACGAGTTTATACATTTGTTTAGAATTTTTTCCATACTGAGTCTCTATTGTCTTCCAAGAGTGTTATGGTTGTGATGGCTGGGAGGGGTTTTTCCACTGGAATCTCCATGGTTTGGCCTCCTATTCCTTGTCGGGCCTAGTTTTGAATTCTTCAGGCGTGATTACAGAGATTGTCTCTTGGCTTAGTTGGTTCCAATTATTCACCACTCGCTGGCTGAAAAAATCTATTCCGACCTTGGTGGTAACAGTGGATTTGAACAACTTTTTAGTAAGTCCTCGTGTTTGTCTTTGGTGGGTAGAGAAGGTGAACAGCTTCTGATCTGCTTGCTGGAGGTACCTGCAGGTGAGCATCATGTCACTACCCCTACGCCAAAATATGAGTGCTGGGAGGTTAGCAGATTGTAATTTACTGCAGCAGGGCTGACTGTGTAAGCCGTCGATGCATTTGGTGGCTCTTCTTTGGACGCCTTTAACGAGCTGGATGTCGCTCTTGTAGAAAGGACCATGAAAACATGTTCCAAAATCCAAGATTGGCCTGATCAGAGCTTTGCATAGCTTCAGAAAAACTGTGAAGTACACTAAGTACGTAGAATGGGAAGTCAAGCCATGAAGATTCCAGTGAAAAAAAACCTCCCAGCCATCACTACCATAACACTCTTGAAAGACAATAGAGAGTCAGTATGGAGGATGATGTGGCTTGTCACAGCCAACCATCTCACAGACTCAATCCAAAGTTACTGGTGTGCGGGGGTGCCAACTCTAAATCGCTGGAGAAAATGGTTCTTGAACCACACATCCCATGTGATCACCGTTACTGAGTGGGCTTAAATTGCATCTCTCTAGTCCCGATAGTTCGTCGCTTGACCTTAAAACAGCGACCGGATCTATCGCCACCATCAAAGACGGAGTGTTACAGTTCTTGCGACTAATTCGCTCCAAAGTCCGAATTAAGGTCTAATTTTTTCAACAAGATAGGAAAATTTGCTGCAAAGGCCCTTAAAATCATACAACTATAATTTCAAACCTTCAAAAGTGCAGTGAAGCTAGGTTGAGAGTTTGTTTTATTTTTTTACACAGCAATTATTCTCTTTATAAAGCCATGACCATGTCTGGGTTTATAAGTTAAGATCAAAGGCGTCAAAGCACCAGACTACTTTTTAATTTCAAAAAGATATTGGTCCATTAACCAATCAAGGATTGAATACTTTTTAGCAGAAACCATGTTGGTGGTACTGATGATGTGAATGATTGGAAATGGCTTATAAAATTTCCTAATCCAGGAGAGGAGGCTAACAGACATACATGAGCCCCTGCTCATTGGGTTGCCATATGGCTAGGTTTAGGAATGACATGGCCAGATTTCTATGTGTGTGGAAAGATTCCAAAGGAAAAGCACTGTCAGAAAAGCAAGGAAAAATGTCCAGCTAATTCACCACTGCAGAAGTTCAAGACAGCATTAAGTATACTGTCAGGACCTATGGATTTAGTCACAACAAGTTGCTGAAATATGACTTGAGGAGTGAAATAGTTCTCATAATCAAGGACAGGATTTATTCAATCATGGAAATTGGGGACTCCTTTACCATTGTTGTCCAGATTTGAGAATCTGGCAAATGTCTTATCAAAAGCTTTGGTCTTTGTCTGTAGATCTTGAATGACAGCTGCATCGTTAAGTTATGGAAAAGGAATTGAAGTTTTTTTTAGATGACAGTAAAACCTCTTTGGCAATTTTCCACCAGCCCTTAGCAGAAGTATTTTAAAGCTTGGTAGAGAATTTTTCTTTGTACTGAACCCATGATTGTACTAATAATCCTCAGAAGAATAAAGAGTCCACTCAACAAGTTCTTGAGAGAAGAGCAACATGGCTTTAGATCAGGACGTGGACAGGTATTTCGATCATTTCAATGAGGTTTCTTTGGCCGAGTCTGAGCGGTTGGCGCGGGATGATTTGAATCATGAGATTGCGGGTTTGAACGTAGGCCGCCGGGTTCGGTTTGGAGTTGGCGGTCCCGACAATGCCGTTGACGGAGAGGGTAAGTCCAAGAAAGAGCGCGTTGCACGGACGCTGGAATGGCTGCTGGTGAACGATGCGGAATACAAACGCCTCTTTGATGAAGCCACAACCGCCTTGCAACTGGCCGAGGAAGCCACACGCAATGCGTTAGAACGGATCGAGACCGAGTTGGCCGCAATCCACGGCATCCTTGAGAACTTCCTCGACAACGCCGCAACGCTTCCCGATGGCACGAAGGTGTTTAGAGATGCCAATGGCGTCGTCAGGGACGAGAACGGCAATTTCATTGCCGACGACCTCGCGGCCACCATCGTTTGGCACGACGACAATCCTTCGTACGAGGAATACCACGCCGCCACAGATCGTAGGATCGCGCTTGAAAACGCCGCTAACGAAGTGCGCGGCATCGAAACCGAACTCGGTGGCTATCGTGGCGAACTGACCACCAACGAAGAACCCGCATCGCGAGAGCGCGTGCCTGAGATCACCAATAGCATTGATGGGTTGCAGGAACGTTTGGACGAGATTGAAGCGGGGATCGCTCAGTCAGCTTCTAACTTTGATGAAACACCAACATCGAGAGCTGCACTAGACGGGCTATCCTCCGCAGATGGGCTTGCAGCCGACACCGACATCGGGCCAATTGGCAGGCGTTAGTTGCCAGCAAAGCGACCGCAAACGCCCTCCACATAAGCAAGCACCACCGTTGTGGGGTGGTATTGCTGATAACTGCTCATCGCCTCCAAAATTTCGGCGTGCCGCTCATCTTGTTTGTTGATTTCGGCATAGTACCTGGGTGATGGTGTCCGTCACCTTCGTGACAATGGTCGGTGATGGAGCCGTCAGCATGTTGGACACTGCCATCGGGAAGGTGCGTGTGGTCGTGCTGGTGATGGTAGATGGCCAAGGTTTCCACTGCTCTCGCGCCGAACAGTTTTGCGTATTCCGGATCGGCAGACACGGTTGACGGAGTACCCCGGCAGCAAACATGCCCGTTTAGGCAGATGACGGTGTCCGTCTTTGCCATAACGACGTGCAAATCGTGCGATATCAACAAGATACCGCATCCAATTCGATCGCGAACTTCGCCGATAAGGTCGTAGAGGGCGACCTCGCCGGCATAGTCGACGCTTTGAACCGGTTCATCCAAGACAAGCAGTTGCGGTTTTCGGATGAGGGCGCGGGCCAGCAGGGCCCGTTGGAACTCACCCCCAGATAGATTTTGAACCTTCGATTTTTGCAGATGTTCGATGCCAACTTCCGACAGCGCTTGGCTAATCGCTTGGTCCCCGTGAGGGCCGGTCAGTGTCAGCAGACGCTCAACTGTTAGGGGAAGGGTCCAATCGATGGCCAAACTTTGCGGTACATAACCGATGCGGATGTTCGGTTGCCGCTGCACGCCACCCTCAGACGGGCTGAGGATGCCAAGCGTCGCTTTTGCCGTGGTGCTCTTTCCCGATCCGTTTGGCCCGATAAGCGTGACGATCTCGCCCGCAGCGACCGAAAAGTCGATGTTGCGCACCAGCCATTTGCCGGCCCGCTGTACCCCAATGTTTCTCAAGCGGACGAGGATTTCGCGACCGTTCGTGTCCTGCACTGCGAATCGATCCTGTGAAAGTGTGCTGGCTCGCATACTCGGCTCTTGCGCCCCAATTGCCCAGGCTATAGGTTAACGCACGTTATGTAATAACATTACATGTTGTGGTGCAAACGTGAGGACTTTCTTTTTACTGCAATAATTTATTAGTGTTGTCATTTTTATTTATGTTTGCATTGTGGATAAAATAAAACTTACCTACCTACCTACCTACCTAATAGTATCATAATCAAAAATTGTCCTTCCCCCAATATTAAAAACAAAATTACCACCAATACGTCAGGGACTCGCGAAAATATTTTGCATGTGATCACATCTAAATATTGACCTGCTTCCCCCTCCCCCATACCTAGCCTAAAAACAGTTCCAATGGTATCCCTACTCATCTTCTCAAAATAATTTTTTGTTATAAATATTATCTTATAATGAGATCCAAAAATGCCTTGGTCTCGATGTTAAAAGCAATAGTACTAGCGACACCTTGCAGAACTATTTTGCAAATATTATTACACTGGGATATTTAGATTAAGTACTTTTTCATTTTAAAGCATTGCATCTCAAAATTAGTCTCCTCATAGATCTTAATCTCCTCTAAACCAACCTCGCAAACGACTCCCCTGGTATCTCCACTGATTCCTTTTTTCATCTAATATCTTATTATAAACGGACATTTATAATAAGATTAAGTACAAATCAGATCATTCAGAAAATTCTGTTCTGTACCTTTCTGGGCTTTATCCTATACGTAGAAACAAGGATTTTAGTGATATTCGGGTGACCTATTAAAATATTTTTCATGATAAGATACTAAAGGGCCCATCTCTCAAGGTAAAACGACCCTACTAGCAATCCAATGACACTTACAGAATAATTTTGCGAATATTACCGCATAAAGATATTTTGAACAGCACTTAACACTTTACAGTATCACTTTTAAAAATTTATCCCCCTTAGATTCCCCCTCCCCCCATCTAGCCTCACAAACTATTCCCCTTGCAAAAAACTCATCTGCAACGCAATATTTTATTATAAATATTCATAATCTAAAATTTACTGGGAAGTCGTATGATGATTTTTTTTTAAAATTGTCTTGAAATTTGGCGTTATTGGCGTTTTGTTGACCTATAGTCGACTTTTTTACCTTTCTGTTTTGTTACTTTTCTTTGAAAAACGTGATTATTATATTTTTAAACGTAGATTTTCATTCCTGGATTTGTACTGACGATTACGTATTATAAAAATTTGAAGTGACAAATGGAAATTTTTTTGAAATTTTGCAAAAAATGAAAAAATATGTTGTGCAATAAGGTGAAGTTCGCTAGAGAACCTTATATAACTATATATGCAAAATGATTATAAGGAATTCACATCTTCAGATGAATTTTGTACCAACAGTGAATTAAGAGTTATATTCGTGATGTTTGGAGGATACTTTTTAGTCATAATGCTCAAACTAAAAAAAAAACCCGGTGGATTTTAAGTAAGCAACCATTTCGGTCGTTTCAAATCTCGTACATTTTGGAAAATATTTTTCTCAAAATCTGAAATATCTTGCCTAAATACAACGTGTACATGTGGAAATACTTTAGAAATACTAAAAGCCCTTTAAAAATCAAACTGTAATTCAAAAAGTATGTTCTAAGGATTCTTGTGGTCTCTAACACAAACATCTAAGGTTTGAATCTATAGATTATTATTACTGACTATGGCTTATGATGTGGTATTTTGCAATATGTCAAAAAGGGCTATCCTTATTCTTACAAACGATATGATATAAGTCGAATAGTAAGACACATTGCTGTCGTGGCTATTTCGGCCACGTGTGTTACAAAAGCTTCAATTGTTACTTCTATCAAGGTAGAAGCGTAGCGCAGATGACATATGCTATATATGACATATGCTATATACGTCCCTTCTTAGTATTAGTTTGCACCCACATCCTAAATACAATATCACTGGACATATATTACAGAGTTGAGTATTTGAAAACAGTTTGGAAAGGCGACAGCATAAATCAGTGCTTCCCTCTACAGAATATGTTAAACTTCACAACTTTATTCCTTTCTTTAAAAATTTTTCGAGGTAAAAACCCTTTTTTTTAACCGATTTTAGTAAATTTAGTTTTTCAAAAGACAACCAATGGGTCGTGGATTCGTATCCCCTCAGAGCCGTGAATGAAAAAAGGCATGCTATTGTGGTAATGCTCCACTTGTGCTAAATATATATCAATAAATATATATTCCTATTCCTATTCCTATTCCAAAAACATTTTCAAATATTTTAATTGAAAAATTGCTTTTCCCTTACGTTTGTAAATTCACATGGATGATTAAAGATTGATTCTTATAGTACATTTCAGATAAATTTGTGCAGAGATGGCACCCTTCTGTTTCTATGATTTCAAAATGATCAAACACAGCACTTAATTTACTAACAATTATGCCGGCTCAATTTGTGAAATTCACCCTACAAAGTCATGTTTCTGAGGTCCTAGCCGTGATTTGTTTCACACTGGATATTTCTCTAATTTCTTTTTAAAAAGAGATACGGAAGATCAAATGCTCAGCTGTAAAAGAGTTGATTGTTACCTTCTTATTTTACATCTTAAAGTGTTTTAGCACGTTATTTTCGCACTTGAATTGTATTAAATGTTAGAGCAACTATGCGCTCCATTAATTACAGATTCTGCAAAAAGCAATACGGGCGTGCATAAAGTTTCAAATTAACATCAGCTTTTAGAGAAACAAAGTATTTGAATCTAAGTGTAGAACGTCTTTGATAAGTTTAAATTTTCAAAGATCATGTTCTAAAAGTAACAAAAACATTTTCAAATATTTTAATTGAAAAATTGCTTTTCCCTTACGTTTGTAAATTCACATGGATGATTAAAGATCCCTTGGTTTTCATGCAATGAATGGGATGCAGCATCAGCCAGGTTTCCGCAGACGTATGTATGTCGGGGTGACCTGACAAAACACGTTGCAGCAGGGTGAACCCGGACCTGGGTGGCGACAAGATAAAGATCAGATTGTCGCCAAGATAAGGTTGATCACCCTGTCGCATCAATTGCTCCTGTTCGTTGTGCGAAGCACTCATATTAGATTGCGATACCATTCTATCGTCTGCCTTAAACCTTCCGTTAGTTCAATCTGTGGAGCCCAGCCCAGCAGCTCTTTGCTGCGTAGACAATCTGCTACCCGTATCTGTTCCATTGGGCGATCTTCAACTGCACCGAATTTCGGCAACTCGCTGACGCCCAGTAACCGGTGTATTTCCTCGACAACGTGGCGTGCGGTATGCAAGGTGCCGCTGCCTACATCTATGGTCTGGCCAGCAACGCCATCTGTCAGCGACGCATACAGATATGCCCGGGCAACGTCATTAACATTGATCCAGTCAATTTCACGGCTGCCACTGGACACTTGTGGTTTTTCATTCCCCAGTAGCGATGTAATCACATACGGGACAAGTTTTCTGAAATCCATCTGGCCGGGCCCGTATACCATGAACACGCGCAAGTTCACCACAGCCATGTCAAACAAGGCGTTGAACATCCTGCCGTATGACCCGGCGGCCAGTTTAGCTGCCGCGTACGGAGAGCTGGGAATGTCCCATTCTCCGCTGGGTTGAGGTTCTTCCAGCGACCCGGTCAGCACCACCCGCTTGCACTCTTTGTCCAGAGCAGCGGTCAATAAATTCACAGTGGAGGTAAGATTGTCATGATAGGTCGACAAAATTACTTCCGGGTCTCTTGCACCGACAACATGGCTGGCCAGGTGATAAACAAAATCCGGGCGTACCTGTTGTATTAACTGCTCTATTTACACTTTTTTAATTTGAATCGGGTTGCATTGAATCGTTTCAGGGCATTTCCGAAGTAGCTATATACCAAAGTTTTAAAAGTTTTTTTTTTACCCTGATGTCGTGTACAGGGGTATTTTATGTGATGAAAAAGGTGTTTTAGCCTCTCGTTGATTATTTTACATTTCCTAGAAATTTGTCTTTCTGTTTGTGCATTCCCATTTTGTCTGTGGTTACGGATCGCCTTTTTTACCTGTTTACCTTACCCTGGTTTACCACTGATGCGATTTCACGCCAAAACGGCGGTTTTCGTTCGATTTGTCAAAGTTCCTCCGTTTTTGGCTGCAACTTAATGCACCACAAGAGTTCAACGGCTACATTAAAATCTACTGAGTCGTTGAGAATCGCATTAAAAGCTTTTAATGCGATTTTCTGAATTAAAAGCTTTGAATAACCAAAAATTGTCATTTATTCTGAATTAAAAGCTTTTTATAACCAAATTAAAAGCTTTGTATAACCAAAGAATTGCAAGTAACAGAGAAACTAATCGAATTTATCAGGAATTTTTATTAACATTTGACAAACAACACTTAGCCCTTCATAACAGTCCTTTGAATGTTTTACTGGGCTTCTAGAACCTGATTTAGTAAGCCGTTTTGCACTAAAAATCCGCTTCAACGGGAACCGAAATTTAGGGTCACAGCGTCAAAAATTTTGCTACGTTCGTTGGCGCTGTGTGTCAGGTGTTTAAAATGTGAGGTTTTTCACCAGCCGACAAGCTACACGTGACAAAATCGTGCCACAAAACGATTTTTTTTAAAATATGATGTTCATTAAAAACAAAATCATAGGGATTTTTTCTTGGTGGGGTAATAGCTACGTATGTTGAAAAAATGAAGATATTAGACTATTTTATGATTGCAAATGGTAAAGAATGTGATTTACCGACCGGATTTCTGAACTCTTTATTTGCCTCTTTAACTTACCCTTACAATGTCTTATATATTATTTCCGATTTTTCAAGCTTCTCAAGACTCTCAAGAAAGAAAGAGTTGAACATTGTGATGTTTTAAAAAATTATAACAGTCCTACAAATACTGAACCTCCAAGTAACTTGAAAATGTCTTTCATCTTGTCGAAAAGTTCTTCTGGTCTATGTTTGATAGATTTCGCAGCTACTATAAAAAGTATGATTTTAACAAACCTTCTCAGTTACACACTAGTGACATTTTTCATCAACGATGCCTTTCCTGTTAACAACTACTGTATAGCTATCCTCGTAGTTGTCTGATACCGTTTCATATTGAAAATTTCTCCAACAACAGAAACCCATATACAGTGATCCTTGTAGTACCCAAGTACTCGAAGTAACAGTGTCATCGTCAGTTCAACAATAATGTTGGATTTTGAAGAGAACACTAATGAAATAGAAAATATGTCACTACCGGGGATCGAACCTGTGACCCACGCTTTCGCAGCGTGTGCTCTACCAACTGAGCTAGGTGACCTCCGATGTTAACATAGTCTATTTCTCTAGTCGCCACATTAGCTTTCAATCATCCACCAGTGGACATCGACATACAGGTCAACGCAATTCGAGACCAGCCTTTTTACGCCATGTGACTTGACCAAGGAAGGACTACTATACGGCCCGTCATACTGTCCAAAGTCCATTGAAAGTAAAAAGTATCATCGAGAAGAGAGGATTTGAAATGTCAGTTTTGAAAAAAACACTAGAGAAAAAGAGAAAATGTCACCACCGGGAATCGAACCTGTGACCCACGCTTTAGCAGCTTGCGCTGTACCAACTGAGCTAGGTGACCTCCGATGTCAATATGATCATGTGGGTATAAAAACAGTAATCAAGTGATAAATTAATAAGCTGGTGGATCGATTATTTGGCACTCGAGAGTATTAAATGAATATTTTATACTATCTCTATACTGAAGTAGACGTTTTGTCAGCCTTTTTAATGTTTTTCTTTTGCATAAAGCTTTATTTACAACTTATAAAGCTTTTGAGCCCCGTAAACATATCCATACTTCTGTATATAACCACTCTCTTCTTACATATAAAAATGGATACAAAAACTCTAAATATGTAAGAATACTAGATGTGAGCCGTTAAAGTAACATAGGTATGGGTTGACGTCGACACCAAAAGTTGGCTTATATCTTTTAGAGAGATAAACATCCAAGTCTCTAAAAGCCAGTTCTCAGCCATTGTCAAGCGTTCCTGTAAGAGGTAATACTACTTTTAGAAAAGAGCACTAGAGAAATAGAAAATATGTCACCAGCGGGGATCGAACCCATGACCCACGCTGTCGCGACGTGCGCTCTACCAACCGAGCCAGGTGACCTCCGGTGTTAACTAACTTTTATTTCTCTAGTCAGGAGGTCACCTGGCTCAGTTGGTAGACCGCACGCCGTGAAAGCGTGGGTCATAGGTTCGATCTCCGCTGGTTACATATTTTCTATTTCTCTAGTGTTCTTTTCTAAACTAACATTTCATATTCTCTCTTCTCGATAATACTCTCTAACTTTAATGGGCTTTGGATTGATGACGGGCCGGAGGGCAGTTCGTCCTTGCTCAATTCACATGGCGCAGAGAGGCTGGTCTCCAATTGCATTTCGCTGAGTGCCGATGCTGGGCTTTTTCTTTTTCCATTTCTCTTTTTGTGTCTTTTGCTTTGCTTTTGTTTCTGTTTTTTTCTTATACACACACACACACACACACACACACACACACACACACACACACACATATATATATATATATATATATATATATATATCGCGGTTGATCACCCGCTTATTGTACCACCTAAATATTCCTATGGTGAGAAGTCCTGAGGCGACGACAACAGAGGTGACGAGGCCAAGGGATTGTCCCCATCGATCTGAACCAAAAATGGCCGACAGATCGAAGGCTTGCATCGAGAGGAAAATGGTGATGTGTCCTGAGAAAATGGCCGCTATATTGGCACCGACGCTGAGGATGCCGTAGTATCTTTTAGCTTCTCCAACAGAGGTGATTTCATTGGTGAACCCCCAAAAGAGGACGGCCATGATAGCGGTTCCCCACAGCTCGGACATGACGTAAAATAGGGTGTAAGACCAGTTGCGGAAGATCGAAATGAGCCCTTGGAATCCCTGAGGGAGCATCGCTTGTAGCTTATCGGCAGTGTCATGAGGGTGCAGGATATCGCGTAGCGGATAGAGGACGAGCGCAAACATTACAAAAAACGCGAGAAAGCTACCGATCATGATATAGAATAACTTTTCTTGACTAAACCGATTGAACAGGCGCGTAAAGAGGTAGGTCACAAGGAGTGCCATAGGTAGAATGACCCAAACCTTGATAAAAGGGATGGCTTCTGCGCCTGATCCGGGAGCTGTAATGACAAGTGCATCCTTAGCGGCTTTTAGAACGCTATAGTTGAGGCAAATGAGAGCGTAAATCAGTAGAAGGGGTAGAAATTTTTTAATTTCACTTCCTTGAATCGGCCACAGGAATGAGCGCCATTTACTGAAACTCACATCAGTCGGTGTTGACATAGATCCCCATAAATTTGTTTGGATAAAATCTGATTGGCTTTTGACTGTATGCGGGCGTATATGAGGGTGAAATTGGAGGAGAGGGAAAAGAGCCTTTAATCGCATTCTTTACCATGTGCAATCATAAAATAGTCTAATATCTTCATTTTTTCCACAGACAAGATGCATCGATGGCTGTCATGATGTCTTGCTGGGTAATTTGGTTTCCTTCAGGTTTTGATGAGATAAGAGTGTTAAGTGTGTTTATGATGGCACTAGATGCCTTGGCCCCATCTAAATGACCTCCGAGACCGTCTGCCACAACCAATAGAACCTGGTGATCGCTGATGGGAAATATGGCTAGAGAATCTTCGTTGTCTGTTTCTTTGCTGGGCGAACGATGGCTGAAGAAGGCAATAGAACCATATTCCCGTTTGAAGAATTCAACTTCTTCCATATCTTCATTTAGAACAAGAAAAGGTTGTCCATCTATGCTTTTGGATGTTTCCACATTTAAAGCATATAAGATGTGAAGCTTAATTAGAAGACTGCCAGTAGTTCGCCTACTTTTTTTCGTTGTTTACCGATACAACTGATATTGCGCCTGACATCGAAAAAGACCAGTTCAGCACCCTTGTAAAGTTTACGTATTTCTTTTGTGTCGTGGTTGGAGATCACAACCCGTGTCCCTTTCTTTGCCAAGATTCTGGCTGTGTTGGCGAGCAATTCCTGATCCTCCCAATTAAATCCTCCGACGTGATAATCAGTGAAATAAGAGGTGTTACTTAGTGGTGCATAAGGTGGATCACAATAAACGACATCTTTCGATTTGGCCTGTTTCATCGTTTCATCAAAATTACAGTTAATGAAACTAGCTTGTTGTGCCTTTACAAAAAAAGAACGCATCTCTTTTTCAGGAAAGTAAGGTTTATCATAACGACCGAATGGGCTGTTAAATTCACCACGACTGTTATAGCGACATAAACCGTTATAACAATGACGGTTTAGATATAAAAACAAGGCAGCTTTTTTTCTTGCTTTACATTTACCGTTAAATTCTTTTCGGAATTTATAAAATATCTCTTCAGAATTATTTTCAAGCTTAAGCTGAAGAGATAAATGTAGATTTTTAGCCTCTCAGCGTTACATCTCCGCGAAGGCCACATCTAGTTTTTATGCATTTTACGCCTAGAGTTTAACACCTGATCGCAATAAAAAACTTCTTCAAGGCCTTAATCATCTTAATCAATATATGTTTCGGAAATCACAGTTTAAAGCTTAGCAAGGTGTTCAATCCGTTAACTGTTGGATGTGACAAGGCCAGTAGCTTAGACCTGGGCCTATATGCTACTAAACGAAGGACTAGAACGGCCTTGGTTACGTGGTGGTAACGACATGTTCAGCACAGTATTTTCTACAGGTTTCGTGTTGTCACTGATAAAAAGATGCGATCTACCAATTGTACTTGTTAGTTTGTTTCATTTTTCAAAAATCTATTACACGTATTGTGTGATACGTCCTGCGATGTAGTCATTATTTCAGCGGTATTTAGAATACACCGTATTAAGAATGTCGTTGCTACCACGTAACCAAGGTCGTTGTGGCCCAATTAGCGTTTCCGGTTTAGTTGCGTATACTGTCTTTCCAGCGCAGTAGATATACGTTGAAAATGTAGGGGATGTGGTTTCCTCTCACTGGTTGTGAATCCACTTTAAGCACTTGGCCTTCTGCAATAGCTCCAGAGAGGCCACGCTGAGTACGATTTCCAACCTTGGTTGAAATTAAAAAGGCCTGAACGACAAATTGTGATTTGTGTTTTTACAAACAGCGGTACAGTCCGATTGTATTTCTTCGTATTATTTCTTGTTAGCCACACTCTCATTTTGTTCAACAATACTTGTGTGATTCAGTTTAGTTTCTGCAAATGATTAAGGTTTAACTCAGAACATTTGTTATATAGGCCTATGATATGCGGGTCGGGAACAACGTGTCATAAACAAGAGGTTTACACCCGCTTTTTCATTTCTACGTCCTGGCTCCGAGAGGAACTTTAAATCCAATAACCACACTAGAAACAATGGTTTGCTAGTGTCCGTCTCGAATCAGAAGTTCGTTCGGTGCCTGCCATTCAAGGCTACGAACTTCTGATTCTGGACACTAGCCGATCGACCCTCTTACCCTATCCCTGCCCCGCATCGCATATACCAAAGATTGTAGCAGAATATATTGTACAATCTACCCTACAGGATCTCGAATGTCCCAAACAGATGCTCTGCTGGAGGGTCAAATTTGCGGCACGCACGGCTCCCCAGACACGGTCATATCAACAGCCGCGCTACTGACGCCTACGAAGGGAGGCGACCGACCGGACCGTTCCGACTTGGGCGGCAAGCGTGCGGCCGAAGCTTGTGCTGAGCCCCAACGAGAAAGGGCGGCCGAGGCCGCCCTTTCCGTCAAGCACGTCCCGAGAAGGACGAGGTTTGCGTCAGTAGCTGATGCTGATACCGGAGATGAACACGATTCCCTCGGAATCGCCGCCCGCCTCGTCATCCCAATCGGCATACATGACACTGCCGGATACGGAGATGCCCGGCCCGAGCGCGTAGCTGACCGCGCCGACGGCCGCGATGAGCTCGTCTTCGCCGCCACCGGCAGCACCCTCGACCTCTGAGGCGAAGCCAGTGACACTGACGCCCCACGGCCCGGTCGAGTAGGAGATACCGGCATCGGCCGACCAACCCTCGGTCGTCCGGTCGCTCGCCTCGTAGCCGAACGAACCACCGAGCGAGAAGCCGGCATAGCCGAAGTTGATGCCGCTCTTGAACTGGCTGATGTCGTCGTTGCCGCCGCCAGCGCAAGTCGCACCGTCACATTCGTCGATCCAGTTGAACGCACCGGCCCAGGTGAAGTCGAGCGCGTTGAAGCTCTGCGTGTAGTGCAGGCCAACGGCGAAGCCATTAGGTTTTTGAGGCAGTGACTGCGGAAAAACTCTATATGCAGGAACAAAGAACCTATAGTAGGCCTGTAATATGGAGGCACTCGACCACCTCTACACGAGCCGGGTCCCGCAGGATCTTGGCAAACTTGTATTTGAAGGCGCCGCCGGATAGCTCGACGATTTGATCGGCCACCCACTTTGGATCCAGCATCGTTTCGGTATCTTCATCCGTGCCGTCCCAAAAGGGCGTGCGCATGCCCGACGGCGCTGCGACTAACACCTTCCCCAGTCCGCGATCGCGAACAAGGCACGCCCCCAACATGCCCAAACCGGCCTTGACCGAACAATAGACCGGTTCCCGCTCCCGCGGTGTGTATTGCGAGCTGGAGGTGACCAGCATGACCTTCAGCGGAAATGACGACCTGCGCTTCAGGCGCTGGACCATCATCATTGGGGCCAACAGCCCGACATTCACCATCGCCCGAAGGTCCGGGTCGTCCAGATCGTCGATATGCCCACGTTGCACAAACCCGGCTGCGTAGACCAATGTGTTGATATTTTCGAACCCAGCCAGAACGCGATCGATGTTCGGACCCAGCTCCTCCTCCTCGCTCGAAATCGCGAGCGGTTGGAACAGAGCGCCCTCCAACGTCGGGTCTTTTCGCCCGGTGATACAGACGGTGTGCCCCTCGGTCACGTAATGCCTGGCAAGCTCTTTGCCGACACCGGACGTGCCGCCGACGATCAAGATGTTTTTCTTCACGCGCCTCTCTCAAGCTTTCGCGGTTGCCATGTTCGAATTGCACAAGGCGATTTCGGCCGTCGCCTGCTAGCCCACCCGCTCCGCCAGCTCTCGATAGATGTCCGCCACACGGGCGACATGGCCCGCCGGGTGAAAATATCCCTCATAGGAAATCGTCTCAGGACTGACATCGAAGTGGTATCAATTTCATTACTTTTTGTAGGTTTAACCAACACTGCATTTGCTCAATCTAATGATAAACTAGTAGTTTTAGAAACAGAACAGGGAAATATTGTAATAGATTTTTTCCCTAACGATGCACCAAATCATGTTGAAAATTTTATTGGATTAACTGAATCAGGATTCTATGATGGGGTCCTCTTTCATAGAATTATTCCAGGATTTATGATTCAAGGTGGAGATCCAAATACAATTGATGGTGATCCCAGTACTTGGGGAATTGGTGGACCAACTACAAGTGTAGATGCTGAATTTAACACAATCAAACACAATCGTGGTATAGTTTCTATGGCAAGATCTGCAGATCCTAACAGTGGTGGTTCACAATTTTTTATTGTTCATGCTAATTCAAATTTCCTTGATGAACAATATACTGTATTTGGTAGAATTGTAACACAAGAAAGTTTTGAAACACTAGATAAAATCGCATCCGTGGATATCGGATCTCAAGACAGACCAAAAGATCCAGATCAAGTAAAAATTTCAAAAGCTTCAACTGTAAATCGTTCAGAAATTGCTAATCTTCTTGAATTAGATGAACCTGAACATACAGAATCTATACATGATCCTGTCCCTGTTGGAAATCAAAAATTTGAAAGTGAAGAGTATGGAATTGTATTGAGTTTTCCTGAGGGATGGTTAATTCAACAACCTAGCAAAACACAACCTAATTCTCCAAATGTTGTAGCTGTAGGACCATTGGCTGGTTCAATGAACCCAGCATTTTCATTAACTATTCATCCAACTAATGAAAAAACAATGGAAGAACTAATTACAGAAAATATTGCAAATTTGAAAAATGCTGAAGAACAAGGAGTATTGACAATTTATTCCCAAGAAAAAGCTACAATCAATGGAAACATGGTGCATCTCACTAATGCTGAACCCAACTCGACAGGCTGCGAAAGGTGACGTTCACGGGCTTGGGACCACTTTTTATTTCTCAATGCGCACAGCGGTGTATCGCCGTTCGCTAACCCTCGTCTATAGCATGTCAATTCGAGTTGGGCGGAGACTTCCGCGTGAGAAAAGACGGACATCATGGCAACGACTGCACAAATCATCGCTCGCCGATTGTATGACGCCGGCTGCCGGCACGCCTTTGGCATGCCGGGTGGTGAGGTGCTGACCATGATGGATG
>JAAAKM020073195.1:177674201-177814923 GCA_010016025.2 Alatinidae sp. Z8VKAUB7J3 | reverse complement strand
GGCATGGCGTTCACGTTGGTCAAGCACGAGAATGCCGGGGGTTTTATGGCCGAGGGAACATGGCATGCGAACGGCGCGCCAGGCGTCCTATTGGCAACAATCGGGCCTGGCGCCGCCAATGCCGTCAATGTCATCGCCAATGCACAGCAAGATCGCGTTCCGCTGATCTTCATTACGGGCTGCCTGGATGCAGCCGATGACGCAACATATACCCACCAGATATTCGATCATCAGGCCGTGTTCGCGCCAATTACCAAAGCCAGCCTGCGCATGGCGGATGGTGCTGTCGACGAGTTGATCGACAAGGCCGTGACCATCGCAACCGACGGTCAGCCCGGCCCGGTGCATATCGACTTGCCGATCGCCCTGGCGGCCGCCGAGCAAGCGGACCGTCAGTTGGCGCGCCGGGCCGGTTTGAGCCCCGTCATGCCGGCGCCAGGCGGCGATCTGGATGCGGCACGGGCGATGTTGGCGAATGCCGTACGACCGGTCGTTGTCGCCGGAGTGGACGTGTTGATCCAAAGTTGTGAGGAGGCCGTTGCCGACTTCTGCTCGCAGTTCAAGATACCGTTGATAACTACCTACAAAGCAAAGGGAATCCTTCCGGAAGACGACCCAATTTGTTTGGGAGGACATGGCCTTTCACCGCTGTCAGACGGTGCAGAATGATCTAAAATTAGGTTCTAAACATATTTCAAACCAATTAATGCTAATTAAAAGCTAAAAGCTAATCCTAACTTTTTGACAAATTTGTATCTAGAAACCATAGAGAACGGATCCAAATATATAAAAAGGGCTAAATGGCATTTAAAACAAGTATAACCACATATTACAGTTCAAAGAATTCATCGTGCGATCGTTGAGACTTTTCATCTTTACTATTGGTCCCGATATCTGTCCCGATATCTGTCACGAATACTTATGTTTCTCAGATATTTAGAATCAAAAACTATTCTATTCCTCAAAACAGCTTTTTAGGTAACTCTTGCTACTCCTAATTCATGGAATAAAGCGTAGCAACTTCCATTCCATTTCGATCAGATTTACATCCGGTAAACATTTTTTGACATAACTACCTTACCTTATGATACTAATAAAAACACATAAATTACCAATAATTTCGCAATAAAAACACTTTAGTTCAACGTCAAAGGTGTCAAAGTATTTACAACCTGAATATCAAAGCATGAAACCACGTTTTATAGACGTTATACATGTTAAAACAGCTGCAGGCCTACTGCCCCCCCTCCCCCCCCCCTCCGTGCTGGCTTAAGTCATCAAAAGACCTTGCTAGGTAGGGTTAACGTTCACATGGCTCCATTTTTGACCCTCGCATTTAATAGCAACACGCAATAAATTCTATTCTCCCTCACCAAAATATCGCCCCCTTTAAAGGCCTTTTCGTACCTACAGGAGCGATATTGCCCACTTTGGGAAGCACTATTTTACGCGAACTTTGTCACAGCATTCAATTGTAACCCACGGATAGTTCAACAAACATAGATGTCATCTCAGACTATGTGGCATAATTTATTTCATCCCGACTATTTGGCTGTTTTCATTTCTTATCCTTGTTGATGGGTTGTACAACGCGTCCAAGGCGGGGCTCGAGAATCTCGGCCACACGCTTGCGCGCGAGATCGACGCCGGCGACATCACGATCATCCTGGCCAACGACGTGATCTTCAACAGCGCGCCAGGCGGCGGCGCGGCCTATGCGCTGGAGGGGGCAATCTTCAATGCCGGCACGGTGGTGCAATGGCTGCGCGATGGGCTGAAGATCATTCGCGAAGCGTCCGAGACGCAGCCGATGGCCGATCAGGCGGACGAGACGCAGGATGTCATTCTGGTGCCTGCATTCACTGGCCTCGGCGCGCCTTATTGGGAAGCTGATTGCCGGGGGGCGGTGTTTGGACTGACGCGCAATTCAGGCCCGGCGGAGTTTGCCAAGGCCGCGCTTGAGAGCGTGGGCTATCAGACGCGCGACCTGCTGGAAGCGATGGTTGCCGATATGGGCGATAGCGGCGATGCAGTGCTGCGCGTGGACGGGGGCATGACCGCGAGCGATTGGGCGATGCAGTTCCTCAGCGACATTATCGGTGCGCAGGTCGACCGGCCCGAAGTGCTGGAGACGACCGCGCTTGGGGCTGCGTGGCTTGCAGGCTCACGTGCCGGCATTTACCCGGATCGGGCAGGGTTCGCCAAAAGCTGGGCGCTGGAGCGTCGGTTTGAGCCGAATATGGACGAGGATATCCGGGCGCGAAAATACGCGGCCTGGAAGAAAGCCGTCGCCGCGACGATTTCCGTCTGATGGCGGAACAGGCGAAATTCCTCGAAGGAAGCCTGTTCCGGCATATCACCGTCATGTCGCTGACGTCCTCGATTGGGCTGATGGCGGTTTTCATTGTCGATTTCGTCGACATGATTTTCATCGCAATGCTCGGCAACGCGGCGCTGGCGGCCGCCGTGGGCTATGCCGGCGCGATCCTGTTCTTCACGACCTCTTTCGCGGTCTGGAACCCCGGAAAGTGACTAATATGACATTGATAAAAACCTATCTAGAAAGGTAAAGTCATGTGGTTGTCTTGGATACGAGGGCACTACTACATAACTAACAATGGATACAGTTTCCGCTGTCACAATTTAATTCTGCTACTTGTCATTTCCAGTTATTTTACTACATCTTCTGCTGCTCATAAGTGTAACTACTCTTGAAGACATCCCCTCCCATTCAGTTTGAATACAAATACTCTTACGATATGGAGCTGCTGGCTACGAAGCACATCACAGTGTTCAAGTTCTGCTATAGATTAAGACGTGATGTGGACATATGGGCTCCCGCATGCTTGGCCACGACGAAACTTTAGTTTCACTGGCAGTTACCCATTGGGACATAAGGCGAGTTGCTGTCAATAACTTGTTAGTCAGAAGTTATTGCAACTAAGTGATGATAATTATTTAATTGTTGCTCGGCAGGCATTCGGGTGATTATATTACAACGGTACCAATGAAAACAATTTTCACAAGTTTGAAAATCCATGAGATAGCCGTGTGAGAGAAACCTAGTTAGAATTGTGTTTGTATCATTGGTATTATACAATAAGTCATGGCAATTAAAAGATGCTTATTTCTACGAATAAAATTTGTTCGAAACTTACATTGTAATTGTATATGTATAAAAGATATGAGCACTCACATATTGAATTTCTACTTTGCAAATACAAATGTGCAAATAGTTACTGAATGATTGGTTCAGGTTTGTTAGTTCACCGAGCTAGTATACTTGTTGGTTTTTATGTGCTCCTTATCTTTGCAGTATCGCACGTAGTAATTTTGGGTGAGCATTGATAATAAATACCCACATGCCCCTGTTCCTTGGAACCGGGTACTCCTTAGACGCGCCGCCCCCCCCCCCTGCCCCCCCCCTCCCCGCGCACGAAAATCCATCACTTGATAAAAATTTCTAGTGAATATATCTACTTACGTTCCATCAAGAAGAAAGGATTTGAAAAGTCAATATTGAAAAAGGAATTGAGAAATAGAAAATACGACACCAGGGATCAAACGCTTGCCCAGTGGTGTTACAGTGTTTGCTCCACCAACTGATCTAGGTGACCTCTGATGTTAACATACTTGTATTTCTCTAATCACCACATTAGCTTCCCCTCATTTATGGGTGGCCATCGACATCTAGCTCAACACAATTGGAGACTAGCCTCTCTGCTCCACGTGACCTGACCACGGAAGCAATGCCATCCACCCCATCTATATATGGTATGAAAGTATAATCAAGAAGGAGGATGTGAAATGTCATTCGGAAAAGATCACTAAAGAAATAGAAAATATTGGGTTCAATCCAAGGCGGTGACATAATTTCTACTTCTCTAGTGTTCTTTTCAAAACTGACATTTCAGATCCTCTTTTCTCAATACTTTTTAGCCTTAAATACTTCATTGCAAGTATACAGATATACACTTAAGTTATACCAAAATAGAAATTGACATTGCATTCTCTGATTAGTTCCTATAACCACTCTGCAGTTTTGGTATGAAGCACTGTGATTTCAAATCCCAGTTGTAACATATTTCTTGGCTAAGTTTGTACCAATCAGATCCATTTTTTTCTCCAGTTTTTTACACCTGGTGCTGGTGGTCTCCATATATATGGGCCTTTTGCTGAAGCATAGAGCACTTTAGAACCAGATGCCCTTCCTGTCATCATCAATGGCCTTGTGGGAATCGAACCCGTACCCTCTAGCATAGAAGGCAGGTGAACTATCCACCGGACCACAGCGTCATAATGATGGGAATTTTACATACCTTTGCATGAGATGCTCTTGACAAGTTTGTATTTGCATTGCGGTCGGAATGTTTGTACTGTGGTCTTGTTATGAAGGGAACCCTGTACAGAGGGGGAAGAGCTAATACATGACTAAATTCAAAGCTAGAACGGCCATGGTTACGTGGTGGTAACGACATGCCCAACACGCTATTTTCTAAAAGCTGCTGAATATGTTTCTCCGGGCTTAGAGTTATCACGTGCAAAGGATTCCCTTGACCAAATAAACGTCAAAGTTAAGGTTATCTATCTAAAATCTTTCGCAGATCGTGCGTGATAACTCCAATAGCGTAGCCACTCTTCCAGGGGCATTTGGAAAGATTGTGCAAGGCATGTGGTTGCCACCACGTAACGATGGTCGGTATTGCCTAACGAGCGTTTCTGCTTTAGTCGCGCATACACCGTACTGTTATAAACTATAGGTTGATTTCCGAGAATAGATTGGCTGTAGTGATCCGGTTTTACATTTAAATGTTTGGAATTACTTCACTTGCTGGCCATAGAAGTTTATTTTATAAAAAGCGTTGGAACTATATTAATTACAAAGATTTCGGACGCAAAAATTCCAGACTTAAAATTGTGCGTAAAATATCCAGCAGCCCACTGTTCGAAAATATAAAGGTCCGAAATTTTTCGTACTTAATGTTCGTATTTGCAGCGGAGTGGTATGTCGGCAATGCCTCTAAACCCTCTGCACAAATAGGTCAGGTAAAGTACTAAGTAATATAGTTAGAAACAGAGCATTGGCCCACTTAAGTGCGTAATGTACGCTGTGTAAACATTTCTCGAAAATCTTTTTCTATCAGTTGTTATTTCACCACGGTTCCCAGGATCAAGATCAGTGCAAATAAGGTCGGGCAGTTTTATGTATATCAGAGCTTTCTTGGTATTTCCTCGTGAGGTGTTCAGCTTCGAACAGTGATTACATTTCGTTCTTGCCCTTAAAATAGCATCAAGCACAAATCAGGTTTAATGAAAGCAATTGTAACAAAAATATATCAGTATATATAACTTACAATCCTCTTTGCTTGATTGTAAAGATGTCAAACTTGAAGTTCCAAAATCTTTAAGAAATGATCTTTAAAATTAAAAAAGCCCCCACATGCCCATGCTATTTACAACTCCCATTTTGTATGTTTATACATACTGTATTGACTTTATATTTCTAACATTTTACTTCCTAACAAAAGCTTAAAAAGCAACAATGCTAAAGCTGCAGGAACCCATACAGTACATAAGATTTTTGTGGAAACACTAAATTCAAAAACGTAAAAATTCCTTGCAATGAGATCATTTGCCCAAAATTTTACTAATAGTAGTCATACTAATCTTGTCCCCTCCCCTTCTTACTTAGAAATTTATGAAAATAGACATCCACCCCTATTGTGTGACCCCCTATAATCAAGCAAAGATGCATATGTGCATATAAACATACATATATATGGGCACTTAAAAGCTATTTACCAACTATGCATATAAGTTTAAACTAAGACTCACATTATTTGGTAATAACGTGTGTTGGAATAACTAACTTTCAGCTGTTGATAGGTCTACTTTAACACACTTGTTAGGTACAGCACATATACACAAGAGTATAATTACAGATCATGAATGTAACTCACAACAGCAGAACCTATGGATCCTACCAATAACAGGGCAATAAGTAACAGTTGGATGTACAAAGGTATAATCTTCTAAAAAGTGGCAATAACAAAAGGTCAACCAGACAATATATATACTAGAAATTACCACATCTTCTTCTCCATTTCTTATTATATATATATACATGTACAAGAAGCCTTCTTAGTAAATTATTCTTGTAGTAATTTTACCTTTGGTCCCTTGTTATAGACCTTTCTCTTTGCTGCATTTTTGTTATCACGAACTGTTTGATTCAAATTATCTCTTGACGTGAAATCCTGTCAATGGCTCTTATTTTGTCATTAAAGAAGCTTAAAAACCTTGGATTGACTTTCACGTTAAGGTAAATGGTCCGTCTAAGGTAAAAGACATCTAAGAAATCTTCGAAATAAAACTGGCGAAAAGTTTACCATACCTCTTAAACAATGACTGACCAGGAGGCTAGTGGCTCAGAAATGCTTGAAAGTTGCTGTCGCGCAGAAATTTGGAGTTGAATGGATAGTACTGTTTGTGAGACGATAGGAAAATTCAGTATTATTAGTCTTGAGGCTCTGAATGTTAACTTTGAGAGAGTTGGGAATAATCGTGGTTTTTTCTCCGAATTCGCAAAAAAAAATTTTAAATAAAAACGAAACAGGTATAACTATTTTTTTTCTTTTTACCTAAAACTTTTTAACTTCTGTCTAAAAGTCTCTTTTTTTTCCTTTTTTGTTCCCTGGTACTTACTTAATCCTCCATGGTATTGAGATAAGAACTTTGAGATTAAAATTTTTCTAGGCTACTTGGAAGGATAGATAAGTATTTATTTGAGGCCAAAACTTAAATACCACAGCCACAGGGCCGATTTTCCTATGTTAAATGAGTTGCCTATTACTTGCAGATAGGCTTTTGTAGAAAAGATGTGCACGTTTGGTTTTTGTTGTCAGATGTATTTGGAATTCTAAGGGATCGTTTGCTAGGCCTTGATTTCAAAGATTTCCAGAGGCTACTCATTAAATGACACCCGTATCTCTGTTCACCAAAATATGTTAGTGCACCTCAGTTTTTATGGCACTTGGTATTAACCAAGTGACATATATCAATCGCAAATTCTGTCGGTCTGTCGGTCCCGGTTTTGCTACTTTAGGCACTTCCAGGTAAGCTAGGACGATGAAATAATTGCCTCTGGTATTAGTTTTAGCATCATCTTACAAAAGAGAGACTTTGCAAGCACATTGACTTTGGCAGAAAATGAAACATAGTTCCTCTTGACAGTACTGATGCCGAAAATTGTTTCAAAATTGTAACAGGTGAATGTCTTTCCACGCAATGACTCACTTTGTCTGAAACGATTGATGGCCTATGTTTCCCCTCTGAAATAACGAAAACGACACAAAACTCTTAAACAACTAATAGGCCTCTTCTATTATCATAAAGACGTTTCTGAGTTGAGATGAGCGGTTTCGAAGCCTTTAAAATATCAGTGATGCTAGTACAAAATGCCCTTGATGATTCTACGAAATGGTATGCAGTACTGTACAATTGTTCTGAGGGGCCCATGCGTGCCTTTCCTTACTACTGAAGGCAAGTTTATGGTTGCAAGCAGACACCAAATGGTGCTTCTCCTACTCCGTAAAGAGATCGAGATGGAGGTTAATTCACCTGCCACTTAATCATAAAATAGTTTATGACTTTGAGTGCGATAAAACTTAAACTTACTTCTTATCAACATTTTTAGATTGACTTTGGAGAGGATTTGCTTAAATTAATAATCTGAGCTCTTTTTCAACAAGTGCAAACGTTTTTCAAATTATGGGTGCATCTTCTTATGAGTCCTCTGATCGCCGGCGTACATCACGCTCTAAGAGACCTAAGCTGCATAATTTATCCCAGAAGGAAACATAAAACTTTTCATGTTTTTCAGTAGATTTTCAGTAACTGATGACGACACAATGAAAATGTATTTAAATATATTAAAGATACATTTTGTTCCTCTTTCTGCAAAATATGCAATAACATTTCCCTGCCCCCCCCCACCCCCCTCCCCTCCCCCTAATCTACATGGTTTAGCAGGTAAACTAGAAAGAAACAATTGAACATCTTATGAAAACTTAAATAATTTATGCTCACTGATAGCAAGTTAGCAGTCCATGAAAAATCAGTAAATAAAAAAGAAAGTGAAAACCACTTCTGTTTCATTGTCATCATTAGTATCTTAAAAAAATTAAATACTTTCGTTATTCTATACAACGCTCTTTCATGTTTGTTGTGTAGAAACAGGGGCGGCGCCAGCAGGTCAAAAGTAGGGGGCTGAGATGACGTCAAAGGTTTTGGGATTTTATTCCAAACAATAATCAGGGCAGATTTTCCCTCCTTTTAACACTATGAGTTGGTAAGGGGCTCTTGTTTTCTCTGTTTCAGTGTTTTCTTTGTTCTCCTGGTAGGGGAGAAGCATTACTTGGCAAAAACGTGGAGGGTCGCAAGCCCCCACCCCCAGTTGCAGCGCCACTTACAAATTTTTAGTAAAGATGCCTTAAATCATGCCATAGTCAAGCTAACAGCGTCATCCCAACAGTCTGCATGAGTCTACTTTTCTTAAGGGGCCAGCCTGTTCTTAAAGAACTTTCTGTTATTTCGTGCGATTTGCAGATAAAAACCCCGAACTATTGTTGAAGAAGCCTTATGCACAGACGTTTTCAAACGTTAAGTGTGACAAGTTTTCGTTGAAGACAGTTTCGGTAAAAATACCTTTGGTGAATTTTTGAAGATTTTAGTGAAATAACTCTCTGACAATTATAAACAGTTTGGTGGATTAGAGCACCTTTAAATTATCTTTTTGGGACACAATAGTTCTTATAAATTTTACAAGTTATTATAATGGCACAGTCTATGCTATCTAAAAATTTCTTTTTCAATTGTTGTTATAAGATATATCTACCCAATAGCTTACTCTGCTTTAAAAAGAATGATAGTTTAGTCTCGAGAGCACCAATACCTATATAGAAGATGAAAGAAATAGATTTTTAGTTATCAAGGTTCTCATTAACAGAAAATCAGCTTGGTTCAACCTGCCTCATGCAACCACGGTGCAACTTTCGATCCAAGTATCGAACAATAGACGGGTCTTGCAACAATTTGAGAATCCCTTTACTTGGAAGATCTCAAACTACCTTTAACAGGCTCCTTGATGCTCAATATGGTGATGGTAAGCATAGCATCATTCTAAACTTCAAAAGACTTTGAAAACGGATTTTTTTTTTCAAATGAAAGTCAAAAGTGATGTCAAAACTTCAAACCCACAAAAGACGTTGTATGAAATTTATATGACAAACTCTGTTCATTTTAGGTTTTAATTTTGGTTGTACGCTTCTTTACTCTCATAGTTCAAGGGAGCATTGGTTAAATTAAATTTGACCAATGATGTGCTGAACAAAGTTTAGAATATAACACGTATTGTCACTTCGTAATTACAAGTACTACATTTAAAAACTAACCAAAAAGCCGGCCTTTACCTGTCTCTACTCACTCAAGCATTCGATCCTTACGTATGTAAATTTAGACTCTGACGTTTTTGTGTATAACAAATGTTTAACTAGAACACAGTTAAAACAACAAACAAAAACTTAAAGAAGAATTAACGAGGATAAAACCGACAGTGAAGAAAGCGCAGACATTGATGCCAATATTTCGGTCAAGATTTCTGCTTAATCGTACTCAGCACAGAATAACAAAAACAACACTGATAAAAATCCAAAATTAATATAAAAAACCATACCTTAAAACGAACGCAAAAAATAAAACGGGACGGCCCTCTCGAAGTCACGGTGAAAGGGTAACTGAATAAAAATACTATACTGAAGGATAATTTAATCTTCTAATTTATGTGGAGCATTTTTGAAAGCCAATCGCTCCCTAGGTAAGATATTATCATAGATTAAATAAAAAAAAACAAGTTACACAACAACCACAAAAATAAACTAGCTATCGGTCAAATTACAATAGTCCTATGTTAACATACTCTATTTCTAATGGTCAAAGTTCTTTTCTTTTTCCCTTACTTGTACTGCAAGCACAAAGCCAGCGGATAATTTCTTGATGCATTGATTAGTTCTTGTTTATCATTAACCTATCATTAACCTAAAAAAATTTTCAGCATATATTTAAAAAAGGCTATCTGTAAACCAAGCCACTATGTAAACGGCTTTTGCAAAACAATGCCAAACAACAATTTAAAATACGCATTTATATATTTATCTAATGAGTAGGAGAGAAAGGGGGTCTTTTATTTCGCCATGTGCTTGGCTTACTCCCTGGCCTTCATTATACCTCAGTTCTTACGGTTGAAAAAGGCGTGCTACACCTTTGAATTGCAAAGAACAGAGTTATGCTCATATAAAAGACGATTTGATAGTATAAACTCCCGGAAAATTACGCAAGGAAAATTTTTAAAAGTCCAAAACTCTTACTCATTATGCTAATAAATTATAGCTTTATTTGATGTCGTTCAAACTCAAATTTTTTATCCAATCGATACTTAATACGGTTGTCTTTAATTGACAAACCGACCTTTAAGACTTGCTTTTCAGGGACGAGGGAACAGGGGAGACAGAGCAGGCCATTGCTCCCCCAGAGATTTGCCAAACCTCAATTTTTACCGTGACCATTTTCAACTTCATCAAAATTAAAATTGATTTCAATAGACATTGTGTCATATTCATAGCAAGATATGTCAATCGACACTAAACACCGCTTTCCACACAATGACCAAAGGCACCTTAGTGGAATATGACGAAAATGAATATGAACCCAGCCTACTTGCCCTCTCTCCCCACCCCCCAATCCGCCTTATCTTCCCCCGTCCCTACTTTTGCTTTTATTAATGATGATGCAAGATCTTGGCGTTGAAAATCGAAATTATTTGTTATTCAAAATGATATCATGTGTAATAAGGTCGTCGTATTTCATATTTTGTAAAAGAAATTGTAATTGGTCAAATCCAGAGCTTCTAGCTCTGTGAAAACGTATATCATATATCATATATCATAAGTGTATATATTATTTTTTAAATTATCGGATATTGCAGAATTTGTCAAAATCACCAATGATGATGAAAAATATCTTAAAAGTTGTCGTGTTATCTCTTGTACTTATACAAAAGATAGTGCTACAGCCACCTTTTCGAAATGTTATTTCTAATATAGTTTTAGAGTAAAGAATCCTTTTTAAAAGAGAATTTTTTGCCAGACACTGGTCGTACCAACCGTCTGGAATAAATTAAGAAACTTTAGCAAAGAGTTTCATAGGAAAGAAGATTCAAACGCGTATTTGAAAAAGGCATATGTATGAGTGGAATGTTTTTTGTCACTCGTTCTGTTGAAAAACGCGTAAGATGTAGACGAAGATTTTTTGCTGATAGAGTACCAGCTTCTTGGTTTTTATGAATGATGCTTCTAAAGCGACAATTTGAAACGAAGAAGCTTCCTTCGCTAATATCCTACACGAATCTTTATTATAGTTGTCGGTATGTAAAGGGGTTTTAAGCAGTATTGTTGATTCACTTTAGGATCTACTGACTTCTTTGTACAAAAGCGTACTGCGGTGAGCTGCAAGGTAGTCCGTGTTGGCGACCCCGTCTGAAGTCTTTGTGATGCCTGACCTATGCAGTCACTTTCACAGCAGCATGTGAATATGTTTTTTTATTAACTTTAATTATTTATCTATTGTTCATTTACGTCGATCAGTTCTGAAATTTTGATCCACGGATCACTGTAGTATGTGTTCGAGCATTTCGCAAACATCGTTGAGATCTCTTTGGCTACTGGAGTTTCATTTGATCGGTTTTTAAGAGAAACTCATTGACTGACCGTCATCTATTTATATTTGCTGGAATTTGACCAAACGAAAAGTGTCTTCGTCCGTTAGCAAGTAACATATCAATTTATGAACAAAAAACCATAGAATAAAATTTTCTAATTAGCCAACGTTAATGAAACACTATTTAAAATGTCAACAAATGAAGCTCGGAGAAAATCGCATAGTGTATTTTTTTGTTATCTTTTACGTTCCTGATATAAAATATCTAAGGGAATTTTTCTAATCTTTTGCTCATTAGTCAGACAGTTATGGTAAATTATTCGCATTCAGCGTTTACTTGTCAAATAACTTAATTATTTACCTATCAGAGTAAAGTAATTTGTCGGAAGGCTTAGATGATAGAAGAAAGATGTCAGTTATTAAAGAAAACCCTTATGTTGAAACTAGAAATTTCTAGGGATGGTATTGTATGGCAATTCTAGGGCTCAATATTTCAAGTAGTATTGTCTGTTGAAATGACTTGATTTATATCTACAAGCGTAACAAATTTATTTTTCAGGTAAAGTAGAGCATAACGTTATTACTTTCAAAAAATATCTACAATTTTTCTAATGTTTATAGTTATTGTATAGGCATAATTATTCATCGCTGTCATTCCCCGAATTAAATTTGCAACTTTATTCCTTTTAGTTGTTTTTGTATCATTTTGAGTATCGAATTATGTAGAATCATAATGTTTTGTGACACAACCACATACATTATCAAAATAAGGTTATATAAATCATAGTTAAGTAGCATAATCTTATGACATAACCTTCCTCAGTTGGAAATATGTTGGGCTATGATTTTACTTTTACAACTTAGACAGCGGTGTTACAGATCCTTTCTAAGGCATTTTCATATCAAACACTGTCGGTCCGATTTCCGAAATGACATCGAATTTACCCATTTTCTATTTCCCTGAGAACAATAGAGCGTAACAGCCGTGACCTGTGAACGCCCTAGAATGTGAATGTCGAGCCCACCTAAAGTCAATCTACCCGTAAAAGAAAATTACCAAACGGGGAAGCTAAATTTAAATCCCATGCGTCACATAACCATGGTTTTATATCTGCACATCCATACCACAGAATAGTAAATAAGCAGAAGGGCAACTGCGGCTATTTCAGAGAGTCACCTATTAGTTACGCATGTACCAGCATGGACTGACAATAAAATGAGGCTTAACAATTAAACAAGGAGAATCTTTCCAAGAATTGACAAAGCCGCCAGCTGAATTTAAACATGTATTTTTGAACTTGTGCTAGCAGTTTTCAAAATTTAGAAGAAATGTAAGACGATGTAATTTTTTAATTATAAAGCAATGAACAGAGCTTAGTCTCACAAGAGGAAATTTTTAGGGTAACTTATAGGTTGCAGTGTAATTGAATCTCGCTCTGATCCCAGTCAATGCATTAACATTCAAATTCACCTACAGACAGGTCAACGACGAGATAAAACAGAAGGCATAACCAAAACGGTTACATTTTCACTGCCACCGAATTTTGGCACATTTGTGATACGACACCAAATGCATGTTGTGATAACTTAAGACATAAATGTAGCAATACCGACTACGTTTGTCTGGAAGGCGATGAAATTTACCACTTTGCGTAAAATCTTTTCCTCCGTGTTTATATCTGACTCTATCAAAATCGCTCATCATAATTTTACAGTACGTGATTGAAATTTAATAAAATACTAAATAACTGATTGATGACATTAATCTAGCTACAAACACAAACATGATGATATCGAATATCTAATGGGGGGAGGGGTCTGTAACAACAATACATTTTTTTTCACTTCATCGGCATGTGCAGCAGACCTGGAAAACGAGCAAGATAATGGCTCATAGTCTGAGAAAACGGAAAAAGTTTTTAGTGAATGTGATTTTTAGTCGAGGATGACGAAACTCTTACTCCTGATAATATGTAAACTCTATTTGAAAGGAGATAGCTTCCTTTTACATGGAGTTTACATCTTGACAGGAACCGTGCTCTAAATAAACCTGCAAGCCTGTAGTACGCCTGTAAAGATTGCACTGACTGCATATTTTGGGTCGTCTTGCAAACTCCAAAAAATGCAAAGAGAGATACTGCAAACTCCAAAAATTGCAAAGAGAGAAGTATCTACAATCTACCAAGGCAAGATTAAAGTTGTTTGTTCAATTAAGGTACTCACAACAGCGTGCAACAGAGAGTTACTGCAACGGCAACGTGAACCTGAAATATAGGAAGAAAAGAGCTATAGGTCAGTGTCTCGTTTATGCAGGAAATTGTTAATTTGATTCCTAAAAGGCCGATTTAGTTATATGTGGAATTAATAATTTTGTAATACCTTTATGGAACGTCACCGTTTCAGTCTATTCCTATACTATTGACGCCAAGTACTATTGACGGAGAATAAAATTGACTCCCTACATTTTCTGAGAACGGAAACCATTAACACCAAAAGAATTGTGTTCTTATGAGACGATTTTAACGGATATATTCCTCTCAGTTATCTCTCACTAAAAGACGCTTGATGAGCAGTGGGCCTGACATTGAAACTACCTTAAATAATCGGAAAACCTTAAATAAACAGATATATTCCTACAGCACAGCTATCTTGCATACTATTAATCAACTGCTTGTGACAAACATCCCATGATAAATGTATTACCAAAGTTCCAAATCAAAAGTTGATACAACACTTCTAAACTAACATGAAGTTGTAAATAGCTGGCTGTCACAAGGTCAAGCACAACTGGTTGGCGCATACGCGGCACTCTCTCTCATACAACTTCGTAACGGCTATGGCTGATGACGAAATAGAATCCCAAATTTTCCTCTCTCCAATATTACCTATTCTGTGGCAGAGCCCTGGTTTTCAAGAAAACGAAATCCATATATACTGCACATAGCACTGTCATCTGTTCGGTGAACCTCCAATGCACTAGCAACAGTAAAACTTAAGGTTTAATTAACGAAATAACTAATCTAAATGAAGTATGTATCTAGATAAATTACATAAATAGATGAATCTATAATGGACTCACTAATGAACTACTTTTCCTAACTTACTAACTAAGTAAGTACAGCATTTTAAGTAGCTGTTTCTGCGTTGTGATTTAGTGATGACTTCTATTAGTTGTGTGGTAATAAAATCTCTTATCCACCGGCAGGACGGGGTGCGGATATGTAAAAGTCCTCTAGATATAGAGGATAGCTGAGAATACTCGATAAGGAGTGCCGTACAAAAATCACAGGTTGCCCTTGTGCAAGGCATAGTACTCGGAAGCCACCTCAGGGTAATGGTGAAGACTGGCAGCAGGATGGTGGGTTTGAAAGCATGCAGGTCTAGACATACATATTCATTGGATGCTTTGGAGATGATCTGTATCAGATAGACAACAAAAAAGAACCAAATTCACCCGAGACAGTAGGATACTGCAGTGGCTAGTAGGAGTTACGACCACTAGCACAGAAACCATACTAGTAATAGTATTGTAGCAACTGAAAAACATTTGTCCGAGCGAGTCCGAAATAAGGAAAGTGTATTAGTTGAGATCATGAGTCGCACTGATGATGTTCCTGTGGTCCTAATGTATGGAGAACCTTACGTCTTGAGTTTTATTATTTTCTTTGGTTCTGAGGAACCCGTCCACTAAAATTCCAGACAAGCTACATTTTCCTATCTTGAAAAGTGGTTAGATTAGGAAAACAAAAACTTTTTTTAATAAATCAAGGGCCAAAAACAAGCTCTGGGAAGGCATTGCCAAGCTACAATGTTCTTCTGATATCTAGGCTATGTCTTAGAAATTTGCCTAGCCAACTTGACCCATTAGGATTTTTGACAAAACAACATGATACTTAAATTTTCAGTCTCTTTTTCTTTGGTTTTAGTTATGAAAATAAAATTTCTGTTGTTTGAGCATAATTTTAAATGCATTTCTATAGGTTTTCCCCCCAATTTAGGAAATGTATTTGTAGATCTTTGAAACATCATAAATTGGGAATGAGTAAAGTTGTGAAGCTGAAAATATTGTTTGTCATTTGTTTAAGCAGAAGATCTATTATCTATTTTGTAAAGTTTGGCTTTTACAAAACAAAGATTTTTAAAGATAAGTACCCTCTGGAGGGAACAGGAGTGAAAAGGTACTTCAAAATACTTTCCCAGGACCCACTTTAGACTGTAGACCCATCCTTGAAAATTTCATTTCCAATGGTAAAATTACCTGTGTGATTGTAGACTAGGCCTATGTCACTTGTTATATTCAAGGATCTTGTTATTATGTTTGCCCTACACTAGTGCCTTTTATTGCTGATTTAGATTGGTGTTTGACACGGAATACATTGCTACCCCAAACTTGGGGACCTACTCCACTGAATATGTCCTATCCCTGCTGTTTTCATTTCAAGAGATCTTATGATGATGGTTGATTATCCATAATCTCTTGCCTGGTGATCTCAGGAAGAAGATTTTTGTTGACTAAGATCCAAACCTCAGTTACCACAGCCACATCCGAATCTTATAAATAACTACTAAGATATCAAGTCTTATGATTGTACCTACAATCAAAATGTTAGATTGCAAGATTTGCATATCAATATGAAATACCCCTTCAACACAATGATAAATATACCCTAGGGGAATGTGAAAAAATAATTTGATCCCTGCCCACTTGGCCGCCTCAATCAGCCTTTCCCCCCCCCCCCCCCCCATCCATCTGTGTAGAGTAGTTGTAATAAGGAACCCACCAATTTGTAAACAAACCAGGAAACCTCATAAACTTTTGACAGTTATTGTATTGTTTGTACAGAAATCCCAAGGGAAGCTGATTGTTCAAACAGGAATCGTGTACATTGCTTATAATAAACTGTTGACCCTTCTGTGGCCCTGTGCTGGCTACGGGTCTGTAACTTACTGTGTTGACAACTATGTCAACAGTGATAAGTGTAAAAATGCTTGAAGTTATTCTACAGGTTTACAGCCCCTCCCCCTTCTAGATGTAGCATTGGTACGTTTTGGCCTAAAACTCCGATAATGTACATTTGAAAGATTTACCTGGGGGTTTGAGTGTCATATTCGTTAAAACAATCCAACGTTTTACCAATTTGGGGGCTGAAGTAGTGACAGAGTTCAATATCTTCCTCATATATTTTATATAAGTGCATTTATATTATAAATTTTGCCCCCCTCTCCCCTTTACTTGAAGCAATACCATCTCAAAGTGATGCTCACACCCTCCTAACAGAAAAGGATTGTTTCGTGGTATTTTTACAGGCATGTTTTTAAGAGCATGTGAAAGCTTTTGTCTTTTAAGAGTTTGTGAGGCTGTGGACAGAGGTGATAAAGAGGGCTATGATCTGCTTGATAACTTTAAAAGTAATATATCAACAGAATTTTTGTACGGTACTGTGCTTATGCAAAAATAGGGGCAAAACTTGTATAGTAAATTAATGAATAAATGCTAGACTAACATGGCTATAGTCACACCCCGCCCCCCTCCAGTATTCTATTTTTTCAGCGATAACGGAGTGCTGAACTATACAGAAGTGGTTTTTGTGAATAATTTTTTTTGAGAAAATGTAAATCGTACAATAGATGTGATAAAATTGGATATTATGACGTAGTTTCATCTGTGATGCTCTATCTGATACTATGATATACATATAATGTAATATGCGCACGTCTAAATCCGATGCTATAACTTTTATGTAATATGCACGCGTACAAAGGAGGCTTAATCGCATAGCGAGCTTATAGAAAGAAAGCATAGAAATACGCAATAGTAAGAAACGAAATATGCGTAGTGGCAGGGATGGCGGAAAAGCGCAATAGAATAATAGTCATTGCACTTAACAGCAATGAAAGTCATTATTCTAACTTGCGATACCTCTACGTACACCTTTAGCATCAATAGGGATATGAAAAGGGGGAAGGGTGTTAATATAGAAGGGGGTAGCGGGAACTTTCATCCACGAACGTTTCGCCCAAGGGAAGAGGTTATAATAATACAGAGAATTGGATGAAAATAGACAGCGCTTGAGACTGAATGAAAGTGAGTTAGGGGTAATCATTACTGTACATTATAAACTCTTAACAACCATAACGGAAAGGAATGGAGTGGGGGTAAGTAGGAACTTCCTGAAAACGCACCCGTACTTCTCACATACGATGGCAGAAGAAAAAAAAGAACGTGGATGAGAACAGAGTATCTTCGGTTAAATCGATATATCAACAGCGTCTTCTCTTGTATGTTTATCACAGACTTCAGACTACCCATCTCTTTTCTTCATCTCTCACCTTATTGGTGCCCTCTATTTTCGAGGGGTCTACAGTTTTTGTTGGAAGAAGAGAGTTTATGGCCCACTTAACCACAAGAATCCTCACTAGAAAGGCTCAGAAAATATTACCCACAGCAAATATCTACCATCTTATTCATGATAGACTCCGAAGCATCAGTTGCACTACTAAATCTAAAGATTTACAGAATACAATTCAAGGACTTTAAATTGGAAAACTGTGAAATCACCTTTCATAGTTACACTGGCAATAGTATAAATGTTTATGGAAAGACAGCCTTGCCAGTTTTCTACGATGGATACCAGTTTTCTTTACATTTTTCATTAGTGATGGTCAGTCATTGCTAGGGCATGATTTCCTCACTTTGTTTAAAGTTGAGTTGGACGTTGTCAACAATGATGTTTCAAATCAGTCACCGTCTCCCCTTGTGAATTTTCCAATTAAAGGCTTAGTACTCAGTCCACCCATACAGCAATGTGCGATGCCTATTATCCAAAGATTATGGAGACTTCCTCCAAGAATTCAAGATGAAGTAGCTGCCAAGTTAAATTCAATGACCAATGCTAGTGTAATAGAGCCAGTTGATGCGTCACCATTGGTGTCCCCGATTGTTGTTGCAATATGAAAGAATGGCAAAATTCAAACCTGTATAAATTTCTGTGAAGTTAGTAAGAACATAATTATAGACCAGCATCTGTTGCTGTGAACTAAGGAACTTTTCACTTGAGTTAATGGGTCAACTGGTTTTTCTATAGTCAATTTAAAGTCTTCATAGCATTTGCTCAGGCTTAGTAACTCAGTTAAAATATTAATAACTCTCATTACACATATTTTTGTTACAAAAGATTACCGTGATGGTCATGAACCACATATTGCATGATCTAAAGGGCGTGCATTGTCACTTAGATGTTTAGTTTTTGGTAGAGACCAGTGTGAGCATGATCTAAATCTTCGTGCTATGCCAGACCATCTAAGTAAGCACAATGTCACAATTAACCCTGACAAATGTAAATTTAATGTTGATCAATTAGATTTTCTGGGTAGGCATCTCTCTGCTGCAGTTGAAGGAGTAGGGATACAGGTTCCTGCTTCAAAATCAGTTATATTTTTAACCCCGAGGATTTTCCGCTTGACACCTCGTTCACGCGTTGTTTATGTAGCTTTGATAATTCACTATACATAGGAGAAAGAATCTATTCAACGTTTGTCCATGAACATATATGTGGATGAGAATTAACAGGTTCACGGACACTTTGACAGCTTCTTCTCGTATAAGAATGCATGCAACAAGTACTACTTAGTTGTTACCTTAAACTCATGAAAGCATTACACATGAATCAAGACAACGTCAAAACAAGTTTAAAGTAAAACATGTGCATGTGTCCACAATTCAAATATTGTTTAATATCTCTTATTAAGAGGAATTGAGGAGTAATTATTCCTTGGGATGGGAGGGAACGATGCATGTTATTACAATTACAAGGACTAAGAATAAATGGCAAAATTGTTTTTGCTCGTTGTTGCATAACATAATTTACTTGCCAACAGTCCGAGAAGCGACTACGACTACGAGGAGTCATTTTCCTGATAGCAATTAGTTTTGAATCCCTTGTGTTGTACGTCCGATTAATAAAGTAATAGATTAATGAATTAATTGATTAAATAATTAATTGATTAAATAATTTATCTATCTTTTTTATTTTTAGATTTGACAACGCAAGTGAATACAATGACGTTTCGTTAGTGCTTGGGAGACAAAAATTGAAACAAATACAATAATGCTGCACTGCTCCTCTCTTGTTCGAAGAAATGATCAATACGCTTCTACAGAACTTCCAGTTTAGCTATCTGACACCACTTGTTTAATCGTTGTGAGTAATTAAAATGGCTCTTCACTTGAAGGCCTTTGTAGGTCTCAAGGGGGACACTTAACTTTCAACTTCGTTTTATCTAAATGGTGCAATTTTTGTAATTTCCTGACATTCAACGTATATAAAAACACAAGCTTGTAAATCCTCAATACACACACTTTCACTTCGACTTCAACAAAGCTGTTGGTAGCGATTTTTGCCTTTGCTAGTTTCGCTGCCGTGGATTAAACAGTCTTGCCGCTACTATTGCGCTTCGAAGACTTATAGGTTATGCACAGCACATCAACCACGTAACCTATAAGTGCTCACCGATCTTGCTCTTACTTGAGGAGAGTGTAGGGCGTAAAACCGTATCCATCATATTACTCTGGAGTGCCGAATAAATGGTGAGTCTGAATAAACTGGTGGTTATCATTACGGTCTAAAGTAAATAAACGGGGGGTCCAAATAAACGGGGGGGGGGGCTGAAATCTAGTCTCAATTTCATGAAAGTTTTAAATAAAGATGACACAAATGAGGAATGAGGACAAAATTGGTACTAATTGACTAATTAGCAACTGTTTCAGAGTCAAATGCGGCACGGAACTTATTCAAGTGTTTTCGGACATTTTTATTTTGAGTACTGAGAAAATTACTTAAAATTAATAAACGGGGGGTCTTAATAAGGTGTGGGGGGTTTATACATTTCAAAAAACTAATAACCCGGGGGGGTACGACAGGGCACTCGAGAGTACATAAGTAAAACGTTAGTTTACTCACGTGATAAGGTGAATTGCCTGTACCAAACAACGTCTACTGGACCCCAAATTTTATAGCATATATATACACTTTCAGGGTTAAAGTTGCTTAACAGGTTGCTAAGGTTATTTTTTCTCTATAATACCAAATCATGAAATCACCGAAAAATTTCACACAAGTTCACACATTGCCGAAACTAAAGTAATAAGGTACCCTAACGAAAAACATTCCAAGTGCGAGTGACATTTTCAACGATCAATGAACAGAACTTACAGCCTCGGACATAAATATAAACAATACAAAAGCAGAGAAATGCGGGGGGGGGGGGGGGGGGGGGGGGGGGGGGGGGGGGGGGGAGGGGGGGAAGGGGGGGGGGGGGGAAGGGGGGGAGGAAGGAAGGAAAGGAGGGAGGGAGGGAGGAAAGGGAGGAAAGGGAAATGGAAGAAAGGGAGGGAGGAAGGGAGGTAAGGACATAGCAATGTAGCTAGGAAGGTGGGAAGGAATGTAGCTAGGAACGCATTTACATAGGTTGGTAGAAAAGTAGGGAGGTAGGGAGAGTCCTGTCCAACACCTTAATCTCAATATATATAAATATATTTTAAACAAAGTTTCACACAAAGTTTCAAGCCAATCATGCTGCCTAACACTGATTGAAACTTGTAAAGTATCATTGCAAAAAATAAATTGAAGTTTCAAAAGACACTTAAGAAATGAAAAATATTTGAAAAAGCTTGGGTCATGGGTTCATGTCCAGGTCTTGATATATATATTTCTATTTCTCTGGTGTCTTTCAAGTCTGGCAATTCAAATCCACTTGTTTTGATGATTGGTTATTAATATAGTGTGTAAGATTGGAAAAACTCGCATTGGATTACTGGTACTCCATGTAGCTGAGGTCAAAGTAGAGACAAGATTATCACTGTTACCATGGATACAATGCACAGAATAATCATTGTTACCACACCTCACTGCAACTATGGACAACAGGAAACAATGGAGAGTTGTCCTTATGACAGTCTGACCAATGTTGATCCAATGATTATCATGACGATGATCATGCTCATGATGATGATGATGTTAATGTTGATGATTGTAATCATCATGATGGTAATAATGATGATCATAATTGTAATGATCATGCTGCTGCTGCTGCTGCTGCTGCTGATGATGATGATGATGGTAATGATAATCATGATGATGATGATAATGATGATGATCATAATTCCTTAGGAATATGCCTGGCCGTCACTTTGACATAACATCTCTGGGTTTTTAATTCTGGATCAATTTGAGTATATTCACTTATAATATCCTCAATATCAGAGGCTAAGTCCGGGAAGGTCGTTTCTTTTTTTTTACGCCCCTTTGCGAATAGGCGTCTAGACAACGGATACCGCTTTGGCGTTCCTGTATACCTAATTCGATCATTTCCCGGCCCACATTTAAATAGCGTTCCATTTTCCGGGCTGAACCTCCAAAGAACTTTTCGCATAATTCTGCGGCGTATGCCCGGCGTTTATAGCCGGTCAGTTTTTCCAGCGCAGAATTAAAACTCGATATAATTTCGGGAGACAGATTAACCATTTTAGTCTTTTTCCTGAAAGATAATATTTTTCAAAATGGGTAGGTTATTTTTTTCGCCTCCCCTAAGTTTTTTAAGGCGTTTCTTTTTCATTGGGCATTCGATCCGGTAATTGTAAAAACCAGAATTGGGCGAGGCCCATCCATATTTTAAAAGTAATTCTATTTTTGCCTTGGTTATTTGGTTTTCAGGCCGAAGATAGCTATTGCCCACGGCTTCTACGAAGATTTTTTTCTTTCCTTTTGCAGAAGCTAGTTGGAAATAATAGTTTTTATTCTTATCTAGGTAAAGTACAAGAAAGTTATTATCGCCTCCTTCGGTTGTTAATCTTAGTATAGTTTCGGGTAATTTCTCCAATTTAATTTTGGCAGGTATGAATTCAATTGAAGGGGCTTTGGAATTAGGTAATGTTATCTCTTCAGGTGGATTTAGTGATTTGAAAAATTGAATTTGAGTTTTGAATGCATTTTTCTTATAATTAAGATTTTGTATTTGATCATGATCTTTTCCTTGTTGCGCTTCTTCCAATAGAGCATTTATTTCCTGAAGACCTGATTCAAGATGCGCTTTTTACAAAATTTTTGAAATTTTTCAATATTGCGCAATATTTCATAGCCATAGATGACGTCATTCACACCAAATTAAAATTTGTTTTTTTCCAATTTGTTGGAAAAGAGTTAAACTATAAACGTGCCAAATATCTTTGTCATAGAATTGCTCGATATAAAGTTATAGTGTGTCAAAGTGCCGCTGGCCTACTAGCCTCACCCTCCCACCCCGCCTCCATGTATGAGAAGAGCCAAAAAGCGCATGTAAGGTAGGGTTAATAACTCTAAGAAACATCTTTATCTATGTGATGAACAACTATGACATTTTTTAGCTTTTATTTAATACAGAAAAGTCTCATTTATTATCTCATGCAGCTATGCGCATCTACTATTACCCATAATTGACATTACAATTTTCAGAATTACTGATATATTCCAATGAAGTGGCTGGAGGGCAGTTAAATGGAGAGGCTGGGAGGCTGCAATTATGTTCTCCCTGGCAAGGAGAACAAAGGAAAATCTTAAGCAATAGATAATGTAAGAAAATGGAGTGCTTTGTCATCTCTGAATTGTCAAAGGATGTAAAATTTCCTCTCAAGATCGAATGAAATAGAAAAGGAAACATTTCTTTTCTCCTCAGTTACCCTCTTTCAATCTAGTTGCTCTACCCTTACTCTGTCATTGTTTCTTTGAGTAGTTCATAAGTTGGCCTACTTGTTTGCACTTGTATTTACTTAATAGTACGCTTGTAATATTGTTTTATTTACTGTATCAAAAAAACCCCCCAAAACAGGAAAAATTTAGAAAGCTTTGAGGATTAGACAGTCAGTTTGTTTTCAATCTGGGCCACAGTAGCAGTTGTATAAACATGTCAAAACTTAAATCATCAATTTATTATGTCACCTTCTAGTAATTTCCTTGTTGTCAAAAAAAAAGTAGTATTGCAATTTGGGGGACAACCTCAATTAGCTTTCGGTGCTTTCTTGCATTATCTGTAGAAAAACATTATAAATCATACTAAAATAACGATCCCCATAAGATACAATTTGTACAATCGTAGAAAAATGTTCCAATATAAATAATTTACGAAACAAAACTTATTACTTTTGCTTTAACTCTTTATGAGTTAGTCAAGGATAAATTTTTTTCAGTAACAAAAATACTATATCCGATAGTGCAATTACAGTATTATAACTGTGTTTTAATATCACAGTGAAGACTTCCACTACGAGTCTTCAGTAAAGACTACAGAAGACTATTACCATGTGTTTATGGCCATCGTGGGAATTACATTTGTCTAAAAGATTAAAATTGAACCAACTAACCAGGATTAAGTAGAGACATCTTTGGTGTAGGATGCTTTGCTTTGACCATCTCTTGAGTACTTCTTCAAAAACAATATTATGACTGCTACATTATACGTCGGTTGTGGCAAAAAAGCCTGGTTCACATAGGAGTAAAATCCGTCGCTAGGTCTGAGAGGAGTAGCAAGCAAGGAGATCACTGTACTTCTGCTGCTGATTCACATGCCCGATCCAGTCATTGCAAGCGCATAGAACCCAAAACAGAGCATTTTACGTCAGAATTTTGTAGACGGGGTTTACATTCATCTTGTTGATTGCGACACTTCGTTTACAGACTTTAAAAAATAACTATCACGCCCAGGATACAACTCCCGTGCTTGCTAAGGAACCTGATCTTCACTTGGTATCAAACAGCTGTCAAATCTGGACTCGTCATCGTCATCATAGAATTTCCACGTTAGAACAAAAGAGGCGCCAGTAATTCCAGTGATAGTCGGAAACCAACGGAAAAAAACTCGTTAGAAAAGAGCAAAATTTTTTGGCATATGCCAATCAATTTTTAGCTTGCATCCCTCCATGCATCCCTCCATGCATCCCTCCATGCATCCCTCCATGCATCCCTCCATGCATCCATCCATGCATCCATCCATGCATCGATCCATGCATCCGTCGATGAATCCTTCTATCCGTCCATATTTTGACTCTACCAAGTAAAGGTGACATCACCACATCCAATTTGATACAAAAAATTATAAGCAAATTAACCATGAAGTCATAAGTCGATAAACCATCTTATCATTCAGTCAATGAATGAACAAGTCTATCGACTTACGAACTCAATGATCAAACAATCATAAATCAGTCACAGAATAAAACATTGAAACAATCAATCTATCAATTTATTACTGAACTCATCAGTTAAACATTTCGGGAACAAGTTTATTTGGCCGACTGCTAAGTTTATCTGTTCAAAAATTTGCAATCAAGTCATCAAGTATCAAATTAGATAAGTTATTTGTTTTTGCGTGCTTTAGTCATGATGCAGAGATTGTTTATAATTCGTTATGTTTGTGTTTCTAAACTAAACCACCTACTCTTTAGAAATGTATTTAAAATTCTGATTTTAAATAGTTATAAATTTTAATTTTAAATAGTTATAAATTTTAAATGGCAGGAGCTCGAATCCTTGAAGCACAATGATGACCAAGGAATGAAACTAGATGGCATGTATAGTTCGTTCAGAGAAGTAGGGGACCCTAGATGACTAGTAGCGTTCACTCATAAAAGTTAATCTTCGGAGAATTCCTTATTGCAAACATTTTAAATGATTTTAATGAACAAATCTTGTTAGTCAAGTAGTTTATCAAAGCCTAACAAGGCCATTGTCTATCATTTTTGTGTCTTTCAGTTCACAACTCATAAGGTTTGGAGAAATAAAAGTTGTATACCAGTTGCAGTGCACTTCAATTGAATAAACAATACACAACTGTTTAAAATCATTTACATATCAAGCTGAAACCAAAAAAATTCAAGAAATTTTATTAGACCTTTCACTCTACAGAAGTCAGAGGTCGAGTCCATTGGTTCTGTTGAAAGTTATGGCATGATAAAGAAACTTTCAATCAAAGCTGTGAGTGGCCAAAGTGTGTTGCCAAAGATCATCAGAAATTGTAAACTCTGAGGTTGAAATGCTCAGGATAAATTTACTGATCTTTTTAGCGCTCATCTAATCATGCATTGCCCGAATTTAAGCCTTACCTACCCTATTTGCAAGAATGATATTCTTACAGCGAGACTTGAAACTGGAAGTTTGCGTCTTATCCAAACTTAAGAAAATATACAGAGATCTATTTAGCAATTTCAATAGGCCCGGCATCTAGAGAGAGGGTATTCTTTTCACCGAGGGGCAAATAAGTGCAGAAAAAGTATACGTGACTTTTTTCTTTAGTGATTTTTTCTTTGACTTCTTGACTCTTTTTCTGACTTTTTGACTTTTTTTCTGACTTTTTGACTTTTTCTGACTCTGACTTTTTTCTGACTTTCTGACTTTGTTTCTGACGTTTTGACTTTTTTCTAACTTATTGACTTTTTTCTGACTTTTTAACTTTGTTCTTACTTTTTCACTTTTTTCTGACTTTTTCTGACTTTTTCTGACTTTTTTACATTTTTTCTAAGTTCTGACTTTTTGCCTTTTTTCTGAATTTCTGACTTCTTTTCTGACTTTTCGACTTTTTTTCTGACTTTTCCGAAATAGCGTACTTGACTTTGTTCAGCTATTTTCCCCTCGCTTTCCACAATGTAATTTCGAAGATTTCCTCAGAAGTACTGCAATCCTCAAATTGTAAAGTTGCATAAAGCAAGAACCGGTAATCTGGATTTTGTATTAAATGGAAACTAAAGGAAATTCGATCGCTGTGCTCCTCCTCGAACATATTCGAATCTTTGCTGGGCGCTAGTTTGCATGGAATTTTTTCGATTTAGCTCGTATTAGGGTTCTAATCAATAAGGAGTGCTCTTTTGAATAGAAAGGTAACACCAAAATAAAAGTATGGTACATTTTAGGGAGGGCGTCTGAGGGCTGGTGTTGGGGTAATGAATTACAGAAGTAGTATCATCTTATGTAATGATTGATTCGCAAAATACGGCTTTGTCGAGTTATCTAATGAAATCATTGCCAAACTTTCTGGAATAAGATAGTCAGTTTTCAGACGCATTCTAGAAATATTTTGAAAAGGAACAGAAGGGAAGTAATGGGGTTTTAAACTTGTTATGCAACATACTCGAAGAACACGAAAATTGTAACTATTGAGCGCCGGAACAAAAGCCGATAGCGACAATCACTAAAGAACTAGTGACATTACAGAACAAGTACAAAAACCCACTCTAAGTGGAAAAAAAATGTATTTAACCGCGACTGTTAACTCTAGATCACTTATACGACTCTATTACTGCTATGCCAACCACAGCGACCTGAAACAAAACAAACGTGATGCTCGATCTACTACGTAAAATGCGCTTACAAGGGGAGAGTGTATTAGTTTTTAATCGATTAGAATTTTCTCGCATATGAGGACCCTTAACAGCCCTGTGTGTTAAAAAACTATGGCTTGCGCTTCCGTTCGGCCTTAAGCGAATTAACTCGGAAGTGGACAGAGAACATTGTGGATCAACTGCGCACTGATTTGCTAAGTTTGGTTGGTGTTGCTCTCTGGCTGGTAATACCTACATCAACATGACTTACGATAAACTTGAGCATCTATGTCGATTTGAATATAACCTGACTAATCAACGTACATGTAAGCCTTTTTACGAGCATGCTGCGCAAGAAATAATGCATTTATATCATCTTCCTCGTTTATGTCTTCTTCATCTACAAGTAAAGCATGGCATTTATCACTTTATGATAAAGATCTTAAGCCCGCACACACCTGGCTCTCCAGCCATTTCGCACTTACACCCCTTTGATATCGCCTAACTGAAAACCCTCCCAGCTTCGTTTTTATTGGACCTGGTAGATATGAAGTTGTTTGGTTCTGCTATACGCAATAATTTGAACCACTTATTAAAGTAGACCCGATGTGATACCTGCATGGTCCCTTATAACGCTTTGAGGTCAGATTCCAAGAGGTAAGGAACGAAAATGAGGCCATCTACCATCTAAAGTAAATGACGGGACCTCTTATTGCGTTCTGTTTTGGTGTCAGTAACGGCACATCAGACATAATACCTGTTGTTGATATTTCAATGTTCCATTTCACAGCAGCTTGTATCACAACAGAACGAGCCGTGTCTTAAGCTTCTTCAAATCACACGAACTGTTGTGGAAGGGAATCGAACTCATTCGGACCCAGACCCCTAATACTGCGTCTGAAAATGACACTGAACAGCTGGGTAACACTATGGTTAAAACCCCCTGTGTGCCCCATTAGGCTAGTTGTTGACAAAATCAAAACATAACTCCAGTCAGTGTCTAATCTCTTGTACAATATAACGATAAAACTGCTAATCTAACAAAGATAAACGAATGTTTACGTCTACATCTACCAACTGATGGCTAATGGCTACGTCTACAGATAAGAATCACGCTCTTGTCTCTACCTTGAAAAATTCTGGTACCTACTATTAAAATGCCTCTTTCCACAATTATAAATATGTATAGTTTGTTAGTGGTACAAAACAAGAATATTGCACGAAATAGCGAAAACATATTGTACTGAAAAGCCTTTTTCGTCTGACACTCCTCAGAGTACTAACTTCAGAATGACTTAGAGATTCATCACTCTAAACAGAGCCACCAGGGCGCTCCATCTACCTGATAGTTGTTACCAGGAGTTAAATCGCGTTTTATGCCACTAGAAAAGCGCAGTATGTAACTGTAGTTGGGAGTGCTGGTGATGATGGGTCATTTCCTATTTGGAAACGTATCTTCAAATGTCCGGATGATTGATTGATGCCCGTTTGAGACTTTGGTAAAGCAAATACATTTCTACAAGGACCATGACAAAGATACCTAGTATATATCAATAGTTTAAATCAGGATAATTTATAACTTGTATTTCATTCAATTCAATTCAATACTCGGCATAAAGGTGACGTATGAGTTCCACAGCCCCTAGATACCAGGCAAAGAGTAAAAAAGCCATAGAGTTATGCATTGTAAGGAATGAGACATCAACTGATATATGGTCCTGCGTGTATAGGCATTGTATTTAAAATATTGGTCCAGGATCGTAACTAAGATTCTCACACCTCTGGAAACTTGGGAGTAAGCTTTAGGGCTCCTTTCTTGTTAGTGACTGACAATGGAAAACTATTACTTCATTTTTAGTAGTCAATGTCATTCTAGTTGTTCAGGAGATTCCGTACTGATGTGTTGTGGTGAGTAACCAGTGTTTTTATGGTACCACATGCATCATTTAATACAATACGTGATGGTGGGGCCTGAACGTTCTCTTACAACAATAGAGGTCTACCAATACTTAACAGTAATTAAGTACTTAAAAGAGGGATGGCTAACGAACTAAAGTTGATAAAATCATCAACCTATCTAATTTACATGGACCGAGTAAATAATAGACATCTCAAAATAGGCAGTCAAACGCGTTTAAGGAAGGTAAATAGAGGTTACTAATTTACTACAAGAAAGGTACCACTTCTTTTTATTTTGCAAACTTTGCTATTGTCAAGTATTAAATTCAGAAGGATTTTTGCCCCTACTCTAACGGTGGATACTGTGCAACCTTTTCCTGCATAAATAAACTTTGTCTGAATATTCAGTTTTTTAATCACAAACTTTCCTCTTGCGAATGAAAATGATTGTAGTATGTAAAAAGGTAACAGATTAGTTGACTATGACTCATGATTATCATTGTCCTTTTTTTTATAAACCTGGTTGCAAAGACTCGTGCCATCAGCCCTTCGGAAATAGCCTTATCTGCAAAACTATTTAGATTCAATGTTTGTAATTCGGCAAGCAGAAACTGTAAATCGTTCATCATCATTCAAGAAGGAATTCTCGCATTCCTCTTCGAATTTGGTCAGGGGTTTACATCCAATCTGTCTTTCAATAGAGTGTGACGTCACAATTTAATGAACGTTAAAAGCTTGATAATAGTTTGCACTCGTTTCATTCTCCTTGTTGACAGTTGTTGTGAGAACTACTACCCTACCCCTACTCTAACAACCACTAACTATCCTACCTATCTATCTGCCACTAACTACCCTACTTCTATCTACCACTAACTACCCTATCCTTGTCTATCTTCCACTAACTAACCTACCCCTACAGTATCTATCACTAATTGCACTATCGCTAACTACCTATCACTAACTACACTACCCATACCTATCTATCTATTTACCACTAACTACCGGTAGCTATCTCTCTCTAACTACCCTACCCCTACACTATCTACCAATAACTACCCTATCCCTATCTATCTACCACTAACTACTCCTGCCTATCTATCTACAACTAACTACCCTATTTCTATCTATATACCACTAACTACCATATCCCGATCTATCTTCCACTAACCAACCTACCCCTACACTATCTACCACTAACTACACTATCCCTAACTATCTACCACTAACTACACTACCCCTACCTATCTCATGCCGTTGCTACCACGTAACCAAGGCCGTTTTAGCATCGGGCTTAGTATATTGTGTTCCTGTGTGCCTTGCCAGGGAACTGTGCTCTAACCTGATAAGAAGGATTGAAGAATAATTGAAACCGGAGTAAAATGATGATGTCGTGAGTTCAGTTTCTTTTGAACCTGAATTGACTTCCTTCACGTCAGACCAGCATGTTCCGCAGTGCAGACAAGGAAGTCCAATAACTATTTTCATTAAAATTTCCCAAATATGATGTAAGGCAGATATCATAAAGATGTGGAGGTCCTGGGTTGGGCACGTAGACAAAGGGGTCATTTGGGGGCCATGCCCAATTGATAAAATTTCAACGCTTGTTAAGATATTGGGAGAGTACTTTTCTGATTGAACTTTTATCGTCAGCCAAATGCCTAAATAAAGTCGGTTGTAGTAAACTAATCTTTTTATACCAATGTTTTCTTACACCATCTTTCGTGGTCGTAAATAGTAATGATTGGCAGTTAATTAAAATATGCATTCGTCAAAACTTGACTCGGGATACGAGTGGCGCCCACCCCAACCACTGTAACGAAAAGCTAAGGGAAGAGGAGCATTCGTGTTGCCTTCGACTGTGGTCGACTACCTTCTTCTTCTTGAGAACTTGAGTATCATGCAAAATGCATATGTGCGCCTTATATGCATTTTAAAGGCTTGCATGAGTAATTTACTGATAATAATTATTGATTCTTTCGCTTCATATTTGCATATCACGTTCTAAAACGGAAAATGTTGTTGTTTACGTGATCATTCCTTAGTAGGTTACAGACCCCGAATATACCCTTTGCGGACCACAAATGGGTCTGTGGACGCAAGGTTGCGGACCAAAGTAAGAAAACATACAAAATTTTATATTAAAGGATTATACTTTCATGCTACATTCCAAGTCGAAATAGAATTGGATACACCCATACTGAGCAGACGACAATAAAAACCCAACATTTTGTCTTGTGATTCAGAATATATTATCCAAGGACGGCTTATTGTTTTACCACTCATAAGTTTTCTACGCAGATGCACTTTCGAAAAGTACGTTCCATCCTCTTTGCGCGAAAATACATTTAGGGTTATTTTTGTATGATCTTTTATACCTAGATAATCTCTTATTTGTTGAATAATAATCTCGGGCAAATATGCGGGATCATCAGTTATATTTTGTGATTCTGTTTTCATTCCAATATTTGCTTCGTCTTGTTCAAGCCCTGGCTTGGGTGGTTTTGTTTCTTGTTCATTTTTTACTTGTTCTTCTTGATTGTGTTTCAAGTTCATTTTCTACTTGTTCTTCTTGACTTTCATCATCTTTGTAATAAATTTCTTTTTTATTTTTGTCATTTTTTGTTCCCTCCAAATAACCCCTCTAGACACAAGATTGGCCCCCAGACATTAGTTTATACCCCCTACCTGCAAACTGAAATTTTGTTTTTAAAAAAACATCTAGTCAAAATTAAGACAAGCCTGCATAATTCGAGCATCAAAAGAAACAGGTCAGTTTTCTTTAGTATATTTTGGCCTTTATGTTAATATATTACTAATTGTTAGTTTTCACTGTCAATTTCACATGATTTGGGGAAAATGGCTTGAACTCCCCCTCCATCGGTATTGACAAAATTAAACCTCCGCTCCTAGCTGAAAACATTTTGGTCTGATACTGCAGCGAATAATTCAAAATTATTTTCAAAGTAAAACAAAAGCTAAGAGCTTATATGGCACTTGTGACGAGGCAAGAAGAGCTAAGAGCCAAGAGCTCATATGGTATGAGCTCTAACAAAATTCTAAGAACCAATAGATTGATTTAAAAGGAAAATCAGAGGCAGGATTTATGGTATTATGCTGCAAAGATATAACCAGAGAATATCTTATAATCTGTAACATAATCTCTGGTATCACAACTCTTTAGTTCCTTAAATGTGTGAATCGGTTCAGTTTACTTGTGATAAGTTGCCGTGTTAACTTAGTCCTACAATTCCGACCAATTGCTGTTGAGAAAATGGTGTATCTCCTACAGTCCCCCTCTGATGATTTCCAAAACAGTAATTTTGGATAGCAATTTAATAGAGCCCTATAATACCGCAGGGAAAGGAGAACATACGAAGTAATACCAGCACTGGAAGCGTATGTCATGTAGCAACTGTTCTGTGGCATTTTTATTGATTTGGTCAAATTTCCACTAATTTTCTCAACAGGTTTGTCTAAGATTTTATCTGCGATATGCCACAAGCTTCTTTATTCCAAAGTTTGCAACAATTACCGATACCTCTACCAAATTAATGTATGCCATATCTGTCAGTGCACTAACTCTTCTGGTTTGCATTTTCTCAATCAAAGACCCCTGGTGAGCAGTGGGCCTGATTTTGAAACTACCGTAAGTAAACAGAAAAACAACCATAGAGGAAGAAGACTGGACCAAGTCCTTTCCTCCTTGAAAACAATCAAACAGGCCAACTAATTAAACAGAGGTCAGCTGGGGCGTCCAAGGGCACATCCACTCAATTTAGGCTATCGCGCACAGAAGAAAGCCATGAAGCAGGCTCAACCACCCATTAAGGTCGCCTGTCACAGATCATGAAAAGTTACTTATGGAATTCAATGGTGAGAACAGATACTATATCCATTTCTTGACAAAAGGCCGAAAAGCTTCCGGTTTGCAACACGCCCACATTTGACGTTGCCACCTCCTTCCGTACTTATTTTTCATAGTTTGTAGGATCATCTTGTATTACTCAAGGGGATAACCCTGAATCCGGTCAGCGCCGTTAATTTGCAAGCTATTGTGGTAATGCTCCACTCTTTGAGGATTATGTATAATTGCAATGTTTCTGCTGAGAATATATATATATATAGGTATGGTAGTCTGATAAACAATGCGGAATGTTAAAACCCAATATAACTGCACTTGAAATTTGATTTTAACCACTATAACATTACACATTAGTCTAGTTTTTATATACTACAATATATACATACATATAACTCGAAATTTTGACTGCCCAATACCATCTCTTGAAATCTTATAGACTCAATTTTGCGCTTTTTTGTGTAGTTCATGGAGAAGTTTAAGGATATATAAACGGTAAACCATTGTAAGTCGTAGAGGTCCATGGCACTGTATATTTGCAGGGCAGGGCCTATCAGAGTAATGGAGAAGGCCAGTGTTTGGGCAGTTCAAGGCATAATTTGCGAGATACAATGAGCAGTAAGAGCAACAGAAATCTGCACTTAAAATAGAGGTACTCAAGTAATCTGCATTGAGAAAGAGAAGACGAAGAAAGAGACGTTATATTGGTACATCAAGTTTAGTAGGCTGTAAAGAAACATACAAAATAGAGTTCCAATAGATTATGCATATAGATCTATCATTTAAGTTTGATGGCGGAAAATATACTGAGAGAAACTCCAGTCTACCTTAATGGTTGATCCTAAGTTGACGAAATGCTAACTTTTGCTTTATTGAGATTAAGACGTTGAGGTATGTTGATTACAAAAACTCAATATTTAAAACGCTAAGGAAATCAACTCAAACAAGATCATATATATAGGAAACAAGATGTACACAGTTTGAAGGATTGAAGCGAGACAAGAGTAGTAGTATGCATTTTGGCATAGTGATTTTGTTAACTTTCAGAACCAAACTGTGTTAAGCATTTCGCAATTTTATTGTTTCAGTTTTAGCGAATGAACTCTATTTTGCTAGTAACATTTGCCTTCTCAGCTCGTCCATAAGGGGTGTGAAAAACCTGCTAGTTGCACCGGAAGAATATTTTAAAATCAGTTGATTCAAAGCTCATGCTAGTAAGTCTAAAACCCGAGAATGTTTATAGAGAAGAAATAATATACAGGATTTAAAAAATATGGAAGTTGCATGGCTGCAATCCAGAAAATGTTTTCCACGCAGAAGATAAAAATAGGAGGGGCAACGACGAAATCAATCTCTGAAGACAACATAGGCAAGTAGTAAACAGTAACCTTTTCTCACGCACCTATGAGTATTTACTATAATGTACATCGAGACAGAATAATTGGTAGATGGGCCTTTGGTGAATCCACTGTTATGTCTTAAATGCAAGATTTTTCCAAAATAGTCCTATATGTGTCCCAGAATTCTCTAATCATTTGTAAATTCTAGAAGCTTCAGAAAAATTACGAATGGCAATATTGATGTCTAAGTGAAATTTGATGGCTCTTTGCTTCTGTCTACTCCGCAAATGTACGTTGTAGAATCGGCTAGTCTCAATTTTTGTTAGTTTTCTTTTGCTACCGCATTCGGTTGTATCGCATTTTTCCTTTGCTTTGTTGACGGTCTGAAATAGATTTTACCCAGTCTTCTGACCATTCCTTGCTGATCCAGCTCTCCCGCATGTGGTATGTTACATTTTTCTCTGCATTTTCTCCTGCTGATGAGATCAATTCAACTGGCATTTCATCAACTTCGGGATTTTACGGTTTTTATATATTTGAGCGCATTTTGTACTTGCAAGGAAGGCGGTTCCATGTTTCCCTAGTCCTCTTTAAAATTAAAGTGTACCTCCAGTGGTCAGAAATTTTTTGATATTTTGTTCGTTTTCTCTTGAGGAATCGAACTGTTACTTTGTCGTTCAAAGACCATTTACTTTCAGACTGACAATTTTAATAAAGCACCATATTACCTAACCACAATTGGAGCATCAAGTCCCTTGTTTTATTCAATCAATTTATTCAGTCATCTGGAATTTTTGACTATCAGGACCCATTTCTAAGGCTATAGAGTACTAAAGTGTGACGTCGCGATTTGAGATAGACACCCTATCAAAACCTGAGAACCATACCTTGAGTAATCGATCAGATATGCTCTTTCAAACTTTAAATCATGCCTTTCAAAACCTTGTTAAATGAACCCAGGTCATAATTTTATGAACTGAGCAAAATAAGCAGTGTTTCCTTAAGGCCTTTTCCAAATCCAAGCAGCCGTTACTCGCAGCTGATATAGGATTCGAACGCAATATTTTGTATACGGGGATTTGGTGACAGGGTTAACACTGCGATATCGTTATAATTGCGATTCCTCGAAAAATGTTTTTGTGACGTCATCGCTTTAGTTCTCTATTATTCCAAGCAGTCTGTATAATCAAGGAAGAACTTTTATGAATAAAATTTTATTTCAACTGTTTTGTTAATGATCGGTTCACGTTTTGATAGGTTTTTAGTCTCTTCGGAATAACGTGGAGAACAGTGAGCCTAACGTCTATTCGAGTCAGTCTCAATAAAGATTCTTGTGAAGTTATTGTCTTCTTTGACAAATTCATCCTTACATCGATTGGAAAATTTTTTTTCGGACCTTGTCTTACATGCCAATATTTGTACATGAAATGCACCATTGCATAATTATTTTGCTACTGTTAGACCTATTTTCAAGCACATCTCGGTAGGTCTGCTAAGTGCATAACGTTCGTGGTTATGCACGAATGTAGGTGTCTTTTGTTAACTTTGACAAAGTATGAGTCATAGAGTACTTTAACGAAGTCGATAGTTAGCTTTATGGAAAATGGCATCGTCCAGAAACCATGATCCGACGCTAGCATTGGACAAGGAACGTCAAATAATATGTTTGTTGGAGAAAACAAAAAATATTGCACGAATAGCGAAAACATTTTGTACTTAAAGCTATTTCCGTCTGACACTCCTCAGAGTACTATCGTCAGAATGACTGAAGTGAAGTGTGTGAAAGATTAAACCTAGCTGTATTTTTAATGGAGCCGATCAGAAATTTTGACTGCCTGAATGTCTTGTGTTTTTTGACCAATCAGCGTCCACTACAACATGATTAACTGAATAGGCCTAGTGAGAAAACGAATTCTTTTTGTCTGCATAGCAAAGTTTTCTTCCTTTTACGTGGACTGACTTCATAACGTCCAAATGAAATGCAGACCTGGCCTTTCCTATGACACAGAAGCAGTAGTCCGTGTGTATTTTGGCACAGTTTGGGTTCTCAAGCAAGTGCTGCCCTATGGCTGAGTCAGAGGCAGATCTCTGCCCGGTAGCACAAATTGAGGAGCGTCGCCCGTGGACGTCCTAGCTGCCTTTTATTTATTAGTTAGCCTGTTTGGTGGTTTTCTGTTTATTTGGGGTAGTTTCAATGTCGTGCCCACTGCTCATCAGGGGTCTTTGATTGAGAGATTGTCAAGGGCAGTTCAAACTCTGATGGGCTCTTTCAAAAATACAGTTGGATGTACCCTTTCACACTTTTCATTTCGGTCATTCTGACGATAGTACTCTTAGGAGTGTCAGACCAAAAAAGCTTTTAGGTATATCATGTTTTCGCAATTTTTCGCAACAGGAAACATTGCGGAACTGCAACTTCCCCCTCCCCTTAATCCTGCCTACGCCACGTCAGGCCCCATCACTGAACTGAAACAGTTACATCCCCAGTCTAAGGTTTCCACCGTATTTGTGACCCAAGCAAATGTTACCTCCATTTATCTTTAAAAAAACTTGTTTACCTTAGCTTACAACCTTGCTCCATATAACACAGGCAGCACTTGACATAATGAAACAAATCCACGTTGATAGAGTGTCACATCTTGCATACACCTCTGGCTGGGGCTTGATTGTTTTATCTACGAGGGATATTTTTTGAAGTGTACTCTGGAGTGCCAAATAAACGAGGGGTCTGAATGAACAGGGGGGGCATCATGACAGTCTAAAGTTAATAAACGAGGGTTCCAAATAAACAAGGGGTCTGAACTCCAGTCTTAATTTCATGAAAGTTTTAAATAAAGATGACACACGTGAGGACGAAAATCATACTAATTGACTAATTAGCAACTGTTTCAGGGTCAAATTCTGCATGGGAAGTCATTCAAGTGTTTTCAGATGTCATTGACATTTTGAGTAATGGGAAAATACCTAGAAATTGAAAAAACGGGGAGGTGTTAATAAGAAGTGGGGGGTTATAAAATTAAAAAAATCAATAAGTGTGTGTGTGGGGGGGGGGGAGGTACGATTATTTGGCACTCAAGAGTGAGGCACTTTAAAACCAGACACCATTCTTAACATTATGGCCCATGGCCCACCTGGTGCTTGCATGCTGATGCTCTGATGTAAGAGGCAAGAGAATTATCTACAGAAACATAAGAGCCAAACCAATATAACTCTGCATCTAGTCTTGCTTTTAAAACCTCACAAATCTCTCCAAATTGAACAACAGCTTTTACATAGCTATTGCCAATTACTTGTAATAATGTTCATGTGAAATTACTGATCAATAACTCTTATGAGGTAACCCAACTTGGCATGCAATGACATCAATGCAATGACATTAAGCTAATGACATCAAAAGACATTTCAGGCGCAAACAAGGCAAAATGTAATAAATGTGCTAAACAACTTGAGGTTTCAGAAAAATCCCTGTATCTGTTCTCATTGATGACAGATGCTTTCCATAACCCACGAGAGGTGGTCCTACTGAGCGGCTGAGCCTGCCTCATGGCTTGCTTCTCTGCCCGGCCTTTATTACTTAGCCTCTTTGATAGTTTGTCTGTTTAGGGTAGTTTAGGGAAGTTTCAATGTCGGGCCAACTGCTCATCAGGGGTCTTTGATTGAGAGATTGCCAAGAGAAGCCATCCGCCTGCTTGATAAAATGATGAATAGTCCACCACCAAGTAGTACTAGAGAAAGCGCCAAATGAGGAAATTTGATTGACAACGTTTCGTCTTCCGAAAGGCATCTTCAGGGCAACTTCATATTGTTACTGGAAATAGGCTGAAGCTGAAAGGCGTCTTCAGAAGACGACAAGTTATATACGCAGAGAGAATATAATGCTAGTTGCAACTATATTTTCATGTTTCCAATCATTAGGCAACTACCGAAACATTTTACACGTTTTATATTCGTCTATTTTTAAAAGTTGGCGCTAACAATTTATTCCCATGACGGCACTTCGATAACAACTCACTATGTTTATTGAGTAAGTTGTGCTTAGACGTCTTAATGATTGCTACGTTTTCTTCTAAACACAGTGCACATCGTCCCCTATATATAAATATAAATATATATAAATATAGATATATATAAATATAAGTTATGAATAGAACACTAGAGAAATAGAAAAGTATGTCGCCGCCGGGGATCGAACCCGTGAAAAATAGAATAAATAGCCTTAAAGTACCATGATTCAACCTATGGTTCGTTTCTTAGCAGCCACGCAGCCAGGCGAATTTAGAGGGGGGGTGGGGGGTGCAAATTCAAAACAAAATCTCTTCCCTCCCCTCCTTCCTTCCAAGCCAGCCCACCATGGCTTTATTGGGTGGGAAAAGTGGAAGCCAAAAGCTGAAAAACGAAAAGAAAACTTGCGTTTCCCGGTGCGATTGCAAGTGACACTGGTTTAGAAAGGGGATATCTTGAGAAGGCTGTGACAAACCCCGTGACTCCTGGAGAAGAGTTGTAAAAGGCAAATCGACAATAGTCGCAAGATGATGAAGATAAATCCAATGCATGCCTTAACGTACCACCACCGTGCTTGCATCGATAATCGTTGTGAGCTACTAGGGCATTCCTCAAACTGTTCTTCTGGCCGCATACATAGAAACAACTCTGAAGAGTAAGAGGCTTAAACTTTAACGAGAGATTTTCCATGTTTCAAACTTTAGAGAGAGGTTTCTGGTTCTCATGGTATACAATCTAACATCAGATGCCATTAAAGAAATATTAACTCCACATCTATGTGCCCTCTGTGGAGTAAATAAAAATGATAATAATGTGAAAAATAATGTCCCTAGAGTTAAAGAGACAAATCATTGGTGTAAGATTAACAAGTTGGCATTTTTGACGACTAACAATTGCAATCTTTGAGTTAAGGCCTGTATAAATCCATAGGTAGTTGCGCATTCCAAGGCAAACTAACTACTTTAAGCATACTAACCCCTCCACTTCAATGCAAATTTGTGTCATCCATGTTTTCCATTCGAATTCGTCCCGTGACGTTCCCTTATCTCAACACAGGGTCTACGACGCGACATTTTCAGGAAAGAGAGAAGCTGAGGGAAACCAATATGCAGGCAACAATTGATCACGTTCAAGGAAAGACACAATGGTTAAGTTTCTGTTTAGTGGATTTTTAATTCCAAGGAAAGTTTGTACATGGTTAAATGACGTATCCTGAGTTTAAGTAGCCGAAAGTCTGAAATATGAATATACACGTTAATTACCTATGCTCTGCATCATGCTTTCTATTTTTAATAGTAAGCATTACAGCTTCTTCATAACCACAACCTACAGGATACTACAGGAAAGACGTTATTACATTCGAGAGAACTAAAGGGAAACTTTGTGATACACCAGCCAGCTCTAGAGTATGCATAGTTATACATTCCTTAGCGCCTGCATAGGTACGCAATCCTTTATACCATAAACCTTAACAGATACCAGGAGTCCACGCAATATTGGAGTAACGTGTCTTCCACAAGGGTTCATAATACCGTGCTCACTAAAAAGGCAAAAGAAACTACACTCCTATTGATGAGTCCAGCGACCAGTCCAACATTTTTAAGGGATGCTAACTACAATGAAAGATTAAGCTTCTCATAAACATAGGTATTTAAACTTTGTGTGCTTTAATTTGAGCTTCGTCGTAGATTTGTTAGTTTCGAATACAATATTGATCACCACAAGAGTTACTGCCAGAGAAACAGACCAACACAATATCTCTATAACGAAAGAACAACGCTCCCATCTCTTGGAAAAGCTGAGCTTGTACGCCCTTGGTACACTTTGTTCGCCCCCTTAACCTATTACCTGTTCTTGAAATATAAAAGAGGTTATCAATTAACGTACATATACGAGAAGACAAGGCAACTTCAGCAACAAAGTTACACATTTGCTATTGTTGAGACATTGCCCTCAATTAAATATGGTTTCGTGTATAATTGCCCTTGTGAGGAAGATCAAAATGTGCCTTCCCGCCCCCCGCTAATCCAAATAATTTGATAAGTGTCCGCCGCTCCACAAACAGTACAGTTGGTAAGCGCTGCTTGTGTATTTCTTCAAAGAAGGCAATAAAAGTTTTGAGAAGCAATGTATGCATTTTGATTAAGAGTCAAAATTATCACTTATACTAAGTCAATGCAGGCAACATTGGACTTGAACGTGACAGTTCCCAACATAGATTTGGTCCATTTGTATAATTGGTTTCTATTCATGTTGCATTGCTTACAGTAAGTTATGCTGTGTTATGTTACAATCTAATGTACTAAGTGAGGGGAACCGGGGGCTTACCGTCAGATTGCTGCGGGAATGCTTCCCCTTAGTGCGTGAATTCTGGAACGCCAGAGCAACCACTTCTGCAGCAGAGCAACCACCACAACTGAGGTCAACTGTTTTAGTGGCGGACCCAGCAAAACCCATAAAGGAAGAAACCCAACCTTACCAAGGGTATACAAGGCTCTCAGCTGTTCAGCAACCCGTCTAGGAGAAGGACAATTTAAAATAAAACCTGCGCCCAGTGTTCCCACTGCCACATGGCTATCTTTAGCACCGGTGGATCGGGTCTCCTGGGTGGAGAGGGAATGTTGCTCCGCTCAAACAATTTCCACTTACTTATGTGCAGGTCGTCTCAATCTACTTAAGCCCTATGGCGATGGATAGTTGTGACGGGGACAGGTAGAGGATGCTACTGACAGTTCTTAGCCAAGACGCTTCACGTAGGCGGCTCAAGGGTGATGGTCGCTCGTTTAAAACCAGGGATTCTTCAATGCGCATGAAAGGCCATGGGGGAGTCCATCAATGACCTTAGCAGGTCATTGTGCTTATAAGTGCTTACTGTAGAACACTTTCGAAGTTTACATTATATCATGGGGCGGTACTTCAAACTTTCGAGACTCTGACAGGGGCAATATACGTTTCAAGGTTTAGAAACCTTGGTTTAGATTAGTATAGTTCAGTTGTACATCCTTTGCAGTTGCTACAAAATTATTGGTTCATAATAATTTCCCCTTTATTGCACCAATGGTACAACAAGGAACACTTTACTTTTCATGTTCTCTGCGTTTAGCTTTGCACGTTTCAGTATGTTGTTTAGTGACCTACAGCATGATTCAGTTGACTAAAATCTGCTTTTATAATACGTTTCCTCGTAGCATACACTTTCTATTCAACAATCGTATCACATTCGTGAGTCATATATAATTCTGTAGACTTTGGCAAGGGCACTAACAAGCTCACTCACTTAAGCTGAGTTTAATATTTATGTAAAAATCTAGGACACTTTTAAAAATATTAATTGGTGGACTTTCTGGAGAAAAAAGGTGACGCTGCATCAAGCTGACTCCATTTCCTGTGCCAAATTAAGGACGGCATAAGTTGCTAAATTATTTCTAAACAAGACCTCGTTGTTTTGCTGGGTCACTAAGGATGCCAAAACATGGTAAGAGACATTTGAATTACGTGTTTGGCATCGAGGGAGGCGTCGTTACCATATTAGCTGGGGCTTTATTTTGGAGGATTTGAACTTTTACAGAGATCCTTTTGTAACCAGTAACAAAGAGTAAAAATTACGCTACATGTATATGGATTAGTTTATTCTTTTTTGTCTTAGAAGGTACTTAGGGGAAATTGATTTTGGGAATAAACATTTGAAATGAAGACGTACATTATTTCATAAAGTACTCACTCGCTACGAAACAGCAACATCATCTTTGTACTTCATACCTCTTTCCATGAGACATTTCTCAGAACACGAAAGGCCAAGAATGGATAGAAATAGACAACATCATTTGCAACCGTGTTTTACTTGAAAGAGTCAATCAGAAGTTGCATAACCTGATTGGTTGTGTGCTATTGGACCAATCAGGATCCGTCAAAACTGCGTAGATTAACCAAAGAAGCCCAATGAGAAGACCAATTCTCGTTTTGTCAATAAAGTAACAAAGGTTCTTGCTTTGATGCCTTTTATTATAGTTTAGTTAAAATAATTTTTATTCTTTCATTATTAAAGTTCACATTTTATTATATAGAAGAAAATTGGTGCAGTTATATTAGGTTTCACATTCCACATTGTTTGTCAGACTGCCATACATATATATACATATGTAAAATGTTTGTTGTTATGCAATGTTAGTGTGATTAATCCTACATTATAGCACGTATTACTTATCTGTACAGAGTATGCTGCACTAAGAAATATACAAGTTTTGTCCCAGATTGTCATTATTCTAAAGGCAGTGGAACAGAACAATTTGGCCCTACTGGGTAACCTCAGTCATTGGTTGGTAAGTAAATTTGATACAGAGCATATATGCTTCTTGTTTTGTATTTGAGCAGTAAATTAACTTGCTTGTATGATTGAGTCAGTGCATATTCAGGTAAGACCTTTTCTTTATCCTTCAATATTTCTTGCTGCTGCCTGCTATTATTATCATCTTGTGGTAGAGATACAGTGTAATATTGCCAGTTGTCATTGATTAGAAAATTTCCCATTATCACAGGATTATCACAAAATTTTGTGGCTCAAACATTTTGGACGTTTAACACATGTTTCTCACTCAATTTCTTCATGGACATTGTAAAAGTGTCCAATTATCCCTATCATTTAGCAATATGTATGAGTAGGTATCACAATTTTCTGAAAATTTGCAAAATATTTATTTTAAAGCCAAGTGTGTCTAGATACAAAGCACACACCTTTCAAGAGGATCCATAGTGTGCACCTCCTACCATTAGGGGGTTGAGACTTTTGAAACTTCCCCCGTAGGTGGGGGTTGGGAATTTACAGAATGTGTGTGGGGTTTGCCAATATAGGTGGGGTAACTTTTTTGATGAGGGGGTTGGATCTTGTTTATGTATGAGCTGGTAATGTTGTAAATCACCACTTTAAGAGAGCATTCAGGAAAAATGTTTCGTCTCACTTCACTCTTCTTCTCAGAAGTAATTGCTTGGAAAGGTACATGAATTTCTCATTCCTTGTTATTGCCCTCATCTCTACGCTGTTCAGATATTTCAAAATTTGCACATCTTAATGTATTCAGTTTTTTATTATTTTATTCAGACAATGAAATCGCATAGTGTATCACTTCGTTCGAAACAAACACTTTTTATTGGAAGAACGTGCATGCAAATGCTTATGGATTCATGCTTATTCATGAGGTTGCTGTTTGGGCGCACGATATTACAATTGATGAGGTGAAAGCTTTGTACAAAGGTTAGTATTGTATATATCCGACATAGATATTCCCAATGGCATTCGTGTTACCGCAGATGTATTTTCAACCTTGGACTAAGGTAATTGAAGCGTTCATTAAATTTCATGACTATGCCCAACAGCATGCAAAACACGCAGTAAAAAAACTGTCTGTATTACAAAATCTAAAGACTGCTCTAAAATAACGATTCATCGCTTTAAGATTAAAAAGCACTTTTTGTATGTCTCTTATCAGAACCTGGCGTCATAATTGTTAACAAAGAAAGAATGAAAGAGGAAATCAATATTTACAAAATGTTGAAAAACTAAGTATCTGATTTGTTACAAACAAATATTGAACAGACAAGAATCTGCGGTCTTAAAGGATGACGCTACTTAAAATAGGATATAACATATACAAAATCTATTTGATGGCAAAGTTTGTAGCAACGTGTTTGATACAAAGAGCCTCAAATACCCTTCGATGAAAAACTGATCTACATTGGTAAATCACTGTAAAACATTTATCGGTAAACGCCTTACTACAATCAGGATTTATTAGTAACTGTTGAGTAATCGCAGAGTCAACCTTAACGTCCAGTATCTTTCTAACGTCCGTGTTTTACTGACCAAGACATCCCTCTCCGGTCGTACTACGGCAGGAACATATTGCTGAAACCTGGATTCTAAAATCTCGCCGCCGGACAGCGTCCCGATCGCCCGGCTGCCGTTGAGCCCGACTTGCCGCAGCACCGCATCGACCCGGTGCCCCGGCGGCACCGCCCCGTCCTGATTCTCGCCGGAAATGTAATCGGCAACGCTGGCACGGCCGGACAGGTCCGGATCCTGCGGCAGGTAGACGATCCTGGTGCCGGGCTGCAGGAAGCGCTCGCCGGCATCCAGGTCCTGCTGGCCCGCCAGCACCTTCAGCAGGGTCGACTTGCCGCTGCCGTTGCGTCCGACCAGACAGGCGTGGGCGCCGGGCGTCAGGGCCAATGACAGGCGGTCGAACAGCAGGTCCGAGCCAAAACGCAGCTGGGCCCCGCGCAGGGCCACCAAAGGAGGAGTGGCGGCCATGATCAGGAAGCGCCGCGTTCTTTCCGGATCTGATCGTGGGCAGCGTTGATGCGCGACAGCTTCTCGTTGGCGATGTCGACGAACTCCTGCGGCATGCCGTCGGCGATCAGCTTGTCCGGATGATTCTCCAGGACCAGCTGGCGGTAGGCCTTCTTGATTTCGCCGTCGCTGGCTGTCCGCTCGACCCCCAGAATCGAGTAGGGGTCGGAATCCTCTGGCCCCAGGTTCGACGCGCGCAGACGGTCCCAACGCTCCTGGCTCAGCCCAAAGATCATGGCGAGGCGCTCGAGGTACTCGAGCTCGTCCTCGGTCACCTTGCCGTCGGCGCGCGCGATGTGAAACAGTCCGTCGATCAGCTCCTCCAGGACCGCTGGATTTTCCTGGAACATGCGGCCGATCTGCTTGGCATAGGGCTCGTAGCCCTGCGCGTCCTTGCGCGCCTGATTGAACAGGCGGCCGACGTTCTGCATTTCCTCGGGTGGAATTCTGAAGACTTGCTTGAAGGCGCTGACCTCGTCGCTGGTCACCAGGCCATCGGCTTTAGTTAGTTAGTTAGTTAGTTAGTTAGTTAGTTAGTTAGTTAGTTAGTTAGTTAGTTAGTTAGTTAGTTAGTTAGGGGCATATTTTAAGTGTCCAAACGTTTTCTTCCATAAAGAGATTAAGTACAGATTACATGTTTCTGACGGCATGTTGGTGCATATTCCTATTGCATTTTACTTTCTCCAGAACAGCAATTATTGTAAACGATATTACCAAATTGTGTGCACAATGCCAGACTTGAGCTCTTACAGCACCAAACTGGCATGGTAAGGAATGTAGTACTATGTTAAAAATCAAGCCGGGAACACTCACCTTGTGCACAATATTCTTGCCTTGAAAAATATCGGTTGCAGTTTCAAATTTAAAAACTTTGTTTAAAAAGTAAAATAACATGATCGTTATCCACTGTGACCGACGTGGCAATTACCAGTTATAAATTTGATTGGATAAAACTGATGAAAGGCTATTTTCATGCCATTTAAACACTGTCACTGGTATTTGTTAACATCCTTAGCATCTAGTTATCAGAATTCTATTGAACTTCAATTGAACTTCCAGAATGATAAGGATATATTGAGTTCGAGTGAACTGGGATGTTCCAATGATCTTCTAGCTTTAGACCCAACAAACATAGCATTCATTTAACGACGCGTAACCTTAAGCAAAAAGGTTATCAGATTTTACTATAGTATTCTTAATCTAGTTTATCATATGCCAAGTTCACTAACACAATCCTTTTAACAAACTGCTACTTATATTTTGCACATAAAAAGTTAAATTATCAATAACATTTAATACCTTGAATAGCTGTGGCTGTTTTGCTTTTCTCGCCCAACATTTGTGTTTGGTTTGTCTTTGGAGGTACCACAGTACCAAATGCAGTCAATATATTGTCAACAAAAGGCTTACAATGATCATTGTCAACCAATGGTATTTTTAGTGGCCTGAATGTCGCACCCTAGTTTCTTATTGCACTTTGCTAGTAATGGCCTTTTATTTATAAGGATTTGTATCCTGGAAGGTTAGTTTAAATAGCAAATACAATAAATCACCTTAAACGTTAAAGTATGTGTAGAGACCTCGGTGCCCCTGAGGAGTAACACCGTAGCACTGTCCGAAAATTAAAAGGAATAAATAAAAATTGGCGTATAATTGGATATTACTCTCTCACTACAGCTTTTTATTGGCTTTAAGATAAAGAGCCGTCTTTTATTCGCCAAGTATCAATTTCTAAAGTTCTAAATCTTAGGTCTTCCTTGAAAATCTGGGCTGTGCCTACATGTACACGTATGATTGCTTTGGTATAATATGCAGGGCTAGGCCTGTGTTTCCATTGACTCCTCTCGACTCAGTTCGCACAACAGCAAGAAAACCTTTGCTTTGAAAAATAGAAAGGGTTTGTCTTCTCATTGGGCCTTTTGGACATTTAACATAACTGAAGCCGACGCTAACTGGTGCAAAGTACAGAAGCAATTAGAAAAAAAATTCTTGCTGGATCTTTTAGAGAAAAACTCTATAGTTAAGTGTAATTTTGCGTACTTCCCATTTCAATGAATTGGACGCTTCGTGCTCCGAGGAGTGCCGTCCGTAAAATGTCTCTTCAGGACAAAATAATGTTACTATAGCGTGCAGTGAATATATATAACGTTGTTTCTTTACCATGTGATTTGGGTGGCTGAGATTGTATGGTAGAGGACAATCCATGCACACTACTTGTTCGAATGTTGAAATCATTCATTTTGAGGTTGCTCTTCCTGCAATCAATTGCTGAATGTACTACTGGTCCAAGCTCAAAATTTCCTTGACGTGTACTTAACTTTACAAACTAAGCATACAATCCTTTACCATTTCATTTGATTCTAAATATAAAAGAACGTACAGACTAAAGTTAATAATCTAAATAACTAATACAAATGACATACATATTACGGCAATATGGTAACTAAAACAATCATCAATCATTATAAGAACATAAACTCAATAAGAAAGAAATAAGAAATTAAAAAATGTACCTCTTGAATAGTGGTATTCTTGGGATTAACCAAACCAGCGTTCCAAAACGCACGACTAAACCTTTCTAAAATTTACCTAAAGCAATGCGCTTATATTACCTAAGAAAAACGTGACGGAATTAAATAACATAAAGCGGAATATAAACAAACATGAATGCAAGTAAAAATGCGTGGTACTAATAACTTCCTACCGGATACTAACCTACGCAAAACTAATATAAACCAAATTTCTAATGCTAAATTAAACCGGAATGTTATTTTTATGACGTAAACGAAACTACCGCTCTTTTGCTGCATCTATGGCCGGTGGGCATAACACCAGGACTGTAAATCCTCAAAACACACTTTCACTTCGACTTCAACTACAAAGCTGTTGGTAGTGATTTTTGCCTTCGCTATTTTCGCTGCCGTGGATTAAACAGTCTTGCCGCGACTATTGCGCTACGAAGTCTATATAGGCTACACAACTTTCACGTAACCTTTAATTGGTGACCTCCACGTTTCTCGTTCCTGCCTTAAAATTTGTGACCCTCGACGTTCGTTTCTCTGGACGATACAATTGATGACCCGACGTCTCTCGATCTCAAAATTTGCTGATTTTTTAACTACGTTGTCTTCACCTGGAAAACTCAACGTTCCTGTTTTACAGTTGTCTTGTCAACCTTCTTGGATCGACAATCTTCATTATTGCTGCCGGTAAGTACACATTTTCTGGCATTTCAATTTCCAAGTGAAACTTGACTGCTTTTGTCTTGCCAGTATTGCGCATGAGATCGCAATCTGGTCGGGGCCCCTAGGGCGTGCACTAATACAGTGTTCTAGAAAGAATACTCCTTTGCCCGAAAATTATTGAGACATGAACCGACGGTTCTGCAGTTCGGTTGAATTAGAGGGGGATATGGTAAACTACCACCACTTCGATTTGGAAAATATGTCCTTAATGCTACGGCAATGAAAGACACGCACAGTGAACGAACTTTTGTTTCTAAAAAATCTTAGACATATCTGACATGGGTCAGTATTTATGACGTTTTTTACGCTAGATAGCGTTAGATAGCCATTTTGATGGCCTTTTTGGCTATAAAATGCGAAAATTCAAACTATGTTCTGTTCAAACTAAACTATTTTGTGTCTTCTTTTCTGCATGGTTAGTAACCAATTAAAATCTTTCTTAGCTTAAAAATAATTTTAAAAAATGATCAAAGACCGTGCTAACTGCCATCATATTATGTTACTCTCTTTGCTTAAAAACGGACTCTAAGTTAAGACATCTCGTATCGTAAGGGAGTAAGGCACCGACCCTTGCATTGACTGTTTTCACGAGGGACTGTTTGCATGTTCGCTTTAAAAATAAATTTGATAACTTTTACAAATAGATTTGGGCCTAGTTTACATTTTCCCTTGAGGGCCGGCGGTTCGTGTCCTGCCTGGATCAAAGAGTCCTGTTAAACAACACAAATTTTGTACATTTCCCTTCTATTATGTGGTTTCCAAAGGTCTTTATAGGGGAACTTGGTGAAAATATTAGCGGAAAGAAAGAATTAGCGTTTGACTTCATTTCCCATCCCAAAAGCACTTCAGTTCGGCAGGAATGCCAACGCTAAATCAGAGGGCAGGTAAGACTTAAAATCATTTCATTTTCATTTCTTATTAAGGAATTATTAAAGGGCCCGAAAAAAAATTTTGTCTAGCGAATGAAGGAATTACTAGTGAGAACGTTATTTTTACTTCCACTGAATAGTGCTTCGAATTAAAAGTTTTCTGAGTCGACAGGAGCCTAAAGTCTTTGCACCGAAAGATAAAGGCATTTTTAAATTTTGTTTGGTATCATTTGAGCCTGAGGATAATTCTTAAATTATTCTTAGATTTTAAGGATTTTGAGCCTCATGATTCTTATAAAATGAATTCTTATAAAAAAAACAGTGTAGGAAAATTATACGCTACTAAACCGAAAATTTTTAAAAAGTTAATTATAATGACCTTAGTTGCGTGTTTGCAACAAACGCCACAGGAAACATGGCTATACTATTGGAAGTATCACACAAGATAAGTAGAAGATTTTCGATAGATCGAATTAACTTATATTTGGTAAAGAGAATCCTTTTATAAGAGGTAAGTATAAACCTCCATAAAAAATCAGCACTTCGCAGAAAGGATTGTCATCGAGAAGAGAGGATTTCAAATGTAAGTTTTGAAAAGAAAACTAGAGAAATAGAAAATATGTCACCACCGCGGATCGAAACCGTGACCCATGCTCTTGCAGCGTGCTCTCTACCAACGGAGCTACTTGACCTCCGCTGTTAAGATACTTCTATTTCTTTAGTCGCCTGATAAGCTCCCAATCATCCACCGGTGGACATCGACATCCAGTTCAACGCAACTGGAGTCCAGCCTCTCTGCGCCATGTGACTTGACCACGGAAGAAAGGATTGTGCAACACATCGTTGCCATCGCGTAACCAAGGCCGTTCTAGTTTAGCGTTTAGTCCATGATAGAGAACAAGTCACAGATCATGGAAAGTATCAGTCATCACTGAGAACAGATACTACATCAATTCCATGAAAACTTAGAAGACAGCATAACCGTCCTTTTCCTCCTTACAATTCGATACAAAATGAAATACCAAATGATGGTTGGGTCTTTGACCTCTTTGCTTGACACATTATCAACAGTGTCATATTTGTTATATATCAACAGTTTGTAGTCAATTCTTAATAAAAAACGTTTCTTGATTTGTTCTTCAGGCGTTTTAAAAATCGTCCCTCCTGAATTTGAGGTCCCGAGTTGCTTGGCTTGTTGCTTAGATTTTGGACCAAATCGAGGCCTCAAACCTAAGCAACTGAGTTGTTTATATGAAGAAACGTGTACAGCTCTAAATCTGACCAACATGAACCCGGGCATTCAAGACTAAGGGAATCCACTGCAAGACCGAAGCCACCCACTTATGTGCAAGGAGGAAACCTTCTCGTTCGCAGTTGCCATCGTGGCTGAAGTACCACTACTTATACTTCACCTTTAGCAGGAATCCACATTTTCCTAAGCTCATCTAGCCGTGTAGTAATTATTTGACTGGTAACGACAACTGCTGACAGCTGGGAACCCACATGTTAATGGTAGTGATTGCCAACGTGGTATGTGTTTCAGTTGGTATAGTCTTGGTTAGAAGTTTTTGCATGCACACATTTTTATGACTTTACCTAATGTTATGTAAGTATCGTACCACAAACCAACCTTTCAAGCTGCACTCGTGTACACGACGTACGCGAGATTTGGTACAAATCGTTTCCACTTATTGGAATAGTCTTGTATACGACGTTCAAGGACGAGGGTGGTGAACGATCGGTGTATGTTACACACCGTTTTGGTTTAAGAAATCGCCCAATTGTCGATAGACTATCTTAACTAGCAATACTGTTAAGGGTCCTGAGTCACTGTTTCATTAAGGCTGTTTGATACACTTTCATCTTAAAACTTCCCTTTCAGGATGGAAGGCTTTGAATCAACTTATCGTTTACCTCTAGCAAAAACGGAAATACATAAAATAGCAGCAGATCTGATGTATACCATGATGCACCACTTTCCAGGACATGCGAAGAAGTACAGTGATGCAATGGAAATTCTAAAGGTAAATGCTTATTTTCTACAATTAATACCTACATTGTCATATACGAGTAAGGGTAGGTAGAAAGCTGGAGTAAGTTCTGCTTTTTTGCCCCCCAAAATCATATTTTGGACCAACAGTTTAAATGTTGGTGTGTGATACACAATTTGAGTATTGGGTTAAGTAACTGATTCATTTTATTAAATTTCTCTGCCAGACACTGATCACAGCAAACATCAGGAGTAAAGGGGGAACATTCTTTACAAATGTTGCCCCCTTCATTTCAGATGGTGGCTGTAAGAAGTGACTGGCGAAATGCATCAGTTTCTCAATGCAGTATTTAAAAACATGTTTACTTCACTTACTGCAAAAACACTTATTCAACGTTTATTTTACGACTTGAATAGCCTTATCACAAGTCCCACCTTTAGTAAAACATTTGACAGCAATGATACTGGAACTTGAAATTGCACACTGGAAGTGAGAATCCCTAATAACTGACATTCAAAGCATGCTGTCAGTTTGTTTCCAAACAGGTACTGTACAGTTTCAGAGTACTGCATTTTGACAAAGTTAGCTGATGGCAGTCAGTAGCATACTGTGGGCATGAAGTTTGTCACATGAATAGGTCAAATCCAGGATGACTGAGACATGAATTGTTGTAATTATGAAGTCGAACTGAAAGGATAAGGCGGATTGTATTATTCTGGGTAGGACAAAACAGATGCAGACCTTTTATTGTTCATGAAGTTTTGGACAACAAGTGGATCTTCACATACTTCATTTAAGGTTACTTTGTTTTTTTTAGCAACATGGTGGTACACTGTTACTGTACTTACATTATAAATGGAGTGACCAGAGTTGTCGTAGTAGGCCCACGGCTTTTTGACACAATATAACTTTATATCGACCAATGCTATAACAAAGATATTTTGCACGTTTATAGTTTAACTCTTTTCCAACAAATTGAAGAAAAACCTTTTAACGTTGGTGTGAATGATTTCATCTATGGCTATGAAATGTTGCGCAATATTAAAAAATTTCAAAAATTTTGTAAAAAGACCTTAAAACATACTTTTTGAAGTACATTTTGAATTATTTAGGGCATTTAGTATCTATAAAGTATTTCTACATGTATACGTTGTATTTGGGAGGCAAGATATTTTAGATTTTGAGAAAGTTATTTTCCAAAATGTATAAGATTTGAAACGAACGAAATGGTTGCTCACCTATAATGAACCAGTTTTTAATTATTTTAAGTATTATGACTAAAAAATATCCTCGAAACATCAAAAATTCACTGTCGGTACAATATTCATCTAAAGATGTGATTTTCTATAATAATTTTGCATAAATTGTTATATAAGATTCTCTAGCAAAGTTCACCTTATTGAACAACATACTTTTTCATTTTTTGCGAAATTTCAAAATATTTTGCGCTTTTCACTTCAAATTTTGATACTACGAAATCGTCAGTACAAATTCAGGAAGAAAAGCTAAGTTTAAAGATATAATAACCATGTTTTTCAAAGAAAAGTAACAAAACAGAAAGGCGAAAAACTGCACTCTAGGTCAACAAAACGCCAATATCGCAAAATTTTAAGAAAATAAGACTTCCCAGTAAATTTTTGGAAAAGTCATCAAATTTCGTGTCAATCGGGCCAGGTTTTAAAAAGTTATGAGTTAAAATGTGTAGCCGAGGGCCTACTAGCCCCCCCCCCCCCCCATGTAAGATTGGGTTAATAAGTTGGCAGTCAGTGGAACCAATACAAAGACTTCTGGGCTCATGGCGCAGAGAGGCTGGTCTCCAATTGCGTTGAGCTGGATGTCGATGTCCACCGGTGGATGATTGGCAGCTAATGTGGGGACTAGAGAAATAAAAGTGTGTTAACAGTGGAGGTTACCTAGCTCAGTTGGTAGAGCGCACACCGCGAAAGCGTGGGTCACGGGTTTGATCCCCGGTGTTGGCATATTTTGTATTTCTCCAGTGTTCTTTTCAAAATTTGAGGGTTATGAGATTCAGATCTTCGAGCCCTAGTCCTGCCGTAATATTCTTGAGCAAGTTATGAACTCTGCTGTGCTTCATCATACCAAGGTGCAAAATTGGGACGTGGCTGTGATGGCAAAAGGTTCATAGGTTGTTGTGTGTTGCTGTGTCTACATTCGCCAATGAATTGATCAGGAAAACGTGTCAGCCGTAGACTTTAGCTGCGACGTAACTGTCAGTTGAAGGGGGCCTTTTTAATGTTTCTAGCACAAAAAGGGCGGCACATAAATGCAGTGTACTTTATTTTACCTTTTCAAAGGCAAAATGTTCGTTTTGTGAAATCGTCGACCTGCAAATGTCTGAGTACAATTACTATCTATCAATGAACAGTAAATCTTCGCCTTCTAAAGCAGACTATTCTCCCCTTACAAACATTACCTCCTATCCTCTAATTCACGTCGAAAACGTTTCCCCGATAATATATATGTCTTTTAATAACTAGCGTTTAACGTAAATCTTTGTAAAAATGGAAAGAGTGCTTAAGTAAATTAAAAATTAAGGTAAGTTCTAGTAATAAAGCATATATCTAAAAGCAATTGCTTACTATGTAAAATTGTATATTCTGCTAAGGACAGATAGTAGCTGCCTAATTACATATATCATATAATCATATAATCTACATATATTTATATATATATATGCTCAATCTGCAGACAGCACTGTTTCCTGGTTTTGGTGATTGTCAAAATCTGACGAACTTTTGAAAAACTGGCCAAGGAATGCGCCTTGGACAAAATCTCATTATAGGGTCAATATTTTCAAAGACCTATAAGATGCTTAAAATGCTCTAAAATCACTGGCAGTAAGCTGGAAGCATGTTAGCAGGAATTCGCAAGCATCTTGGACCTGGTTTTGGTGATTGTCAAAATCTGATTAATTTTTGCAAAATTCGCTAAGGAGCACGCCTTGGACAAAGTCTCACTATCTTCAAAGACCTATAAAATGGTTAAAGTGCACCAAAATCACTAGCAGAAAGCTGTAAACATGTTAGCACGACCTGGCAAGCATGATGGAACTGGTTTTGGTGATGGTCAAAATCTCTGACGAACTTTTGACAAACTGGCCAAGGCACACGCCTTGGACAAAATCTCATTTGAGGGTAACTATCTTCAAAGGCCTATAAATTGCTTAAAGTGCTCTAAAGTCACTGGCAGTAAGATGGGAACTTGTTAACACGACTTGGCAAGCATGTTGAAACTGGTTTTGGTTATTGTCAAAATCTCATTAATTTTTGCAAAATTCACCAAGGAGCAGGCCTTGGACAACATCTCATTTTAGGGCCACTATTTTCAAAGGCCTATAAATTGCTTAAAGTGCTCTGAAATCACTGGCTGCTAGCTGTAAACATGTTAGCACGACCTAGCAAGCATGTTGGAACTGGTTTTGGTGATTGTCAAAATCTGACGAACTTTTGAAAAACTGGCCAAGGAATGCGCCTTGGACAAAATCTCATTTTAGGGTCCTTATCTTCAAAGGCCTATCAATTGCTTAAAGTGCTCTAAAATTACTGGAAGCAAGTTAGCAGGAATTCGCTGGAAGCATGTTAGCAGGAACTCGCAAGCATCTTGGACCTGGTTTTGGTGATTGTCAAGAACCAGTCAAAAGAAGATGGAAGGTCACATGACGAAACTTGAAACATCATTGCCAGGAGCTCGTCGCTTCAATAATTGAAGCTATTGGACGCCATGTTTGTTTTGATATGGAAATAACCTATGAAGCGATCTGATTGGTTAAGTGGCTGAAACATGTTTGAGTTGATCCAAAAGCGCGCGATGTGAAGCTTGGTAGGAAATGGCGTGCTTATCGTACAACTTCTCTATGATGGCTGGAAATTTAGCGCGATACCTTTTTATCATGTGAGCTTATGTGTTGTCAGATTCGTTTGGTTCCTAAACTAACGTAAACAGTTGAAATTTAGAAGAGGACAAAACTTTGCAACGATCTTGGTAAGAATGCAGTGATGTTGGTAAGAATGCTCGTAGTTGCTACGGAGCTGCCATGATAGCTGCGGTCACACACACCAGAGTGAAACGGATTTTCCGCTTCGGAATCCGAGGTGTCAAATCTGTCTCGGTATTTCAGTTATCCCAGGGCTTGGGGTCACACTGCAACATTGACTCACAGCAGGATCTAAACGCCCAGGTCAGATTGTGCCTTTCTTCCACTGTTCTCCAGTTGCGATGTCTCTAAACATGTTTGTATTTGGCGGGGAAATTTATTTTGAGTTGAGTTTACCCAGAACCTTTCAACAATCTGTCAAAAGCTACTACATGATTGGTTAATTACATCTGGGGTTCTGAATGCACTACTCGCTAGACACGATGAATGTCATCCGAGACGACTTTGTTCTTTTTGGCGTTGCTATGGAAACTCAACATTGTCAGATCTGAAGTAGGATTTGCGGTCACACACAAAAAGTCGTTTCCCTAATCAAAACCCGCTGTTTCGCTGCGATCAAAAGTGGCAGTGTGACCGCAGCTAAAATCTCATCATCAGGCAGTAGTAATGAGAAATGTACAATCCTCTTATGGCAATGTTACCTAATGCACAAGGTGCTGTTAATGTTAATAAAAACAAAAATTTCTTTTAGTTTTTTTTGGAATTTGAAAGTAGAGTAGATTGTGAACATGCAAACGTAATCATTCTTGGTAACTTTATCAACGAAAGGAGCTCCATATCAACATGAACACAATATCTAAGTACAAAATTTTAATACTATCCAATACCTCTGAGCCTTCTCTGTCGTTCCCTTTGTTCCGTAAATAGATAGGCGAGCTGGAGCTGCTCCACTCGTATGCTCAGATGCAATACAAGTAGTCTTAATAGGAAGTTTTTCTTCTTTGAACAGATTCGTTTGGTTCCAAGTTCTCTGTTGACTTTCAATGGACTGATATGCCTGCTTAGTGTATCTCCTAAAGTTATGCGTGTTTCCTAAAAAAGGCATAACATTGAAACTTTTGGGTCAGGCTCCGATTCTAGAAAAGTTTGCATTATGTTTTATCGCTTCTTTATTGTTGCTGCAAAACGAATGACGTGTTACTTCCAAGTAAAGTAAATATATTGCAATTGGATTAAGAGTATTGCTCCAGTTCTATATTTTACAATGCCACAATATACTGATACATGTACTGTAGAATATAACATATGTGTAAGGATGGCAAACCTAAATACGTTTTTGCCAATGCAAGGTCTATCAAAGTAAATACGATATAGCCTAAAAAGTCTTTCTTAAGATTTACATGGGTTTTAAGTCTGTTGGTAAATACTGTCGACTGTCGGTTTTACATGCAGAAGTAAATTTAATTAACAGTCTGCTACTTCTTAGCCTGGCCACGTAGATGAGGATCTTGGCCTCATTTCTTTCGAGTCAGTACCTTTCTGAGTTCCAGAAGGACATTACAGACTTGTTTCATATACATCTTCAGAGATATTCTGTAAAATTAGATTTGCCAATGTTGACAGCTGCCATCTTCGTTTTCTGCAAGTGTTCAAATACTTTTGGGAGGGTAGTGTATAAACGTACAGCTATTAAATTTGTAAATAATAAATGCTACATTTCAGTACTTCATACTAATATACAGCAGTTGCAGATATAATTCGGCTTACATAATTTTTTGTTACGTTTGTATGGGGTAAATATCCTACAAAGCAATGCATAAGGGTGCTATTTACATAGGTTGGCTGTTTTTATCATTTATGAACGTGAATGTCAGGGGCAAATGTATGCAGTGCCTGCATCGGGGAATATGTTTATATATGATTAGGTTTCAAAAAGAGCATATGCCTGTCTGGCTAGCTCTTTCATGGAAGCCTTCGTGTCAATAGTAAAGGGCTTCAGATAACTGAGGAGAAATTAGTTGAAAAGTCGTTTTATACTGGGTACTATTATTCTTTGTTCTTTAATACGTTATTATAGTATTATGACGACCTTGGTTACGTGGTAGCAGCGACATCCTTAAGACAGTGTTTGCTACTTGCTGCAGCAAAAATGTCTACACCATTTTAGTCATCACAGAGGACTTTGTAAGGGTTTTGGACCGATTAAGTATTTTGTCTAGGAAACTCTATTATCGGTGATAAATCTAGACCCATAGAAATATATTCTTTATATTTTAGAAAATACTGTGTTGGATATGTCGTTGCTACGACGTAACCAAGGACGCACTAGCTTCCGGTTTAATCGCGTATAGGAGATTCGTAGTTAATAGGTAATTTCACTCACCTTGAGTTGCAATTTGATAAAAAAAATTTTGTCTGTGATTACTGTTTTTATTGTTCGTAAGCATTGCATTGACGCATTGTCACTACCTCCTCCAAGAACTTAGTCTTCTTTTGTTAATTCTTTCTTTTGTAGGATACTTTCTTAGCCTTGGAGAAACTCAGTTTGAATAAATTGAGTTCCCTCTTTATTGTCAACGGCGATCTGTAAGAACTTAAGGACATTAGTAACAGTCAATTCATTATGCTCATAACGACGATCCCATTGTACGTAACTGTCAGATGACAAAAATCTAAGGTTCTCTCATGAAACATTTATCTCCAGAAAGCAAAACATACCTTGAAGGTAAAACAGTAGGTGAATAGATTTTTCAACAGACCACAGGAGTGGTTTTGATGACAATTGACATTAAAGGTTTTAGAGCAACTACTAGGTGAGCATGTTGTGGTGTTCATGTGAATTCTGACTACCTTACATATGTAGCCTGGGCACTAGTAATAATTCGCAGCGGTGTAAGGGTAGCTGCTCTCAGTATTGAAATTCGTCCAAGTCTTAAATAGCAGAAGAATCGTCCAGTGCCTCGTCCAGTGTCTTTGACCTTTGTTGAAGGCTTACCCCATTTTTGAATGTCAAAAATCTTCACAGTGGGCCGTGTCTCGGAAACTGTGTAACTAAAGTAAAGCGCTGTTGGATGTCACTAGCTTGGGGGTCAATTGTCAATTGAAGTAATAGCCTGAACATCTTCACTAAGGATTATTTGAGGCGGTAGCCCCCACGTACTCGCGTTGAAGTCACTATCATTGTTGGACAGCAGTGAAATATGATACTCGGGATAAGTATTTGCTACTCTAAACGTTGACCCGGACTTTCCAAGGATGAAAGCCATGCTTTGTAGATTTCATGGATACTTTTTTGACAAGACCTCTAATGGGTAACATGGATTTAGTAATTTAAGGCTGGTGATTATCTCGTCTTCTAAAAAACCGTAAGTGTACTGATAAAAACCACAACACATGCGCCGTATGTTAAATTGTTTTGAATAGATAATACTATGTCGGTAAGAATGGCTTTATTGCTTTTTTGTTAAATATTTTAACATTTAAACGCTAAAGGAAATCCACTCAAACAAGATTACAAATATGGAAAACAAGATGTACGCATTTTGAAAGATTGAAGGGAGGCAAGAGTAGTAGTATTCGCTTTGGTATAATGACTTGTTAACTTTCAGAACCAATTGTGTTAAGACTTTTTCAATGTAGTGTTTCAATGAGGCACCACCATGGTTGGTGCCGAAGGAAAAATTTGAAAATTTGTAAGTCTAGATAGCCAGAAAATGTCATTCCCCCATCTGTTGAACAAATGCATTCCCCCACCGTCTGCCTTTCCCCCACCATTTCAGCTCTAAATTCACGGTCCCACCTGAGCTGAAAATTTTATTCCCGCCCCCAACTTCCTGGGGGGGAGGATGCTATGACGATAAAGCACCCATCAACCAGACGTACTTTCAAACAATTAATGGTGGAATCTTTGTAATGGGTGAAAATCAATTATCAACTGGACAACATGCTTTTAAATAAGGCTTCCTATAACATTTACTACTTGCTGATTTGCAAATGTTGTTAATTAAGTATATAATTAAAAGCTGCAAAAGATAAAAATCATTGATAAAAATTACAGATACAGACTTTTCCAATGGGCCAACAACAAGATACAAAACAGCTAGTATCTAAATCAATATTGTGAACATTGGTAGAGAAGAATTTCTTGATTGAAGACAGTGATAAAAAATGATAGAAGGCTTGAAAAAGAAGATCCACACAGAAACACTGCACTTTATTTATTACCAAAATTATCAGCAATGAGGAGCTTGGGGGAATTCCTTATCACTTTTTCTAAACTCTTAAAGTTCTACTGGTAGAATTTTTTTCATATAAATGTGTTGGCAAGTTCTTCATAAGATGTTAAAATGCTGCATATCAGCCATTTAGAATTTAAATGTGCTATGGTTACATAGGTTGGTACGTGCATTACCGTGCATAAGATCTAGTGGTAAACACAAATATTATTCTACGATTATCTCCTACCAAACTGTTACGTATACCTTCCTATAAGTAGGTCGATGCAAAATTATGTCGATTACGACGGACTTCTCTGCACTTCCCTTCAACCCTCCACAATGTTCCAAAGTCAATTCGGGCTGACTTCCGAGATCAAGGTATTCGACCAAATTCAATAACATCTGTAATAGATTTTGTTTAAAATATTCATAAGAAAGTAACTAAGAAAGTAAGTAAGTAAGTAAGTAAGTAAGTAAGTAAGTAAATAAGTAAGTAAGTAAGTAAGTAAATAACTAAGTATGTAACTAACTAACTAACTAACTAACTTAGTACGTAAGTAAGTAAGTAAGTATGTAAGTATGTTTTCTGTATTAAATTCAAAAGTTACCAGAAGCTCTATGATTAAGCCAAAACAAGGCCGGATATGCAACATACGAAATGAATGTAGAAAGTCTTAGAATTGCTTGTGCCAAGCATATTTAATTGGCCGTCCGCGAGCCATATGCAACCCTGATGCAATGCCCGTTTGGTCCACACATGTTTCACCCAAAAAATAAAAGAAAAATGCGTTTTACAAGACTGACAGCTTTATTTTGTCATTAACGCCTATTGTGAAAGTAAAGTAGGGCTTATGGCCCGGCCACCACGTCAACCCTACCGATAACGATAACGATAAAAAATCGTTGTCCTTGATTCATTTGATGGGGGTCACACTGCAGCTGATACCAACAGCGACACTCCCCTATAACGACACTCCCCTATAACGACATGTATCGTTGAGGCAAATCAATGAGGGATTTTAAACGATACCGATAACGATACTTCCAACGATATCGTTAGGGAGTCGACCCTTGAGCGATTTTTCATATCAGGAGAGTTACGGATCCTTAACTTTGGTTTGGCTTTACAATCGATGACTTAATGAGATTTATGAGCCTTTGTGTAATCCAAAATTGGATTTGCCAGTACTGGGATTCAGATACAGTACGATGAGGCTGGAGTTACAACTGAAGATAACATAAGACACTGTAGTGAACTAGAGAAAATACAAGAAGGCCAAAATTCAATACGTGTGTTTGCTTAGTGCTACAATGGTATGGAGAAAGCAAAGCCCGGTTAACGCAGGAGCAAGTCCCCTGCATTCATCTGAGGGTTTACTGAATGAAAACAAACCTCTTCATTTCCATCCAACATTATCTTCTATCGATTTTTATTACTCCAAGTTTTAATCGCAATGTCGATCCGTCACGTTTCTAATATCCTTTCGGCTTTTAAAAAACTAATATATCTGACTGATATGAAGCGTGTTACTCTACGGGGCAGAGACACGGTCCTTGAGAGTGGCACATATGACGCGTCTGGAGGATTGAGAGAGGTTGCTTTGGAGACTTATGGAGAGAGTCTCTTCGGCAGAGAAAGTTTCAAACAATGATGTGCTAGACAAAGTACCAGAAGTACGGTGATTGATTCTAACCATACACAAACGACAAAAGAAATTGATAAACCATATATTACTCCACACCTGCGTAGATACTGGGTATCTAATAGCATAGGTATCGGGTATCTAAAAGCATAAGTAGTGGGTATCTAATAGCATAGATACCGGGTATCTAAAGGCATAGGTACCGGGTATCTAAAAGCATAGATACCGGGTATCTAAAAGCATAGGTAGTGGGGAGATCTAACAGCATAGGTACCGGGTATCTTATAGAATAGGTACCGGGTATCTAATAGCATAGGTACTCGGGTATCTAATAGCATAAATACCGGGTACCTAATAGCATAGGTACGTCACTTACAAAATGTCCATTGCCAGCTCTCTCCCCTCCCCTTGCTTCAGATTTAAGGAGCATATGATTATGTAATAAGTACATGCACGTTCTTGAGATGTAGGACGAGGGCTGTGTACATAAAGATTATAACGATTTTTCCACAATGTTAAAAGTCCCTTATACGGCAGGGTTTCTATTGAGGGGCAAGGGGCGCCATAGCCCTACCCCCCATGTACGCCACTGGGAAGGAATGAAATAAAGACTTTTGTATTTACTCCTCTTTAAATAGGTAGAAAATTTTGTTGGATTTTCAAGTTCTCTTATTAATTCCAGTTTGGAACAGGAGACAAATCTTTGGTTGAAAAGGATGTCATTTCTCATAAATATGTTGAAATTCTCAAATTTTGGAGTAGAAAGAGATTACTGAAGTGGAAACTTTATCATTCACTGAACATAAATCAAACTTTGGTATGTAATTTGCGTGTTTAATGCCTACCGATCGGCCGTTTTCTTGTAAAATGTTTTTTGCAAGCACTGCTTTTGTTCATACCTTTGCCGAGTTAACCTCGTTTTCGGTTATGATGATGCAATCTAATTAAGAAGGGTCTATGGAAAATTTTTCTGTCGCACCTTCAGAAGTGACGACAACTGCTGAAGTATTGACGTACATGATTTCTACTACTGCTACTAAGCTTCCAGGATCTGAAACATTTGGTCGGTGGAATCAAATGCTTTTTGCGGAAGTCAAAAGTGAGAACAGCTTCAATGTTGTAGTTTTTGTGCTCTTTAACGATGGAGCTCAGAACTAGAATGTGTGTGGTTTCGACGTAGTACCCTGTTTATCACCGGTGCTAATGGACAGTAAATCCCGTTTTATAAAAGTGTGGCCAGCACACGAAATAACAGTAACAGAAGCTAGCGGTAACTACAGCAGCAGAAAGTTTTTAAAACGGATGCACTTAATACAAAATTCACTCATGCTCGAGTCAACGTTATTATCAACTATTCGTTATGCACGTTGTAAGTGATATGAAAATGCTGATCCTGTTATCTCAAAGTTGATAAGTTTTTATTTCCTCTCCATTTCTATGTGTTCCATTGTAAACTATCGAAATCATAGAAATTTCATCGGCTTGTTAACTCAATACAATTGTTAGTATTCTAAAATAATTTTTTTGCCCATTCATTTTCAAACAGACGAGTAGCATGTCTTTACAAAGTAAAGTATTTGCTGTTCTGGTGAGCACAGTAAACGCTAGTGTCCTGTTCAACTCGTAACCTTGCTTGTATTTTCTGTCACGGTACCTTTACACATGATCCCACTGACTTGAGTCGTCTGACTTTGGATTAATTAGAAAATTACGTAACTTAAAATCGCATCTCTATTTAATAGCCTGTAGAGATCCCAATATGATGCAACAAATAAAACAGAAATTATCTGAAACTGTCGAAAGTTTTATTGTAATTCCGGAATAAACGAGGGTACTAGAAAAACTCCTTATGGCTACTTCATACACGATCATGGTTTAATGCGACTGTATTGTTAAGGAATTTCTAACACCAAAAGCCATCTCTCTAACCTACCTTTCGCAATTTTACGTTCTTACAAATGTATTATGTAACCAATAAACTCCAAGGTTAGACATGAAGCTCCTATGCGAGAGAAGAATTAAAAGTCTTTACATTAACAATAGCATCGATTCCCTATTATGTTCATTGTCAGTTGTTGGATAAATATACAAATGCTAAACTTTCTGAGTCATTAAATGGAACACTTTTAGTCGATACTTTAAGAAAGATACTAAATGATCTGTATATCAAGGAGTGTTTGTACTTGTTTTCGATATTGATTCAAAATAATGCAATATAAAAAGTTTGGTGAAAGTTTAATGCTCTGATGTCAGACATATTATGCTGAGTCCTCCTTTTCGGCTCTAGAAAAAAAATTGGCTCCAAAACACATCTAAGACCCTGAGAAGCCATACAATAAATATAATAATTCCTGTTATTACGTATACTCCAACTTAACACAGATGGTATTAAGGTAGTTGTTGGCAAAGAAGGTGTCAATAAACTTTGCAAAGGCTAGCAAACACAATGAAAAAAGCCTGCAACCTTCACTTTCTTAAGTTTAGATTATAATGTTGGAATGACGCGAAAAATTTAACCCTCCGAAATATTCAAATCTCATCAAGTATGTTAGGCCTCCAAAATAAAATAAGGAAAACGGTACCATGTGGAACATCAATCCTTACTTTCGGTAGTTTTGAGAATCGAACTTTGGTTTGGGAGTTTGCTCATTTTTGCGATTTGGCTGTCAATGGCGACACCATCCACTCGTGCACGACACTTTTATCACTGAGTTACTTAGAGAATGTGACGCTCTATTTTAAGATGCTTTAGAATCTCATCTTGTTAGGCTGTTGTAACTCTTTTTTAAGACTTATGATTACTAACAAATGATTTCAAATAAGAAATTGTCATGATCTTGGTTTGAAACTTTGGCATGCTTCTGCTATTTGGGTGAGCAATGCTACCCTGTGTATGAGTTTGATCACGAGTTTAGGCAAACGTACACAACATTACATATATATATATTCGAACTACATAATAGTACTTTGCTTTGAAATACATAATAGTACTTTGCTTGGAAATATAAAATAGTACTTTGCTTTGAAATACATAATAGTACTTTGCTTTGAAATACGAAATACTACTTTCAAGATGTTTTGCATTCATGTAAACAGCGCTAGATTAGACATTTTATCTCCTTCAACCGCCAACCACAACCTGAGGTTCTTGCTGAGTGCCACTTATGAAATGAGTTTCTTTTCCCAGAATGCAAAGCCATGGAATTCCCTTTCATCCTTCTATCCCTTTTGGTGACCTTACTCGGTCTTAGGGTCTTAGTAATAGGTTCCATGTAGCAAGATCTTCTATTTATATTCCTGACATATATATGCCTTTATTTCCAGTAGCTCTTTGATCTGTAGTTGCATTTACGTTTTGTTTTGAAAGACATCAGTCTAATAGCGATCTCACTGCAGCTTAGCCAAAGACATTTTTAATGCGGCAGTCGACATACTTTGATGTATATTAAAGGTTTCTAGTGAGCTTCAGATAATTATTGTTTAGCACGCAGTATAAACTAAATCAATATACGTGAAGCACACACCACAAAGATAATGTTTTAAAATGTAGCCCTGATTGTCGGGTGACATCCTCTCTAGTTTATTTTTCTGTCTTTGGAGGTTTGTCCGGTAATGCGACATTCACCCCCCGGACATATACCCCCAAAAAATCACCCCCGGCAATCGCCCCCTGCAACATCAACCCCCCGCGATATTCACAAAACTTCCCATATGACGTTAATGTTGCAGAGGGTGAATATTGCGGGGGGTTAATGTCGCAGGGGGTGAATATCGCGGGGAGTTAGTGTCGCAGGGAGTTAATGTCCGAGGGGTATATGTCCGGCGGGTGAATGTCATAGAAGCGGTTCGTCCTACTCAGGGTTGTCTGGCAATACGTTGATGGTCTATATATCTTACATTTTCAGGCCTCCTATTAAAATGTGTGTTTTGGGCAAGCGGAACCTCAATCCGGCACTGAAATGTGCTTGTTTCGAGCCATGAGAACAGCAATCTGCACAGAGACAGAAATAGGCAGAACCAATATACATTATCATGCGTAACTGGCAACAGGAATCATTGTCACTGGTCTTTTGCTACCCATTCTGCCCACTCTTGCGACCTATTGACCGTGGTTTCAACCCCACTTTAAACCATTTGTAAGTGACGCAATAGCTTACGCTGAAGCTTCCGTTAAAATTTCATCGTTTAAAAATATTAGGCTATTGTCAATCGTTAAGCAAAAATCAAAAGGACTGCTGAATGTAAATGTTTTTCTTATCATATTGGAAAAGGAGCCTTCAGATATCATTATCGTTATCGACAGTAACTGAGAGTACAATTGTCCTCTCCCGTTTGAAAGCAATAGCCAATTCAAAACTCAGAAAAATTTGGCATTATCTGCCTGTCAGAAGAGCCTTTAGTAAGGAACACATATGTCGCTACAAATTATTGTATCTGCCCTGGTTTCATAGAAAAACCGCGTATGGTTTAAACGAAGTACGGGAATAAGGCCTACTCTTCGCTTCTGCTTGAAAATTTGGAACGTAATATTGTAGAAGCGTATGTAAACCTCTTGTTTTCGACAAGTAGATCCCGACCCGCGCATCATAGACTTACATAATAACGCTTTCGACGTAAAATTTCGACAACCGTTAGTTAAAGGTTATTGACCCATAAATGCTTTTACTAGTTTAGTCTCTACCTAAGATGCGACAAATTCTTGGCAGCATTAGATCATTTTCTAAAAATACCTTGAACCATAGGACTACTTTGTGTTCATTAGGCCTACAGGTGCACTCGACTTGGCATACAAGACAACTCTTTTGAATTAAACCATGATCGTTTACATAGACTACCATAATCACACAAGTATTGTTGAACAAATTGCTACTATTTAGCAAATAAGAACATTTTTAAGCCCTTAAGAAAGAAATTTCCAATGTCAAGCAGGTCGCTCTGCTTCTTAAAAGAAGATCAGCGTGGAAAAATAATAATAATAATAATATATATATATCTTTATCTTACCTCCTACTGTATTATTACTATTCCCTCTCATTTCCTTTTATTTTAACTTAATCTACTTAACTGCTCTTTACGGCATTTTATAATAAGGTTGTACATTTCACATTCATTATAATGAATTATATGACCTTTTTAATATTGTTCTTATTTTATTGACAGTCACAACTACGATGGTGATTTATATAATTGGCCTTCCAGGAGTAACAAAGTCAGGAGAGTATTACATTCAGATGATGAACACGTTTGGGCTAGACATAGCCTTGTCCTTCATTGCGTTTGCTGAAACCATAACTATTGTGTATCTATATGGATTACGAAAGTGAGTAATTCTATTGATTGGCTACATATATTTTTACCTATAAAATTATGAGTCGACCATTGACATTACAGGAACTTTCTCTGTGTACTGCATTTCTTTAGCATTATCTTCTTAACATGTTAGGTATGCAGTTTACATCAATGGTTATACCATTGTGATATACATTTGCATAGTGTTTATAAACATTGCAATCCAATTTATTAATACGTTTGGGAAATGAGGAAGAAGGCAATTCAACGTCGTAATCAGTTGCAGCTCTTATCTTCTCCTTTGTACACAAATCTTCATATACATACTGTTCTGTTATGTTTTAAGAATTTATTTCGGCTTCTTTTTTGTTCTTCCTCCTACTAAGATCAATTCGCCTTCTGCGATCAACTTACTTTCCAAAAGGATGAGTTGCAGATCCTCAAAGGTTAATGGTCGCAAAGAGAAATGGGGTCTACAGGGATCACCGCCCTGATCTTTTCATCAAATCCTAACCACAAAAATGTCTTACTCTTAAAAGTCCAATTGAATCACTACTTTTGACATTGTTTACCTCTCTTGCGGTCCATACACTTAATAGCTTTTGTTAGCCTTGTGTGCTACTACCTCCTTCTCAAAGGTAACTTGTTTAGAATTCCATGCTTTGTTTCACATATGCCCCCGCCTCTTGTAAACTTGAGTTCATTGCTTGTGGGTAGACAATGTCTTAAGTTTCGCCATCATTGGCCAGTATGAAGATCTAATCTGGACTGCCCATCCGTTAATCAGTCACGATTATCACGATTATCACGATTATCACGATTATCACGATTATCACGTGTCGTTCCTAGCTTTATCAAAAGTCGCATAAAAAAATCTCGTGCCAGACATAGCCCAACCATGGAACGTTCTTTCCTTAACGACGAAATTGAAAAATCGTAGGCCCAGTTACTTAGAATTAGCACGTTTTATCGAAGGCAATGGGTTAAAATTCGTACATTCCTTTCGTTTTTTGACACTATTAGATTATGTCGCTATATCGTAAAGTTGATGATCGTATGTCCATACTAAACCGTACTAAAATTAGACATGACCGATACATAAATTTACTTATTAAGAAATGTTTTGGAAGCTATTTACGTGACTCCGCCAAACTTCTCGTCAATCTCTCTTATTAGTCTCTCTCTGACACTGAAGAATTTGTTCTCGGTCATGGCCTTGAATTTTGTATCCCTAGCGCCAACATTAAGAGAGAAGAAGTTTTTGCTGAATTTGAAATTCTTTTCAATCAATTGTCAAAACACCGACCAATATCGGACGAGGCACTCAGCTCCATAAAAGCCAGGCTGAGTAATTTGGCACATGCTTATTGTGGTACGTCCAACGATCTTACTGATTTCTATATGCACAGAGAACATTTTCAGGCTATAAAATCACTTCTTAAGAACGTTGACATTGTCATTACCAAACCTGATAAAGGGTCAGGGGTGGTTATCTTAAATAAGGCCGATTATCTTACCAAAATGGACAACATTTTAGGTGACGTTACCAAGTTTGGTCAAAATTTTCAAAGCAATAGGACCCATGCAGCAAGAAAGGATTTGTGGACGAAAGCTGGCAGTAGTGGGGGTGAGGGGGTGAGTGTCATAGAAGCTTTCACGGACAGGCAGTACAGGAATGCAAAGGAGATGCAATATTATTGGATGGTTCAAGCCCTGTAGCCTTGATGCTGTGTGATTCTTCATTTACAAACGATGGGGATGTGTTGATAAGAGGGCTTCCGGAAAGTAAAAATATTAAGTTTAAATTATTACTACTATGTAATGGTTCTTTTTTGTTATCATGCAGGTCTGGAAGCATCCTCTATGATGGTGGGCTTCCCTCCAATCGCCTGGCTGGCTGTACACATGGTAGATTTTTCACCTGATTTTCAGATGACTGTATTTATGGGGTCACTATTCTAGAAAATTTGACAGGACTCAACTGGATTTTGGACCAGGGGAATGATGAAAAATTGTATAATAATTTGCGAAGGACTCTTAGAGGTGAAAGGGCAGCGCAGTGACACTAAAGCCAAAATTGAAAGTTTAATCAAAACAATGAGCAAAATAATAAATAATTTAGGAAGTCACAATGACCACTCCAATCCGTATAAATGACTTATGGTCAGTGGTAAATTTCCAGAAAAGAGTTAAATACAGTATTTGGATCTATAGGGTACATTAAACAACCATGAAGGGTAAAGGGAGGGGGCTGGAAACAATTTCAAAAACTTTTAAATGCGGGTTTGGAAGAAACGGGGGCTTGGAATCAGGTTTTCAAAAATAATTTCTGACAGTTGTAAAATGAAACTAATGCAGAAACGCTATCAAAGGCACATTTTAGCTTCTTACATCTCTTACAAATTGTCATAAATTAAATCGTAAAACTTTTTCTTTTAACATCATCAAAGAGAACAGCAAAAGATGAAAAAGATTGAATTCAACAACAGAGTTTTTTAAGTCGATTAGGATATCTTGGCAACGTAAGGTACTAGATAGAACATATGTTAATACTTACCGACGTAACTTACCTGTCGAACTCTTGTGCTATTGTTTTATTCAAGCCAGCTGCACACTGACAAAGACAACAAATACACTTAAGATGTGCTCGACGATAAATGGGATAGCATCCCTGCTTCTATCATTCTAGTGGAAAGTACTTGACTTTTAGCACGTAACCAAAAAGTTTAAATGTGCCCCCGGAAGGTAAAAGTTGACTCCAACAGATACGGTGTTTATAGAGTTCGGGCTACTAAAAATTTATTTTGGAATAAATTACTTGAAACAATGCACCTGCGAACAAAGAAGCTAAAACCAGTAAGGGGATGCCAATACAGTGGAACCTCACCCAAGATCAACCGCACTAAGAGAACACCTTGCTTTAGAGATCAGGCAAGGGCTCAGAACCAATATTTCCCCCACTGTTTGTAGTGTAATTAAATCACTTTAACAGAACACCTCACATCCCGATTATAGATCAGCCCGAAATGCAGAACATAGGATCCAAAAGACCTCTCTAACAGAACACAATCACCGAGGTGGAGACTATTGACGAGGTGTCCTTCCAACTTGCTACTGATGTGAAAACACCAGTGCTCTATGGTTGTCTCGACAAGACAAGGAAACATCTCACAGAGAGAGGGATTACGGAGGCTGCTTATCATCTTACGTCCGCTCTAGAAATTATCAAAGACCAGAGAACAGATTAGACTGCGCTGACTGACTTCTTCTCTGGAGTGGGGAAATAAACACTCCTACCAAAGCATAAACTGGACATAATCGATGGACTACCTAAAAAGACTACTCATAGTCAATTGTGTTTTTATGACAATGACATTAAACTAAGTCTACTATCAAATAGTTAGTATCCAGTATTAAAGGCAATTTTTGAATGTAATGTAATTTCGACGCTGTTATCTACCCATTGTAATACAGAATATTCTTTCTTTTACATCAACTTTCTAACTTATAAACACAAAAATAAAAACATAAGCAAATAACATTACATAATGACTTTTTTCTTTAAAATGTAGTAAATGTGTAAAAGAGTTAGAGTATATAACGAAACTGCTTTCAATAAACTGTTTCTAGAGAATGAAAAATTTCAAAATTTCTTCTCCTAAAAATACCGTACTTGGCTGGCTTGGAAGGAAGGAAGGTAAATTTGAACCTCTCTATAAAAATATAAAAATATGACTGGCTGCGTGTCTGTTACCAAGTGTGCGACGTTTATATTGCCACGGTCGTAAGGTTTACAATTTATGGCAAGTGGTAAAAATACGTCAAATAGTTACTAAAGAGGAATGATTATGAAGCCTAAATGCTATGTGTAGCTATGGGTAGCTATGTGTAGCTATATGTATCTATGTGTAGCTATGTGTAGCTATGTGCAGCTATGTGTAGCTATAGGTAGCTATGTGCAGCTATGTTTAGCTATGTGTAGCTATGTGCAGCTATGTGTAGCTATGTGTACCTATGTGTACTTATGTGTGTAACTATGTGTACATATGTGTACCTATGTGTACTTATGTGTGTAGCTATGTGTACCTATGTGTAGCTATGTGTAGCTATGTGTACCTATGTATAGCTATGTGCAGCTATGAGTGTAGCTACGTATTTAGCTATGTGTAGCGATGGGAAGCTATGTGTTTATCAGAAAGCAATGTTTCCTTGATCTTTTAAGCTCTGCTTGCAGGTAATCATGAATACTTTCTGCCTCTTTCCAACAGATGAAGATACTTGATTGCTGACAAAGAGGACTTTTCTTCTTACTTCTTTTCCAAACTTTTCTGTTTATGCTTATAAGCATTATGCTTATAACATACAACGTGTAGAATGATGGTTTTGTACATCATGCAAGCACTAATTATTAAGTAGTAGCACACTTCCGCATATTATTTACAGAACTCTAATTGTGATTGTGCATCAATTAGATATTTCAAAGGAGATGGACATGTAGGACGCTGTGTTGGCATCATTAACTTCCTGGGCATTGCTATTGCAGAATCGCCATCATAATTTATGAAATCCTAGTTAAGATAATTTGGCCTCGGATCAAATCATCAATGAACCGTTGAAAGATTATTTGGACAGGGGCACAGACAGTATCTTGGAATGTAGAAGTTAAGCAATGGACAGAGGCCTATTGCCGATTTAGTTTTGTTTTTTTTGTTAAGAAAAATTATCTTTACCAGTGGTGCTCTTTTTTCTGCATAAGGACATGATTTGGTTTCTCGTGTATCATCTCACATTCTAAACATAACTCATGATTTTCCAACCTTTTACAAATACATTGTTTCAAAATATTTTTGAGAACTATAGTCCCCTTGGTCATTACTTTCCACCGCCTTGATGGGACAAAAGAATTTAAGCACTTAATGCTGGTGTCGTAAAGTGCCGGATATTCATTGCAAAAATTATCACATTTCGTAGACCTAATGTCATTTAATTTTAAATGTGGTCCCTTTTCCATTTCATATCGTGTTACAGTTGCAGCTGTATCACTTTTGGAAATGTTTATTAGAACTGGTTATTACATCAGAAACTTTTTATCTGGAGTATGTTACTGCTTTTTTGCCAGTGAATAAATGAAATGTGATTGCATCCCGGTCATACTGTACCATTTTGTCCTTTCTAGTTGTTTAATTACCCCTCCTGCAGTGATGTTTTACTGTCAATTCCACTATTAACAACCAAAAAATTACTTCATTCTTTTAGAATTGTCAGGGAATTTTTCTAAATTTTGTCAGGGAAATCAGGGAATTATCAGGGAAATTTTTTCTATGGTGAGGTTGGGAACCTTGGTTAACCAATGTTTGGGGGTTAATTCAACTAAGCCGAGTTCTTCGCAGCGAGGTTCGGTGTAGTAACGTACGCTGTGGCTTAATTGTCTTACACCATTATTGAAGCAGGAGCGAGAGTCATGGTAAGATTGGAGGAGCCGCTTTATCTAAATTGGACTCTTAACCAGTTTTGCTATTAATAAATTTTGATTGTAGTCTTGTGTGTGGGCTGCACCTTTCAAACGTTACCGATGGCTACTGCAAATTAACCAAATTGTACTTATTTTATCGTAGCTGCTTTTCCATGATGTTTCCAGTCTAACGGTCTTGTTGCTATAGTGGTATTTTCTAACTCTGTTTCTAGGTTTTATTTTGTTGGTGACGAGGACTTGCTAGAGATCATTGGAAACAGCAAGAACGTTGGACGCTTGCAGAAGCACTTTAAGAAAATGTTTGCCGGTATTGCTTCAATTATCTTGGACGAGGAACAGAACACCATAACCGGGATTTGCAGTAAAGAAGGAGAAGAGGTATGTCTTGGAGAGTGAGAGACATGACACGTGATCGGAAAGGAAATTTTAATTGTCTGCTGTACTTATATCAGTCTGCGTTGGCAGGTGTACAAACCAGCCACCCGACAGTTTTTAAGGGTTTGTTGTTCAATGTAAGTCTTAGTTATACCGTCTACTTTTTAAATTGTGATGGTAATGTCTGACCCCACTGTGCCACGGGAGCCATACTTGGCTTTACATTACCTGATAATGTAAGAACCTATGACATATTGGTTTCTGTCTGCTTTAATTGTTGCGTTGCCAATGGTATTAATGGGTTCACGAACGTAATTGATTAACTGAGATAGTTCCCCGCCTAAGTACTCTTGGGTCCTAATAGACCCCCCCCCCCCCCCCCCCCCGCTAAATAATTTTTCAAAAATTTTCCATCCAGGACATTCTTATTCCAACCCCCCGCTTATTAATTTTTAAGTAATCTCCCACCCATGACAGTTTTTTGAGGAGGTACTTTGGCGGGCAAGTAGAAAATATATTTATTGAAATATGAAAACCACACATTAAAAAGATGAAGGTGGCTTTTTACGAGGCTCAAAGAAGTGTGAAGACGCACTGTCATTGAGCAGGAGGTCGAGGAGAAGATTTTAAAACCTTGGAAGGCATGTAGGAGACTACCATGACTTCGAATAATTGACTTTTGTTTTGTGTTGTATTACCCTACGATTAGGAAGTTGTGGTTGATTATAAAACATTGATTCTTGACTTCATTTATTAAACTTTTTGTCAAGGCCCCCCGTCTATTACGTTTTTTGTCATTTTCCAACCCCACCGTCTATTCCAACCCCACCGTTTATTAAGTTTTGGGAATTTTTCCAACCTTCCCGTTTATTTCAACCCCCCCTTCTATTAGGCACCCAAGTTTGTAGAGATTAAAACATAGTAGTTATAGTGCATAGTGTCAGAGAACAATATTGTAAGAGACACTTGCAGTGTAGTAGTAGTTCTTCTTTTTTCTCCTGGACAATTCACAGCAAGAAGACGTCCTTTCAACCCCATATGCGCCAGGAATGCTTTACAAACTGTTGAATAATCTCTTTTCTGGTGTCCATGTTATCGTGTAATGCGCAGGTAAGCATCATATGATGAGATCTGGCGCAATGTAAGTGTAAATTATTATTATTATTATTATTATTATTATTTACGAACAGCAAAAGATAAATTCTATATGGTCTGGGTTCTGTGAGTTAAAGAAGCAGAATATCATAATAAAATTTGCGCTCTACCAACTGAACTAGGTGACCTCCGATGTTAACATACTTTTATTTCTCTAGTCGCAACATTAGCCACTAACCATCCACGGGCGGACATCGACATCCCGCTCAACGCAATTGCAGACCAGCCTCTCTGCGCCATGTGACTATCTGTGTCTTGCTCTGCTCTCCGGCATCCCCTCTACATGCTTTTGTCATATTTGCGTGAGGATTGCGGTGATGAGGTGGTGAAAATGTTACACCAGGGATCTTTGACATAGGTTGAAGTTCTATGGTTACACTCAAGCAAATGCAAGTGGAGACGGGTGATACCAGGCCAAGGGAATGTCGGATTGTCACAATGAAAACTAAACGTCAATTTTACTTGGGAAATTCTTTTAGCTACATATTTAACTGAAAGGCATTTCACGTGATTCTGAGTAAGTTTTTGATAAAGCCTCTGCTTTCATAATGAAAACTCATGTTGGTATTTCTCATCAAATACTTACGTCATTTATTATTCATTTGACCCACCTTTAATCTTATTTACTAATTTATCATCATCTTCTTGCTGAAGTTTTGATCCGGCAAAGGCGCACTGCCTCTGATAATTTGCTTCCCTCTTAACGCTAATTATGTTTACTTTGGTCTGTTTATTTTCTTCTCAGAAGAAATGATTATCAAGCGCAATCGGCGTCAAATCTTTCAATAAAACCTTATTAAAAGCATTTCACACCTTACGATGTTTATGTAATCAACGCCATAGCATTTTAATACCCTTATGTACTTGCTCAGAATGGTAAGCAATCTCTGTTTGTTCGTGTGGGCAGTTTGACTCGCCACAACCTCACAAGCAATCATTTGCACAAGTAAGCTTAAACCGAAGTGCAAACAAATCACAAGCTACGCAAGCCTATTGGGGGTGGTGGTGGGGGGGGGGGGTGCACGTACAACCGCGTGTTGTTTATTCCACCCAAAAGCTGCTGCCTGTTGCCCAAAAAGACGTACTACCTGTCACACATAAATACTTATTAGTTTATAAATTCACTTGTCGCTGTGAGGGCGAATATATAGGTCGTACGTCGCAGAGGTTACATGACAGAATCGCGCAACATTTGCCGGCGTTCATTAGTAGACGCAGTAAGGTTTCCAAAATTTTACCGAATCGCCTAAACAAAGTCAAGTCAAAAGATTCCAAAACAGACTCTGCAATAGGACAGCATTTGATTGAAAACCCGTCATGTGCTGACGACTATCAAGAGGATTCGTTTAGGGTATTAGCAGAGCCAGATCTCCTTTTAACCTTGCCGCTTTAGAAGCCGCATCTATCAAAACAAAGAAGCCGGTACCCTGTCGACAAAAAGAATTTGTTTACAATGTACGCCTTTTTCAATAACACTAGTGGCAGAAAACGTGTCTCTCTCGTGACCGTTATTTTGTAGCATCTTCTCGTTTCCTATAAATTCAAGATGCATTGCTCTGAAACATTCACATTGAGAGTTCTGGAGTTGCATAAAATTTTTCATAGTTTATATTTTGTAACATTCGTTTGAAAGTGCGGCACTTGCTAACAGTTGCTTATCACAACCCTAATAATAATTTTTCGCGAAGATGTTTTCTCCTCTTCCTCCGGATGATCTGTTTTGCCCAGTATCTGGGAAAATTATTTTTCGAAGTGAATTTTCTATGCAATTTTTAAGTCTCAGATATTGAATATTAAACTGATTTTTTCAAACGGAATATATACGTATCAGTCATTATTGAAAATATTTTTACATTTATGAGATAGTGAGTTCGCAACTTCCAGTTGTTGTTGGTTACTGTAATGAACTACTACACGTCATTATTGTTTTAAAAGAATGTTAGCGTAATTTCTTGTAGTGCTACTACTTCTACTACTACTACTTCTACTTCTACTTCTTCTTCTTCTTCTTCTTCTTCTTCTTCCTCTTCTACTTCTACAACTTCTACTACTACTACTACTACTACTGCTACTACTACTACTACTACTATGCCCTAATATTATCGAAAGCATTGCTCATCGTGGTGATATACAGTAACAATACAGATGATCATTTGTCTTACGATATCGTCACTATTGTAGCAAAATTATAAATAGTGTGGATCCGATTCACATTTTATGTAATCTGTTCATTTCTTTTCAATGCCACGTAGCAATTTACGATTTTCAACAGACAACTTCCTTATGATTATCCGCGAAGGAAGAACCACACACGGTTTTAAGGGGAATATATTGTACCTGAGCACTTTCGTCTCATTACCATGAAACATTATCACAGGTTAACATTAAAACGGATCTAACGGTTAAATATAAAATTCTAAAACAATCAGATTGACTTGTTACATTCTCAGTAAAATATGTCATTATGATTTCGTATTATAAAAGGCTAGCAAGATGCGCAAAATTGAGAACATTAAATTTTACGCACAATCTTTTAGCATTGACGATTTTACCAAAGACAAAAACTTTAAGAATCTGTTTTAGATGAACATTCGAACAATCCTGGAAAACGAGTCCTTTTGCAGCTCTATCATAAGCCCGGGAAACTTGGTAGCTGCTTCTCCCTTAAACCAAGGCCACCAGAAAAACGCAGGAGTCATGTGGTGTACCAGTATAGTCGCATGGAGGAAGGATGTAAAGCCTCCTACATTGGGTATACCACAAACTTCTCAGGGCATCTTCTCAAGCGTAGTCAGCAGCATAAATATAAGGGTAGCAAAATTTACGGACACCACATGGTTGAACATGGTACTAAGCCGACAAACGCTATCCTAGACGTTGACAAGCATAACTAAGACTGGAATCCCTCAGGGCTGTTACTTATTATTATTCTATCAACTGTATATTTTTTGTTCGTTTGTGTTTTTCCTTTCATATTTTATATTTGCGTCTTTGTTGTCTTCTTTTTTGCTTCTTTCAATATTAAGCGCTCCTGTGTATCCTGTGGGAAAAACAACAGGTAATTGTATTGTGCTGTAACGCATACCAATTAGAGCACTGAGTTGAGAAAAGTTGAGAAAAACCCCATATTTGTGCAATAAGATCAACGTGTCATATATTTTTTTAACGAGCATACAATGGCCCGATACGGAACTTTTGTCATGGTAGGAAGTATGTAAAATACTCATTCCAGTTGCTTGGTTTGTGTTCCAATAAAGACATGAATAAATATATTTGTACCTGTATTTTGTTGTGTAGGGGATTGGTTAAAGATAGGGTATGCGTTGAGTTTCTTGAGAAGTTTCACTACAGAGGGAACATTTAAAATTTATAGTCGTTTCTTGGCTAAAAAAAATTAGTTTTTGAGTCACTTAAAACTTGCTCGACTTTGAGTTTCATTGCTTAACAAACAGTTACTTGCAAAAAGAATCGTATATAAAACCGTGAGTTTTCTGCACCGAATACGTTTTTATCATGAGTAAATTCGATTTTAAAAGACGGTCCATGGCACGCGCTCTTAAGGATCATACATTATGGCTACATTTCAGCACCAGTGCTGCATTTCAACCATACTTTTGACCTGGAATTAGAGGTTTAGGATTTGCTAGGATCCAGATGTCAGAGCATGAATTTTGATAACCCCTATCTGCATTTTTATTGGAATATGTTAGAAAATACATAAACAGACCATGAAGTAGATGAATTTTATGATTTCTTCATATGACTAGAGCTGCGTGTTTCATGGCTTTATCTCACTCAATCCATCATCTATTGAAAACGCCAAATGAATCATTGTTTAGAAACTGAAAACATCTAAATAAATTTCCTATAAATTTATTATTCGTGCAGACTCTAAGCATGAATCATTCAATCGAAAGGAAAAACTGACGGTCCCGGGAATTTATAGTGATCCAAACTTTATGACATCAATGAAACTGTAGTGAAACCTGTCACTCATCAGCCTTCCTTTAACTATTTTGTGGTTTCTTGACTATCTTCACGTTTGCGCTTTGGAATCGCCGACGCTGATATGAGGATCGCCAAAGAACACACATTTTTGGGTCAATACGTTCCGTCTCCGTGACTTTTGCTGGGCACTTGATTTATCTTAATAAATAGGTGAAATGTTTCGAGTTCTCGCAAAAAGGACATCTCAGCAAAGACTGCAGCAGAACGTTGTAAAACAACAATTCAATTCTTACCCCAGCTGAATGCACCATACATTTCGGATGACCAGTTGTTCCAGATGAAAACATGATAAACAAAGGGTGATTAAATGGAGCTTGATGAAATTCCAACTTAGGCTCGCTCTCTGCTAGCTCCAGGAATTCCGCCAAGAAAATGCTACAAAGATAAAGAAAATCGGAAGGAATTATATAGCATAGGCCTCACTAGTATCCGGGATCCAAATAACCTAACTTCTTAACTCTCCTACGACACGTTGGTTGATGAACTCAAACAGCACACGAAAGGTACGCGATATACAGTCGGCTCACACCATTTACAAGAAACAACCAACTAATTGAGGGGCGAACTTCACGCATACGCGATGAGAGCACTACAACACTTTGTAGTATAAATATATTTAGCAGAGGCGTCGCAGCACTTCCTTAACTTTTCATGAGTCGGGAGATGACTGAAAACCTTCAACTATTGCGTCAGTCAGACAGAGTCCAGAAATGCCTACTGAGATATTAACAATTTATAGTGACTCATAACTATTACGAAGATAGAGATGGTACACAGCTGTCGGAAGCGACATGAATGATTCTCATTGGTTATCCGCTACATCACGTAAGGTGGGTTGAGCGCCACCTTTAAACTTCTAACCAGTTATCACCTCCCCCCCATCCCCACTTACTTCCTTACTTACTTAGTCGCCTTCAGGCGAGCGACCACATGAATTTTCCAAACCCATCCCCACCCTCAGCATTAAAGGCACTCATTTCACCTTTCCTGAAGGAAGGCCAAGTAAACCTCAGCACCTTCAATTCCGGTTGCCCCCCGATAACGACTTTAAAGTCTTCCGTCATATTAACTCAAGAGCTCAAACCAAATCCGTTAGACTCTCCTAACTTAGGTCAAGGTCTAAACTAAGTGAATTCCAGATCTATTGTACTTACATGAATTAAGTAACCTTCCACCCTTCGAGTCTTTAAACATGTGCACCGATTGTCCAATAAATAGGATCTAAAATTAATGAGGAAGTTTTATTAGTATAAATGCTTTCATAATGCAGATATAGAATTAAACAAAACAAGCTTGCACTATCATAGCACTTAGTAGAATAAATATATTCGGTTTTGCTTAAATTTCAAAAACAGAGCTCATACTGAGGTCAAAAATTGTACAGACATATATTGAGTGCCAGCAATGGGACCTTTTTAAATCAACTCATTTTACATTTTATTGCAAGTCGTTCTGTTTTTAATAAATCTTTTACATTTCTATTTGTATATCTTTGACTAAGTTTTACTTATAAATTTTCATATCTATTTCCTTACGATAAGTTAAACTTCATTGCTGCTTGTAGTTTTTGTTAACTTTTAAGTTACGGCGAACGACATTCATTTTAACATAAAGTGAATTGATTAAGCCTAAAGATTAATGGGATAGATAGATAGATAGATAGATAGATAGATCAATCCGATCGATACAGCAATAACAACGCCAATAGTTTCTATTTTGAGCTACCCTTCATAAGGAAATAAACAAAACTTATCCAGGAGAGGATTCTAAACTCGTTTCCTGATTTGAGGGGCAGTTACAATTTCATTAAGAATCCATTCCTATATGGGAGACAATATTTCAGTAATATTTTGTCTACGTCTATAGGGATCACAAAGCCAAAAGATATTGTTAATATTCCAAAATGGGGATTCTGAAAAAACTGGTAACTTCGTTTGTAAGCTGACATTAGAATCAGTGATTGCGTCATAATCTTCGTCTCTTTGACTTTGTCACCTACTTAAAGCATGCTTTTCAATATATCAAATTCCATGGTGTGAACCTCTTAGATGCTCTCTAAACCCTTACAGGTGCAGGATTTTCTACAATTATAACAGTATGTCCGACTATTACCTAACAGCTTTATTTAAATCACTACCACTGCGAGCAAAGATTGGCAATCTACTAGACCTAAATCGCTCAGGATGCGGCCTTTGTGAAAGTTGTCTAGTTTTAATAACTTTGTCTAGTGCAATGAGTGAACCGAAACACCTACGAAAGACCAAATTGTGATGATTGAGAGCAGTTCGTACAAAACCAGATGGTATTCTGCTTTGCCGTGATAACCCGAGACATTAAGTAGACTTAACAGCACAATGCAAGGATGCCTGAAACCTTTTGTATACATAAACTATTTTGTGCCAGAAAAGGATATCAAAAGGCTCCTTTGTTATCTAAATAAATACAAAGTCAGAGTATAATGATCACAACCATCCCTACAAACATCTTCACAAATATTTTCATAGTCGTCACTATTATCATCATTGTTCTTGTTTTTAATTTTCACAACAAAATAATTTTGACGTGATGTGTCCACGTTACGTAGATATGAATGTCTATAGTCGCCTGGCGATAAGTAAGAGCTCATGTCGGTACTGGAGAAATACTGTCATTATGAGGATTTATTGTAGCTCTGCTGGTATAGCACACATTGCGTATGCGTAGGTTCAGAATTTGAACTCCTGTGATAATATAAGTTCTGTTTGTCTCGTACCTCTTTCAAACTTGTAATTTTAAACTTTCTTGCTCAATAACACTCTAAAACTTCGTATGGCAGTTTGATTGGACGGATGCAGTCTTAAATGTTCAAGTCATGTGGGGAAGAGAGGCTAATTGCGACACTGTGTACAACTGAATGACGATATTCCCTAGTGTATACCTGGAAGTTAATGTTGCGACAAAAGAAATAGAGTGTCAAACACTGCAGCTCAACGTAACTTAACACCGTAGTTGGAAGAGTATACACTGCGAATACCTAGGCTTTAGAATCGTTTTCCGGTAAAGAGATATTTTCTTTTTAATCACTATGTTTTGAAAACGTAACTCCTTACTAAATAACGATAATACTGGTCAACACAATTTTTATGCCAGACTCAACCAGCATCTACATTAGCTACTTTTTGGGAGCTAATTTTAAAATTGCCATCCATTTGTTCTATCACGTCAGTTTTGGCCTCTAAAAATTTCGTCAAATTCATGTAATTTGGGGATTCTGATATCCGAAGATGTAAAAACTGGTGTGAATAAATTTTTCCTCTGACTTTCAATGCATTCCTTTCTAAATTTAAAGCTATTGCACGACAGTGTCCATTTAAAAGTTAGAATGTATGGTTTTCCTTAGTTTTAAAATTTTTAGCTTATGTGAGATCTTCAGATGAGATGCCGAGAAAGTAGAAAATTGACAAAGATTCGTTCTGCTACACCTGTGGCCAGTTTGTCTTCAAAGAGAACAGACAACGCAGTCAGTAGTAGCATTACCATTCGCAGTAGCTGCAGTTTTATTGGCTTACAATTATGAAATAGTGAGTATACCGACCTTACAAAGTTTGCATGATTTGCGTGATTGTAGCAATGTCTTCCTTAAATATTTGTAGAATGGAAAAAAAGAATGTTTAGGAAAGAATATGCTTATTGAGACGTGTCTCTTTATTGGTAGGGTATTTTATGTATTAATAGTACTATGCACTTATTTAACCGGCAAGAGACGCCAATCATGCTGATCCAGGGGTGGCAAACATCCAACTTATATACACTCCCCCCCCCCCACCTGATTTGCAGAAAGAGGGCATCTCCAAGTAGTGGACATCTCTGTTTCTGAACGTAAGGTCTCTAGTGAAATCCCATGTGGAAGAAGGTCCTTAATTAATGGGCAAAATAGCGGACACCTGTAAATATTGAGGGGCGTTGCCTTTAAGCGCACCAACTATTCATGACGGTTGTACGGGGAGTTTTGTGGTAAGTTCAGATATCGTACCCACTGCTTGTCAGGAGTCTTTGGCTGAGAGGCAACCTTGCAGCAATGATTATACGAAAAACAAGTGACGGAATTGCTTTTAGAAGGGGTTTGTTTTTCTATTGCGATTTGTTTCTCATACACATACCCAATCTCATATATTGTTAAATTGTCTGTGCAAACCCATTGAGAAGAATAACCCAAGACCACTATAGCGTCAAGACTCGCTCCTAGCCGTCTTTTGAGGTTAGTAGTGAGTCCCAGCCATGTAATGGAGTAATTTCACGTCTTCTTCTCTCATACACCAATGTGATAAAAGTTAAGTTTCGAATTTGTCTGTATGGTTCAAAAGTTACTGAGAGTCAAAGTTCCACCAAAAAGACTTCAGGTACGACAGCGATCGGTTCTTTAAATGCCGTTGCACTTGACAATGATGACAATGATGACAATGATGACAATGATGACAATGATGACAATGATGACAATGATGACAATGATGACAAGGATGACAATGGTGACAATGATGACAATGATGACAATGATGACAATGATGACAATGATGACAATGATGACAATGATGCAATGATGCCAATGATGCCAATGATGACAATGATGACAATGATGACAAGGATGACAATGATGACAAGGATGACAAGGATGACAAGGATAACAATGATGACAATGATGACAATGATGACAATTATGACAATTATAAAAATCTGAAATCCAAGAGTAATCCAAGGGTAATACTTTCTTAAACTCGGGTCATTTAAGTTTTTAGTATCGTGCAGAGGGGTCAAGGCTCAGAGTCCCACCTCCTTAACTCTTACATCTCCTTTTCTTGTCACAAGCCTTAAGTTGCAAATCTGACACATACTTGGATCTCATTCAACTTTGAAGATGGGAATGGATTCTTATTAATCTTCAGAAAACTTCCAGCTTCTAAGGTTTCATATCCTGGGTTGACAAAAAGCCTCCTTCTATAGACTGTTGGTGTCATCCCTTTTGTTCCATGATAAGTAATTGAGTTTATGTTAATAAGACATTTTAAATCAAGTCGAAATTACTTCAGAATGTCGCGCATTTCTTGAACGTTTAGTTTATATTTATTTATATCAATATTCAATTCAGCTGGCAACTCATTTTGATCGAAAAGCTTTTCCCCGATCCTCGTCAGTCGATCTACATCGGCAATGAATACATACATGAGAAACAATTTATAGCTCAGGAATACAATAAGATAAAAGTAACAACAAAATATGGGCGTAGACGAATTTCAATCAATCAATCAATTGGTGCCGTCCTCGAGGCGAGGGTTGGCAGCTATGGTTCTCCATCTTTCCCTGTCTTCGATGATGATGATGATGATGATGATGATGATGATGATGAGTACATAGTCTTGGCTAATGGGGGCATGGAATCTTGAAACTAGAGCACGGGTTGATGGATGTAGCATTTTTGTTTTAAAAGTAACGTGCAATATATGTCGTTTCGGGAACATTGTAGTAACGCCCACGATTGCCTATTGTGATTCCATACGTTTATTCACAAGACGCATCAAAGCTGTTTCCCGACCTGTTTATACATTCAAGCTCATAAAAGTTTATTAATTTTGAACGTAAATTACATTTATTTACGTCCCCTATGAGTTTAAAGGACATAAACGTAAACTTTGTTGGATTTATTTTTGCCTTCCTGTTCGATATTTCTTTCCCTTCCTCTTTGCCATGACTTCTTTTTTCTTGTATTGATGTGCAGTTTTAGATATACAACATACACTGAATCTAGTATAACGATTTCGAAGTATATTACGAATTTCATTATTTGACTTTATTTTATGCCGCCGCAATCCATCTCAGAGTGAAATAGTACACCTTTTTTGTAAATAAGAACGTAATTTATCAGAACGCAACCCTTGAAAATAGTAAAAGCTAAGAACATCTTAAGAACGAAGTAGGCTTAAGTTGAACTAATATTAAGAATATTCCATAGCTGGTATTGAGGTATATACAATACACAGTAAACGGTAACTCAGTATTTTAAAATCTTTGTATGGACGGCCAAATCTTAACAGTTTGAAAGTCATCAGGAAAAGCGATTTATCCGGATGATCGAATAATTGCTTCAAAAACATCCGCCGTTCCCCCAGGGGGGAGAACTCATTGACTTTCATAACTGTGGTGATCATGTACAATTTTGGGGCCTGAAATTCAAAACAGACTAATATATTTGGCATCTAAGAATTAAGAACATTATAAGAACCTTTTAAGGCTTATGTAAAACGAACTCCTTGCTTGCTCCTCCTCTCTGACCTAGCGACGGATTTTACTCCTATGTGAACCAGGCTTTGCGTCTAAACGTCTCGACAAGGAGTGATTACGGTAGACGATCACCTTCGAATATGTGTGAATAGAAGCATTTTGGAACACAATTCATTAACACGTGAGGTTGTCCAGTAGCTTTAGGGCAAAACGTAAAGGATAAAGACACAAGCTTCTGTAAATTCCCTTAAGAGAGTTCCCTTTTATTGGCCTCGTACAGCCTTTAAAAGGCGTATCCGGAAACTTTTTCATTTGTGGGCACATTATCAAATCATAAATTTGCTGAAGACCTTTAAATTGCCATAGAAGTGAAGGAGAAAAACTTTCGGAATTTGCAATAAATGTAATGTTGCAAGTGATCTTGTTACCATAATCATGTACTGACTCAGTTGCAGGCCACCCGGTATTAGACATGAACACGATGCTATTGTTGGATCAGCTAAATGGGTTATGAAACCAAACTCATATATAGATATGCGGTAATGGGTATAGCTGAAATAGAATGAACAGCGTCATGTAACCACAACTCAAATTGCACTGGGAAACACTTCGTCTCAGACCAAAGATATGACTATAATTGCAACCAATGCGGGAAATTTGTTACAATATCTGTTCCTTCATAGAAATAAATGTCGTTTGCTTCTGACCTATAAGCATGATCAAAGGCCCGTGTGTAAGGGTAGGTCACAATCGACTTGTTTGGTGCAATTGAGTTCTCTTTTATTTTCATGTTTTGTTGGAATTCTAGAACTTTAAAAAATTCGTTAGTGATGCATATTTTTTGCATCAAGCAGCTTTTAAGAAAACTTTTAGCCAAAAAAATGTTGGAAACGAGAGGATTCAAAATTCGCCGTAGAAAATGTCGTTGCGACACGTTTTTATTAGACGTTAGAGATGGCGTCGATTAGACGTTAGAGATGGCGTCGATTAGACGTTAGAGATGGCGTCGATTAGACGTTAGTGACGGCGTCGATTAGACGTTACAGATAACGTCGTTCTGACGTTAGTGATGGCGTCGATTAGACGTCAGAGATGGCGTCGTCTTGACGCTAAACGGACGTCGAAGTGCCGGCTGTATTACTTTTATAGTAATTCTTCCTCATAATTTTGTGATTAATACTCTCTCTGCAATATTTAAATATTGATTAGAGTTTAATTTTCAGGGTGTGTCTCACTCCTGAGGAGGCATCCCTCTCTTGAATCTTACCACCTTTCTCTCTTCGTTGCTATTCTTTCCCTCATGACCCCAGTACGTTGTGTCAGGTCATCTTTCCAGCTCATCTTACGTCCTCCAATATTTAGTGAAAACATTCTTATGTTCTTATAATTCCATCATTGATATTTCGTACCATATTCGACTCTTTCCGTTGTTTGCCAGATGTTTTACACGACAGAAAGTGCTAAGGTTGTGAACCTGTTGCATTACTAGATATTCCTGCTTAGAAAGTAGATCACTCACCTTTAACGATATTTCTTAGAAAGCAGATGTTCAAATCGTTAATATTAAGCTATTGTGATATTCATAAAATCCAAATTCAAGAAGTAAGCACATTTTCAAAGGAAGGACCATGGCAATCTAAATCTAGATAATATCTCTTCTACGTTGAGCTCAAATTATTAGTGAATTCCCTACAGGACACAATCCTCTCATCGTTTTTTGCCTTGATGGAGATCAACCACTGAGTTGTAGTGTCTTCAATAGGCAGTGAGATTTTTCAGAATTATCTTTTAATTCAAATCGAGTTTAGAGTCTTGCTATTTCCTTTAACTGCCAGGTCCGTCGACTTCTTTCCAGAGAATAAAATGCAAACTAACACGAGTACACTTTTATACAACAGCATAGTGGATGCCAATAAGTGTTAAACGCATGTACCACTGGCTATTGGAAATTTTATCAACAAGTTGGAGATTTTACTGATTCCAGCTATTGGCTAGCCATGATATTAAATAGTAGCCAAAATAAAACTCACCTGTTTCCACAACTTTGTTTCCGGGGAATAGAATTCCAAGCCAAGAAGACCGGCTCTTACCATATTTAACCAATTGATGTATATGATGTTCTCGGCTTCTTCATTTTCATGCCCAAATATCCTTAAAGAAAGTCAAATCACAATTGCGAACAGGAATAAAAGAGGACAGGGGTCACCATCTTTTTTGCAACAATCGATGTCATTCTACTTCATATGTTGCTCGACCCACTAATGGCGTACGTATTTAACAGTATCTAACAAAAATAATGATATCAGAATAATATAGTCATATACACATATTCGACGTCTACCAAAATTTACGACCATCACACGTACTCCAAGAACAGAATTTGCAATTGGGAATACCAGTTCATCTATTTCAAAAAAATACAAATCCCTATACCGGAAATGAAGGTGCCTACAGCAAGCCAATACTGTCATGTCTATACAAACTAAGGTATCATCGTTGAGCCAGTTTGGAAAATTATATGACCTCTTTTTAATCTAAGAAGTCTTCCGCGAATAGTACACATTACTCACGCGATATTTGAAACTTTTCGTGTACTCTTCACGGTCAAATATCAAATAACACTCTTCACGGTCAAATATCAAATAACACTCTCCACGGTCAAATATCAAATAACACTTTGCCACTGCAGCATAGATATCAACAAGAATAACATAATGATACAAACACGAACGCTTGACCAGAAATCCAAAGAGGTGACCGGAAATATACGTTGATTCGCATCTACAATATGTGCACTATATGCAGGTCAATTGGGGCTTTTGTGTAGTATACAACGAGACTGAGTGGATTCTGAGATTTGGCTACCAGAACAGTTTATATGAATTTATACGACCCAAAATACTTTCACGCATTTTTCAATCCTTCTCGATGGCAGATATCCTTGCAACTGTCACAACTGATTGACAAATGTCTAAAGTTTAGGGAAGATGATTTGGAAATTTAAAATCCGTAATTGCAAGAAATTTTTGTGAAAATGTGGCTAGAAGACGATTAAATTTTAACCTAGTCCATCAACATTTACTTTATTTTCACTCATTTCTTGGTATTCGACTTCCTTATATCTTTTCTACTCTGTTGACGAATATCTTGATTGATGGAGCCAAATTTTGGAATATTGAAAATTGTTCCATAAATGTGAGTCTCATCCATTTATTTATTGCAAAACTGTTCATAAGGGTTGTTTGCTGCCATGTTTCCTACGTGAAAACTTGGATACCTTTCGAATCTTTAGTGTGGATATTTAGATACAAATTTCATTTCGAAGACATCAGCCTGTACACACAAATTACGTTGATGAAATATTTCACTTCATTCCGTAGTTTTTCGAAACCTGTAATTTCAAAACCTCCTTTCTGGATTTATTTAAGAGTAAATTGCTATTACAATTAGTTCTAAACAAAAGGGGTAACAAAACACTTCAAGATGATACTCCACAAAGTTCTCGAGGTGTTATCATTGATAAACTAGAATCCAACAACACAGACCTGCTGTCTTGCTACATCTGCAATCAGAATAACGTTTCTGGCTTCTTCAAGATCAAGCCTTTTGCACAGAGATTCATGTTCCATCCTAGAATATAAGGAATTGAGCGTTTAATTGATGGATCTAAACAATCGTTAACGTTTCTTCAACACAAAGGTACAAGCTACAAATATCCAAACATTTTCCCGGGAGATGCGTATCAGACTACCATATACGAGACAAAACATGAAGATTCTTAACCCTACCTGGCACGGGGGTTTAGTAGGCCCGCGGCTATTAATATTGTTCAATAACTTTTGAATGGCTTCTTCTAAGTTGCTGAAACTTTCTGACTTTTCCTAACTTTTATCTGACAAACGTTTGGTAAGAAAATTTGGCCGTCACGGTCTGTGGTCAGGCCACGTGACCCCGATAAAAAAGTTGACGATATATGGTGGAACATTTCAAAGGGATATAACTGGAGATGTTTTTTATGAATTTTACAAATATTTGTAGAATGATCTAAAATTAAGTTCTTAATACATTTCAAATTAATTAATGCTAATTAAAAGCTAATTAGCATTAATTAGTGGGTAATTATCCATTTGATGACGTCATATTTCCAATCCTAAGTTTTTGACAAATTTGTATCTAGAAACTTTAGAGAACGGTTCCAAATATATAAAAAGGGCTAAATGGCATTTAAAACAAGTATAACAACATGATACTGTTCAAAGAATGCATATCGTGACACATAATCGACATCTTTTCTTTCAAGTGGTTTAGCTACGATCGTTGAAACTTCTCATCTTTACAATTGGTTATAATATTTGTCACGAATACGTATGTTTCTTAGATATTTAAAATCGAAAATTATTCTATTGCTCAAAACAGTTTTTGGGGTAACTCTTGCTGCTTTTAATTCATGAAATAAAGCGTAGCAACTTCCATTCCATTTTGATCAGACTTACATCCGGTAAAATTTTTTGACATAACTGCCTTACCTTATGATACTAATAAAAACACATATTTTATCAATAGTTTTGCAATAAAAACGTTTTAATTCAACTTCAAAGGTGTCAAAGTATTTACAACTTGAATATCAAAGCATAAAACCATACATACATACATACATACATACATACATACATACATACATACATACATACATACATACATACATACATACATGCGTTGAGGGACAATGGAAGGCGTCTTGGTTTGGAAAAGCTTAAATATTTGGAGGGGGAGCCGTAGCCCACTTAGTCCGGTCTCCATATTTTTCTACAAGACTTATTGAATCAGTCTTCTTTCTAGTGTATTTACTTTACTATCTAATCACAATTAACAATATCTATAAGTCGTGGAGAAACGTTTCTAAAATTCGTCAGCCACCCCTCTCCAGAGTCTCTCAAAAAAGGACCCCTGGTGAGCAGCGGGTCCCCTCAGGCACTCCTCTCTGCTCATGCTTCATCTTTTGTTCGCTACTGACAGTTTCACATATGACTAGGTCAACAGTTTCTTTCTCTCGTATCTTTTTTATCGTCTTTGCAAAGTAACTTTTTTAGAAGTTCTTTGATTATACTAAGTTTGAAGATGGCGTTGATTAACGGAATCGTTTTGCTCAGGGTTTTCGCTCGACACCGGCCAAAGCAGTCGACTGGAGTGATGTATAAAATCTTTTACCGAACCAATGGGACTGAAACACGTCGTAGAAAACAACACGCTCGCGAGCGACATTTCTGTAACTCGCGTTGTTAAAAAACGCGCAAGCTCTTAACAAATGCCCTCTGGCGACCGAATTTCCTTGCCCCTTACCTTCTATATGAGCGCGGATTCCAGAGCGGCAATGTGAAAAGGAGAGTGTGCTTTAGCTAATACCTACCATTACAGCATATGACTACATTTGGTAGCAGTTATGAACGTTAAAATACCCGGGGCCTTACTAGGTCCCTTCCCCGGTGCTGTCTTAAAAGCCCGTGTTAGGTAGGGTAAAGGTAAATGATCGGTTTTGTTACACTGAGTGGTGGTGTTGATTCAACGTTCATCAATAATAGATAATGATTTGGAATAATATCAAGTTTGCTGCTTCGTATACTTTCCCCTTCGATCTCAGTACCTATATGTTGGTGCCCTCAACCAACGGCGCCTAACAGTAAGGACCACACGAGTTCCCAATTATCCAACGGTGGACATTAATATGTAACTATACCCAATCCGGAGACCAGTTTCTTCCTCGCTCATTTGACCTACTGCCATCTGAATGGTAAATATGTCCATATGTCCAAAGCACGTTTAGGGTGCTTACTTTTATCGCGAAAGGAGGGTTTATAATGATGAAACATTTTCAGGATTGATTATGTCTTTTAATGAACAAGACCCTTTTTCTAAAAGAGAACATGAGACGCTACAACTGAATTGAAGAGGGAAGTTACAAAGAGAACGTCATTGTCAAAAGATTTGAATATAATGGGAGTGCATTAGATAGCTGGTAATGATAATAAAACTTCAATCTATTGTCATTATTTGGACAAAATTCCAGTACTCTCTTGTAAAAAGGTATACAGGAACTATTATGGTATATGTCTACCACGTTAAGAATTCTGGTTGTGGCCATTCCTCATTTCTTTTACAAAAAATAAAATATGTGGCTCGCATTGTACAGACTAATACGTTTTTCAACAGATAATATTTGTTAGATATTGACAGATTGCCTAACATAATAGTATTAATATTTTTTTAAAACTTCAATACCACTTATTTTTCATGCTGAAATTGTACAACTCAACGTTACAATTTCTAATCTAATAACATTCTCATTCTTTTCTCCCGGCAAATTTTGTGGGGACAATGAGATTCTTTTTGTGGATACATACTCGTTAACTAATATACAATGAACTATGATGTATTAAGTAGAGCAACAGAGTAATAAATAACCATAGCAACAAACATTTAAATAACAATAATTATATTGTAATCACATTATGTCCCTGCTCCTGGAACTAGCAATATGAAGTGTAAACAAGTTGAAAGAGAAAAAAAAATATCGATGGTGTACCGAAGAACGAAATCAACCTGCCATCAGGGTTCCTACCAAGTCAAAAATTGGGGGCTGGGATATGATAAAATGTTGTTTACAACTGATAACTCTGGCCTCGTTTTCGTGCTCAAAAATGATTGCGTAATGTAATTCGGGAAGTGTCTTACGCCGAAGTATCCTTTCCAGTGATTGAATGAAAGGGAGGCTAATTGATTGCAACCACATTTGGACGCATGCACAACTAAGCAAACTTATGAACGCACGGTTACTTTATGTAGCCCCTGCTGTGGACTCGAACAACTCCGTTAGGCTAAGTTACACCGAAGAATCCTTTCCAGATCCTGCACGAAGATTTTAAGAATTCATGAGACCGTGATACCCCATGAATTTTTCAACGGCTTTCTCTGAAGCGCGTAGGAGATTTGGGAAACCTTGTAAAACATGTTCTTAAGTTATCTCAGATAAATAACTTGTAAATAATTTGGCTCTGGTACTTGAACAGGATCGTAGCCATTGTAGATCCTCTAGCAAATGACAGTCTAACCCAATACACGCGTGGGATAATAAGAGACTGGTTATTTAATTGACTTATTAATCGTTCATTCGATTGATTAATTGACTGAATGATCAATTAGCCGATTGATTAATTGATCGATTGATTCATTGATTGATTCATTGATTAATTCATTGATTGATACATTGATTGATTTATTGATTAATTGATTGATTGGTTAATTGATTGATTCATTGATTAATCAATTGATTGATTGATTGATTGATTAATTGATTGATTGGTTAATTGATTGATTGATTAATTGATTGATTGGTTAATTGATTGATTGGTTAACTGATTGCAAAACATCTGTTTTTCCTAGACGTGAGAAAGTACTACTTCTTTCCATTTATCATAAGAACAAAATGGGTAAATAGATGGTAATATCATGTAAGTGGATACGTTTAAAGGTTTTATCTTAATAATATATATTACCTTTGGCTTTTTCGTAGTAATACCGATCTATTAAGAAGAGCCAAAACAAAACTGTTGGATGTTGCATGGAGTTGGCGAGGTATTAAAAAATTGGTATCAAAAAACAATTCTAAAAATATGTTTTGCGAACAAAACGGTTCTCTCGAACCACTAAGAGTTATCAAAGACGACAAATGAGTTCCAGAAGACAATTGAATCAGAGTCTCCATTTTTTACTATCAAACAAATAGCTTTTAAACATACTATAATGCCTGAAGAATAATTCTTAATGATTGAGAAATAAAATCTGCAAATGACAACCTATTTCCAGTATCAAGAAAAATCTTCTAAAAATAGGAAACTCCTGCTTCAATATATTTTTATCTCATTTTGGCCTATGCTTATAAATGTCTTCTTAATAATTCCTCAGAAACGTTTAAGGGTGATACTTGTTTCCTTTTAACATGAGGACGTCCTGGTTCAATACATGGTATTATCATGTAAACAAATACATTTATAACTGTCTTGAAAATAATATCTTACCTTGAGCCTCTCCGTAGTAATAGGGATCTAACAGGAAGAACAAAAAATGAAGAATCAAGTTACATCAAACACCCAAGTTTCATTTTCAAGAGCCATCGGCCTCCTAAAATACAATATCTGATAGCTAACAAATACTAAATATTTCAAGATTGCACATTGAATAAGTCATGTTGCTTCCGGAATCAAAGGCAAATTTTACAAGTCCTTCAATAAAGTTCTTCAGAAACGTGTAAGGGTAATACTTGTTTCCTTTTAACATGAGGACGTCCCAAGACTGCTAGAAGTAAAACAAGAGATACCCTTCCTGCTTTAAAGTTTAGATACCCTTCCTGCTTTAAAGTTTAGGTACCCTTCCTGCTTTAAAGGTTAGATATCTCTTAAGATTAAATTCTACTGGATAGCTGACAAAATGATGAAGAACTGTCAAACTTTTGGCAAAACGTCAATTTCAATTTTTCTGAATGGAAGAAAACAAATTTCCGAGCAAAATTTGTAGTCTTAAAAAGCTAAAAGATGAGCTGACGGTTGAATTTTTCCAATTCTGGTAAGTGAGACAAAAATATTAAAATGTTATTATATGTACATATAAAGAAAGTTGGGTCTATGAGCTTACGCTTAAAGTGTTTTAAGGAAATTAAGTTGCAAATTTTGGATCTGGGTGTGGTGTACTTAAGGAAAATAAAGACATTTTATCGACCGTGGTATCATGCTTTCAACCAAAGAAGATACTAGCCTTAGCATAAGAAACACCGTTATTTTTTGCATATTATCTGTAAATATATAAAGTATAATTTGGGAATGATAAATCCCTGAACGAATCTCTGTGATAATGAAATTTCGTGACGGTTGAAGGGCCTTCATCAACTTTATATTGTTCCATGAGGGCGTGGATGGTAAAAACTAAAAGTACATGGCTTTTTATAAGCAATTTCTATACAAGCAATAGAATCTCCTGGTGGGAGAATCTTCAACCAACTCAGGAACTGAGGTTTTGTCCGGAGGGCAACTTCAATGTTTTATTTGTGCACGACATCGACCCTGAATTTAGTTCATCGCTTACGCAGTAAATATAGACTCAAAGACCATATGCGCACTAGGAACTGCTTAATAAGGGGCCAAAACATGTTTGCAAGAGTTGGACAGCAAATTAGAGTGCGTCAAGCCTGGAATCATAGTCAAAATATTTCAATTTTCATCGGCAATGTATTTTACTTCCTTCATTGTTTATAGTTACTTTTTATTTTCTAATGTAAGTTGTCTAAGCTCAAATCTTTCAGGGTAACCATAAATTAAGTCATATTGTATCGAGACATCAGTTGTCCGAATTGCGTCATCGATTTTAAGCAATAGACAGTTCAATGAGACGTTTAGAGGATAAACTATTCTTAATTTTATACAGCTTTTGATTATAGTGCATACCCTTGCTTTATATCCAGGTATTAAAACATTGCCATTTTCTTTATTAAGTTGTCCAACTGGTACTTTGTCATTGTATCACTTTGTGTCTCCATTTAACAAGACTCCTGTTGCCGTCAGAAAGAATTGTGGTTTTTCTAACAATCCCTGGTCAACCTACATTTAATATGAAATAATAAAGAACTTCGACCAGCAGTTACAATATATATTTACTTTACAGCTACGGAGATCGCACACCTCGAGGATTCTTCGCCAAAGTTTTCGGAATGGTGTGGATTTTAACCGGGCTCGTTACTACAGCAATTCTAACTGGTGCCATTACATCATCGCTGACCATTTCTGCAGTAGAAATGAAATCAAATCTATACGGAGCTGATGTGAGTGACAATGCGTTCTAGTGAATTGCTAACGGCGAATTATATTATTTTCTGTTAAATAATGACATTTTTTCTACTTTAGGGTAATTTCCTTTTACAGCAAGAGCTGTATTTTGCTCATGTGTTTTAGTTGACACAATGATCGGCTTGGTGGCTTTTCATCACACGACAATTCATCATGCGACTATTCATCACCTTAAGATGACACCAATATGTTATTGAGTAACACTTTATTTTGGTAGTAAGCACTTACTTACTTACTTTACTTTACTCGACCGCAGTCGAGCATGCCTTCACAATATTGCGCCACTGGTCTCTGTCTTCCAAGATGGAAGAATCTGATAGATCCAGTCAAAGTGCACCTACGGCCGCTTGGCTATGGAACATGAACGAACGAACGAACATTATTTTCTCGAGCGATATAATGGCTTTAAATGAGACGACAAATGTTGTTACCATACAAGAAGATCAAGATTAGACCAATGACAGTTTCGTTGACAAAAGATGAAATAAGTGGATCTAATAATACAAGATATTATCTTAAACAATCAGCTTTAAGAAAATAAAGTGAAAGTAATAATAATAATTTTTAAACTTCAATCAGGGGGGGGGAGGTACTTTTGGTCGATACCTTACCAAGAGGGGTCGTGGGTGTCGGAGAGGAAAAATAAAGATTTGACAAAAAGTACCCAGGGTACTTTTGGCATTCCAAATGTCAAACTTACCCTTGCCGTGTGTATGCCTTTCTCACTTATAACTCCACTTTTGGTGATCAAATACTTTGTTTGTGGTACAAACAATAATATTGCACGAAATAGCGAAAACATTGTGAACTAAAAAGCTTTTTTCGTTTGACACTCCTCAGAGTACTAACGTCAGAATGACCGAAATGCAATGTGTGAAAGAGTATACCCAACTGATTGGTCAAAAAACACAAGCCATTCAGGCAGTTCATGTTACATGTTCTGAGATTTTAGGGAGATGTTTGTGTTCGGTCATTTTGGGGAATGAAAGAAGGAATTGTAACATATTTTAATTCACATTATGTGGACTCTACGTTTTGAAGCTTTTAGTTCCTTTTCAGACATTTTATGACCAGTAGACGATGTTGCAAAAACAAACAAAAAAATGTTTAGGTTCTAATCGAAACACTAAGAACTATGAAAAGTTGGCGAGAGAGCTTTTTATGTCCTACCAAGAACTTGGGTGTAACAATCAAGATACATTTCCTGCTTAGTCACCTTAAACAGTCATCTGTCTTTCTTTACTTCTTGTTTCTATTTATTTCTATCTCCATATTTATTGATTTCTAATTACCCTTTAGCCCTGTTATATCCCTTACTTATTTCTTATTCCTAAATACTTTTCCTTCATCCCTCTATCTGTAACTATTACCTCTTATCATACCTCTCTAATCTCTACTTATCAATTTCAAACATATCAATATTTCTCCTTCATCTGTCTTTCTTTATTTCTTGTTTCTATAAATTTCCATCTCCATACTTATTGATCTCTAATTACCCTTTACCCCTGTTATATCCCTTACCTATTCCTTATTCCTAAATACTGTTCCTTCATACCTCTATATGCAACTATTACCTCTTATCATACCTCTCTAATCTCTACTTATCAATATCAAACATAACAATATTTCACTTCATCTCTCTTTCTTTATTTCTTGTTTCTACTTATTTCTATATCCATATTTATTGATTTCTAATTACCCTTTAGCCCTGTTATATCCCTTACTTATTTCGTATTCCTAAATACTTTTCCTTCATCCCTCTATATGTAACTATCACCTCTTCTTATATCTCTTTAATCTCTACTTATCAATTTCAAATATATCAATATTTCACCTTCATCTGTCTTTCTTTACTTCTTGCTTCTACTTATTTCTATCTCCATATTTATTGATTTCTAATTACCCTTTAGCCCTGTTATATCCTTTGGTTATTTCTTATTCCTAAATACTTTTCCTTCATACCTCTATATCTAATTATTATCTCTAATGATACCTCCTTAATCTCTCCTTATCAATTACAAACATATCTATATTTCTTCCTCATCTGTCTTTCTTTATTTCTTGTTTCTATTTCTGTCTCCATACTTATTTATTTCTAATTACTCTTTAGCCCTGTGATATCCCTTACTGATTTCTTATTCTTAAATACTACGAGACCTGACAATTTTTTAGGCAACGTTAAAAAATAAAAAACCGATGCAATCACATAACGTCTAACTATTTTGATGCCCACAAGTGGCTCTCACCTTAAAAGACAACATCCAGCCTTGCTATTTGCTACAAGATACTTTTAATTTTTTAGATTTTCAGATTTAACTCGAAGTAAATCAAGTTTTATGACATTTTTGAACGAAATTTAGTCGAAACTGAAATAAAACTAGCAAAGCGAGTACTTAGTTTTTCCATTGTTGACGTTGTTTTGGATTAATGGTTTACATCTATCATAGGCCTCCTTGCCTGTGTTACAATAAGGGCATCGGCGGCAGGATGTTGGATAAGCGTCAGGGTGGTGCCTAAAGGACTAAGTATCCCGGTGGAACCCTATCGGTGCTCTACAGAGGTTCTAAAGGGCAATGGAGATGACCTACCAAACCAAAGAAGTTGGCTATTGCGTTAATCACTCTTTGGGCATCAGGTTTTTAGTACATTCTGCTGTTGAAAGAGCAAATATCAAACACATAAATAATGAGCTAAAATCTCCATGAAAAGTCAGTCGTGGAAGTAATGTAAACCTGTGGAAATGCAACTTCCCAAAATGGGATTTATGAGGATGACTTTTCCTCTAACCTCCGTTGCAATAAGAATGGTTTCTAATTTTGAAAAAGGTCACGCAAGTACTTTCCCTTATGCGCATTATAGAAAGAGTCATAATAAACAATCTTCCACCAGTCTTGTCCTTTGTTGGCAAGTCATGTTTAAGATTTTAGCTGCGTACAATGTCCAGGAAAGACTATTTTCAGCAATCATATTAGTATATTGAGATCTGAAAGCCAAGGTTGGTTTCCCAGGGTGACTTGAGCAGCTGCTAACAAAATGGGTAATGTCTGGAAAAGCAACCTGAGGAAAACCCAAGCTAACTCTTTATGTCGATATGATAATTATTGCTAATAGTCAAAATTGTAGTGAAGATTTCCTACGCAAATTAAACATTAGGTTTTATCATTGTAAAGGGTTAGTATTTTTAGGGTTTATTTAATTTCTTTGTTGTCTGCCTCTTTCGCCTACCAGACACCCACCTCAGTTGGACTATTTGTGCCCCCAGAGGTTGTTATATCTGTCGTATTGGCCTTGTTTCAAGATTCTCGCCGTATAATAACTTTACTGCAAAAGTACGAACCATAATGAGGCTTCGGTTCTTCAATGACAATGAAGTCAAAGATGATCGATCCAACGTGCAGGCTGGAAGAAAAAGGAAAGGAGGAGGAAATGGAAAGGAGAGGAAAATGGAAAGCAGAAGAAAAAGGAAAGAAGAAGACAATGGAAAGCATAAGAAAATGGAAAGCAGAGAATGGAAAGTGGATGGAAAATGTAAGCAGAAGAAAAGGGAAGTAGAAGAGAAAGGAAGTAGAATAAAAAGAAGTTGGAGAAAAGCGAAGTAGAAGAAAATGGAATGCGGGAGAAGCAGCATATGATACAATTGATAACACCTTCGTCCAAGCAGATATTGTTGGGATTGTTCAAAAGTCAAAAAAGGCGAGGCAAAGGAAAACGTTGTGCATGAGTACCTGTTGGGAGAAGAGAGATGCCGGGATTATGGAAGACGAGAAGAGAAATACAGGAGAACCAATATTTACACATTGTAAAGTGTGACAAGCACGGGCAGTAGGTTTGGAAAGTATGTGGGAAAACCGGGAATTGGAAGGAAAGAGAACTGGCCCAGTGAGTGTGCAAGGAAATCATTCTTGATAACATAAACGTATCAGACTCTGCTGCTACCAGTCATTCTCGTTCACTGAAAGGTAGATTACATCGATAAATTTAGACGTGGAAAAAGAGCAACCTTCTTGGAGGAAACAATCTCGGACGGTTCGCAGAAGTAACTCTGCAGTGCTGAAGAAGCCGACCGTTGCTGTTTAGCGAGGAAAAGAGATCTCACTTCCGAGCTAGTTAGTTCCAGAACGCAGGATGTTCTGTAAAGAGGTACAGTCGGTCTCATCTCTGCCCCGCGGAATGTGGACACTTCTAATACTATGAAGAGATACAGTTGCATCTACGTAAATGCGTTGAACTGGACGCTGGAGGAATATTCCCTCTTTGACATTTCAACATCGTGTCATGGTGTGTAATACTTGTTAATTCCAAGCCTGCAGTGTGTTCCGATAGCGGAAAGGGAATGTCATTCCAAGACATTTTATGTGGAGGATGAATTATAGGTTTATAAAATTTTGTACAGTAGGAATTTTCACAGATACAAACATATTTATTTTTCATTGGTATGTTCTGTTGACATTTTTTGAATGAAATGCTACAGCCCAAATAAATTATCGAGAAAAGAAACAGTCGGACTTTTACCATTCAATTCGTACTTGCCCAATGTTTCCAGTGTCGATTTTCTGTAAACGCAGTAGTAGATAGTTTGGTATATCTTTCAAAGGAAGGTTAGGCGCGACTTCTCTGAGGCATCAGCACGTCTGACTGCACTGGGTGGGAAACTATTCTTATGAGGGGCTGCACTGAGAGATTGCGAAATTATGAAGTGAAGTTAAGCTGCTGAGTTTGTTTTTTGAGCCGATACGAAAGGCCAAGAATAGGCAGTTCGACACTCGACATGTTCGGGGTAGTAACATTGACTACTGTCGACTGGGAACTCGCGAAGATTCCAATTTCGGGAAATCTTTACCACCAGGGTAAAGCCGGGCACACACGAGCAACTTTTCCCGACAACTTAGTTGGCCAACTTGAGGACAACTTGCAATTTTGGGCAACAACATCACCTTCAAAACAACTAAAAATAATAGCAGGCAGCTCGATAGACAGAACGGAACTTAAAATTTATCTCTAACAAAGAATTTTTGTTGGGGGGGGGGGGGGAATAACCGACAAGTACCATCTTTAAAGACCACCACATTACATCGTAGTGCTTCGAATAAAGCTTTGGGCGCTTCGTAACTTTAAGGCAAACACAGGAAGGCGCAAGAGGATGAGTGGGTTAAAAGAGAGAGGTATTTATGAAATGTTCTCATTCTCAACATTTTCGTGCCCATACTATTTTCATAAAATGGGTTTCCCAAAAAGGTTAACTACTGTAAAAAACTCCTAAACTTTTATATTTTCAGTATGAAAAGATACTAAAGAAATAGAAAATATGTCCTCACCAGTGATCCACTCTATCGCGGCGTGTGTTCTACCAACTGAACTAGTTTACCTCTGATGTTAATATACTCTCTTTCTCTAGTGGCAACATTAGCTCCCAATCATCCTGTGGTGGACATCGATACCATCCAGATAAACACAATCGGAGACCATGTTTCGAATGCTCAACACACCAAAATTCAACACACAGTTGGAACTGGTTTGAAATTCAAGAGCGTAATTTCCCTTCATATTAGGGGTACGCTCTGAGAGAGGCAGGATGTCGCGTGGGAGATGGCATCAATTTTAGCTACTTAGGAGAGGCAATTTATGAATAGGGAAGGGGCAATTCGAAGCATTGCGGTATATGTCTCCTAAAGAGGAATCAAGTGTCCAATACCGTCTGGCGCTTTTCTTAAGACGAGTCTCTCTCCTTTACTAAAATCACCATATGGTCAAGGCCGCAACCAAAGTCCACGATTGTTCCTGGCAGTTCAATCTAAAAGAAAATAAAGATGCAATAAGCTGTTCTTTCACGAAGTAGCAAAATTTAACTTATAGATATTACGTGTTACCGTGGAGATTACTGAAACCTAGTTGGCAGAACAACACGCTGCGACATGACAGATCCCAGGATAGGATCCCGGTTTTGACATTATGACATATTTCCCTTTCAGTAATTGTAAAATTGTTTATACGTGACATATTTCTCTTTACGTCTTTTCTTCTTATATCTCTAAAGCCTTGATCTTATCGGTAGAATAACCTACAACCAAAACTGGCTAATTAGGTCTTTGCAGGCGCATTTTTATTGAAGGCTCCTGGGCTTCATAAATAGGTGACTCTCATATGCAACATAAAAGATGAATCACAAAATTGGGGCTCATAAATTTCGCTTATGAAGCTTTGAGCGACTTCTGATTGATTTCACACCTTGCTTAAACCTGGTACCGATCCAAGACTTGATAGTATATGCCCTTTTACTGAAGTCGCAGGAGTCGAGTGGGAATTTTCCTTGACCCCTCTGCTCCCCCGGTGAAGTGCTTGGGTTCCATTCCTCAAAGTGAACTCACAAAATGAGAAGCTAGCTCGTGGATTAAACGTAGAAGCGCGTGTAAGAAAGCAACGAGTAATGTAAGATAAGAGCAGCTGTAATAAATTACTAGAATTTAAACCTTTTCTAGGATTTCATTACACTAGGATCTACACGCGGTAAATACGACATCGAGGCCAGTGATCTCAAATTGATAAAACTAGTTTAAGCATCATACGACTCTGATATCATATTAAATATAAACGTGCAGAAGGCGCTATCTCGACTTGAACTGATGTAACAGTTTGAACGCGAGTCTATGCATATTAGACGCAAAGGCGAGAGAACAGTTGATCGTCCTTCAAATAGTGTTAGAAAAATATGGAGTCAAATCCCCCTCCCCTAATATGATCCTTCGTGGATTTCTCTAAAGCCTTGCATGAAAAGATTCAGCAGATGACACAATGGTCGTTGTTTCCCAACAGCTCCTCTGCACTTGCAGCAGGAAACCTAAAATGAAAGGAAAAATTTTAAAAGTTATCATAGGTCGTCTATAATAAAACAACTTAACGAGACAGTCAAGCAGATCAATAAAGTTGGCATAGAATGATCAATAACAATGATTGCCAATTAAATTACAGACAGTGCTGACTGGCAGGCAGTCACCAGCTGTACTAATTAAAAACTACTCTAGATTGCAAAAACGTCGAACACGTACAGCCAGTTCATTTACGTCGACCAGCTGATCACCAAGGGCACATCATATGGGTATGAAACCACAAGACCAAAAAACACGACAAACGACAGCTCAGCATATGCCTTGTCAAGATATCGATTGAATTAACGTAAGAAAAACAAGACTGTAATGTTACGTGTGGTCAATTCTTCTATCTGTTAAAGAGATATGGACACTAACAACAGTGGTATGCAATGTTCTGGGCACGGGAATAAGTATCAGAGAAAAAAGAACAAAGAGAAGAAGACACAGCAGAAGATGATAACGAAGACGCAGGTAAAGAGCAGAGGTTTCAGAAATGGAGAAAAGGCGAGAAAACGGAGAACTGGGAAAAATAGGAGGAAAAAGACAAAAGGAGTAAAAGGGGAATACGGAGAATAAGGAGAAAGCGGAGAAAATGGAGGAAAACGGGGGGAAAGGAGAAAAAGGGAGAATTAGGAGAATAGGTAAAAAGGGGAAAGGGGAAAAGGAGAAACAAGAGAAAAATAAAAATGAGATAATTAGCGCAAAAATATGCTATGGTCATATACTTGATCCGCGGATCAAAGCTGTAAGTTAACAACAAAGTGTTCTTTCAGGGCATTTTGCTTACCTTTCTTTCACAGCTCCTACTATTTTATTCCGCAGTTTATGTTTTCTTTGCAGCTGTCCTCGTTTGGTCTACGCTGTGGTGATTCCTGCATGCACTGCGACGCTCAATCTGTCCTGTTGTACGTGTAATACCTTGGGGTTTTTTTCTTTTCTTGGTGCAGCTCTGTATTATCTAGACCCCCGCACTGCTCCTGTTTATTACCGTCTGTATTTCTTCTGATAAGCTCCAATCCTTTACCTCTAGTTTCTACTTCTAGTAGCGTTTCACTTTCCAGCGTCTGTAACTTTTTTTACTGTATGTAAGTTGACAACGCAGGGAGCCAGTAATCATAGAGAGACCCCCTCCCCCCTTCCAAATTTCATTTTCCTACATAGCACCGTGAACTTTTGAAACGCAGACTATGGACAGTTTGGAAACCTCGGCTTTAACGGTCACATGGATCCATTTTTGTTTCCTACCCTCACATGTAATAACAAACAATCAATAAAATCACCTTCACCCTTCACCCTGCTACCCTTTACCAAATTATCGCCCCCAGGGGAGCGATATCACCAACGTTTTGAAACAGGGTTGCTTATGAAAAAATATCGTGTATGCTTACAAGCATTGTGTTAAAAATTATGAGTGGCTCCATGAACGTGTCACATGACACATGATACATGACTCAGTGGCTCACCCCTCTTTCTCTAGTAAATTATCCTTTGTAGAGTTCGGAATTGGAACTAGGATATAATAATAGACATGTGTGTAGACTCGGCTAGTGCTAAGTTTCATAACTACATAGAAATGGTTTAGTCCCCAGCCATTTTGCTACAATCCAACAAACGTGTTCAGGCGTGCTCTTAGCCATATCGTGCTGGGCGTTTTATAATGTAGCTTTTCTTCTCTTCGTTGAGTACAAAATTCGACATCATGCTGGTGTTTTGCACACAACATCCAAGTGGATTAATTAGAATGGTTATTGAACCCCACTATTCTCTGTGCTTGCAAGTTTTGGCAGTGGCAGTGTTGTGATACATCGCAAAGGAAGCTTTGTTTATACAACTTTGTGAAAAGCATCGTAAGTCGGTTTATACAAAGGCATAGGATCTTTTCTATGTATTGAAGTTAGCTTTTACTCTTACATAAGATCGTGGTTAGGGCGATTCTTTGTTAGTCTGTTCAAAATCATGAGCATCATTTCCTGTGTATGGTCAACCTGTTCAAACGTGTGATGTTTCTCTCTCTCGGCATGGTGTTCAGAGTTCCAGTGCGCATATCATGGCGCTTCTTCTGTTAACCTAAAGGACTGGCGATCATTTAGGATATGTGCTGGAAATTCAACCTATCTATTCTTTTCTATCTTTGCAGTGATTTTAGGATCTTTTTCGATTGGTCTATGGAAGCTGTTATGTTACGCAAGCTCCCCAGTCTTTGCTGTAAAGAACATCATTAGTGTTATTCAGATGGTTGGCGCTTTCAAAAAGATTGGGGAACAGGATATGGAAGATCGAAAAAAAGCTAAGCAGTAGGCCGCTGGCCGGAGATTACTGGCTGTTTCAAGATATGATGTGTTGTTATGTGAAGACGCTGATTATATATAAGTACGAATTTGTAAATACCAGTATTTGTTTTGAGCAAGATTGCCAGAGTAGGATAGGCGAAGCCCGGATCCTCTTAGAACCGTGGCTTATCGCAGCTCGTTTAATTTGAGGGACGCCTTCCTGATCCAGAAAACCACTCAATATTATTCTTGAACATTTTAACTAAAGTATGCTCTGACAGTGGGTCTGATTAGATCTCGCAGCAAAGGTAATGTTATCAGTCAGATTTGCATGCGATAGATTAGAAGGTAGCGCAGAAAGCTAGATTGAGTTTACCTGAACTCTGGTGATTGTTCAAAATGAGTGAAAATGATCTCCAATGATATTCTTATTAATGATTTACTCCAATGATATTCTTATTAATGATTTAAATATAAGCCCCTAATAACTTAATAGAGAATGAACAATGTTTTACAATCTATGCATATCAGTCTCCTCATAGAGACGACAGTAAGACGTACGTTATGGAAAAGTATAAAATTCTAACTATATCACTAACAAAGAAGCGGTTCAGACATGGCAGTATCCACTCCTTCTAAATAATGATTTTATGACGCTACGTAAACAATATTGCTCGACAATTCTCAAAGAGTGGAGCATTACCACTATAGCTTGCAATTTAAGGGCGCTAACCGGATTCGAACCCACGGCTTCATGATTACTAAACTAACGCCTCAACCATTGAGCCACCCGACTCAAAAAGCTAAGTATATATATATGCACTATGTTGAAGTAAAAAAAAAAGAGATATCGTCGAAGAATGAAGTGGTGTATATTTCTTTTGCTTACTTTGAAAAGAGATTTATGAATCACAAGAAAAGTACGGCTACGTTAAGTTAATGGGTTAAAAGTCAGCAGTGTACATACAGGGGCTAAAGCACAGCGTTGTAACAAAGTCAAGTATCTCAAAATTTGTTACCTATACAAGGCTATGCCATGGCAAGCATTCTATGCGCTATGTAATTCCAGAAGATATCTAACAGACGTTAATAGATAACTTTGAGAAAAGTACACCAAAACCTAATACACCTAATAAAATAAATTAAAGTTTAATTGTAAATACACGAGTATCAATAATTTTATTAGATAATTGATGGATGATTGATTATTAATCCTCTTCAACAAGGACATATGTAGATGTTCCGCCAGAGTCATGTAGAACTTGAATGTAGGCATCATAGACAAATATGTTTGTAAATCATATATCAATTGATAACTAATATTTGAAAATAAAACGTATATGAAATACGTCGACCTTATTACACATGATATCATTTTGAATAACAAATAATTTCGATTTTCAACGCCAAGATCTTACATCATCATTAGAAATGACCTGATTTCCTTTGCCATCCCTCCAATTGCACTCATACTGAGGTTGATGTATTTTGTACTACTAAATCGTGACTTCAAATCTTCACACAAATCATGGTATTTTCTATTTTTCCTATTTATGTTGTACTGTAAATTGGTCTCAAAGCCAACTGTCAGCTCCAGTACGTACAGCGTATCATTTGATTGAATTAACATGTCAGGACGAAGATCTGGGCCGGTGTGAATGCAAGGAGATTGATAGCCTGAAATGTCTGCGAAGATACTAAGGTTAGGATTTGACGAAGAAAGGAAGTCAGATATCACGTTGAGGACTGAATCATGTCTCCAGTTATAGGGTCCTTGGTTGAGATGGGAACTGCAGCCACATACAACATGCTGAAGTGTTTGAAGATTTAGGCAGTCAAAGTATAGGTTACTATCAGATTTCTTTCAGAGTTGGAGGTTTTTTAGTGTTGGGAGAGTGTTGTTGAGATATCTACACCTGAAATTGTAGATATTTTTTGGCAGATGACCTAGACATTTTTGTCAGCAAGCTAAGCGTTCCTTAAATTATTGTTCAGATAATGCTTTTATTATGAATCCCTGCGAAGTCAGACATGTTTTTACTCGTGCCTCTTTAGCCTCCCAAATTTTCTTGACAACTGCTCTGCTATTTCGAAAGTGGTCGTATTGGGTAAACTTGTCCTTAGTGAGATTATGTATTAATTTTATGTCAGGCTCAGTAGAATTAATAATGATATTAATAATAATAATAATAATAACGATATACAGGAGCTTTCCAAATTACATTGGCTCTTCATCTCCCCTAAAGAATAACTGTAGATGGAAAAGGTTCTGACGTCGAATGCAAAACGACACCATCTAAAATATTTACATAAAATTTTAATTTGAGAAATTTTAGTCAGCTAAGTTATTTGTAAGATGGAAAATTCTCGACAGACATTGCTCTGCTTTGCTAGTCTGAGATGGTTCTGTTGGTGATATACACCAGTAAGAGCCAGGTTGACATTCTTGTTTCCAGAATTCTCAGGTAAAGGAATCACTGGGATGCAAGACTCAATGTATATATGCTTTAGGAATGAGATATGGACTTAAAAAGTTTAAGACACAACAGCGTGCTAACATACGTTGAAGATATGATTTGAGTGTAAAAAAGTTGAAGATTTTGTCTAATGCACACTCAAAAAACGGTTGTAATACCAATAAACTATTCGGTGAATAATTATGCAAACACCAAAAGAGGAATCTAGCATTGATGCGTTTTTACAGCACGTTTACAGAACAAGTAAGGTAAGAGATAGGAATAAACTTTATCAATGGAAGAACCGAAGTTGTTTAGTCTATCACTGGAGAAAATATTAATTACATCAGACTTGCAGATAATGCTATCCTCATTACAGACGTTAACAGAAAGTTTAATTGTTGTTTGATACAAAAGGTCTGGTAACGTGAACATAACTCAGTTAAAAAATCAAAACCAAGGTTGTTTACCATAATCAATTAAAATGAGGCTTGCAATAGTAAAAAGATAGTATTAGCTTAGCTGATAAAATCCATGTTGACATTTTACTTTTGAAGGCAAATCTTTGTTACAAATTAAGTAGTTTGTATGCTAATAAGTTATCATCATGAGTTCAGCCAACAGAATTTAATGTAATGAGCAGGGAATGCAATTATGCAAAAGATCCACCATTGCATATGGTCTTTTCACCGGTGTTAGCATGGGTTACCTTTGTTAGAATCACTGTATTTCCACAAAAAATTCGTTTTCTCTCTGGTCTTATTCAAGTAATCTACAGTTGTAGAGGCCGCTGATTGGTCTAAAAACACAGAACAATCCAAGCAGTTCAAATTCTGATTGGCTCTTTACAAATGATGTATAATGTTTCGTACCTTTAATTTCGACCATTTGTGATATTAGTCTTTTTAGGAGTTTCAGACAAAAAAAAAACCTTTTAAGTACAAAATGATATTGTTATGCCGTGCAGTAGTAACTATTCTATAAATGTACGGAACTTTAGCAGACCTAATACCAAATTGATAATCTAATAAGCGTTCTTGTCACATTTCTAACTTAAGCAGAGGTAACGAAAGTCACTGCAATGACCAGTTATAAAGTCATTATAACTACTCAAAATTTCTATATCAAGTACATTACCAAGCTAAAAAATAATATAAATTATACAGGCTCTAAATATAATATTAAATAATTGAATTTGTCAGATGACAACATTATGTTAGGTATAGATTTGGAATATGTACCAACATTGTGCAGTCTGCCTGTATTTCTAACTTATTTTAAACAAAATTTTTTAATTGAGAATGTCAACTTTGTAGTAAACCTTAAGAGTTTTTCAGGCCAGCATCTCAAAATATGCTACTACCTGCTGCAACAGGCCTGTACAAAATAATTGAAATGTTATCGCTCCCGAAGTATCTACTTATTCTAACTTGAATGGATTTAATGAGTTAAAGAATAGTACAGCACTTTTCTACCTTCCTCTCAAGGAATTTAGTTATCCTCGAATATCTCCTATCCAATTCATAACATGCCCTATAATCAATAAATTACTTAGAAGAGAAACGTACAATGGGTCACAACTTCAACCGATACTCTCTTCGAGTCAACCAAATTCGTTGCTTCACAAGTGTACGTTCCTTGCTGGGTTCTTGGTATTCCAAAAATTATTCTCAAAAACGAAAAGAGGAACTAAGGTCGTAAGGCTCATTGGGGGATTTCTTTACGTGATGATGATGATGATGATGAAGATGATGATGATGATGATCATCATCATCATCATCATCATCATCATGGTCATGATCATGACCACAATCTTGATGTTTATGATCATTGTGGTGATGACTGACTATCATGATTGCTGATGAAAGCTGCACCCTTTTTTCCTTCTCCTTACTAAATTTTATGTAGCTGTGTTAAAGTTGTTTTATTTGCTGAGAATATTGTCAGATCATCTTCCATTTTCAACGAATGCTTATAATTGTAAAAGCTTCTTTTATCCAGCGTCATGTAATCTTAAGGAACAGTAATAGGCCCTGATAGATTTCTTCTCTTTTAACATAATTTTTCATTATCGTTCATATGGCAATGTTAAATTCAAAGCCATATACATTTAATTTTATGCTCCTCTCCATTTACCCACTATAAGGTCTGACAGCTGATGCTCGCATCTTGATCAATGCAGCCCGCGTTGAATGCCAGAGTCATAAGCTGAATGTAGAGGATAAAGTAACATTGGAGTATATCACCAGATACATAGCAAGTCTGAAACAAGTAAGAATTGATATCAGCTCTCTCATTCACACTCTATTTCTCTCAGTACAAGTTTCATAGATTTTAAATTTGCATAATTACTTACTTACTTATTTACTTAGTTACTTATTTACTTACTTACTTATTTACTTACTCACCTATTTACTTATTTACTTACTTATTTACTTACTTTTTTATGTACTCACTTATTTATTTACTTATTTATTTACTTACTTTTTTACTTACTTATTTATTTACTTATTTACTTACTTGTTTACTCACTTACTTTCTTATTTACTTACTCACTTATTTACTTACTTACTTACTTACTTAGGTTGACGCGGTAGACTTGCATTTTTGTCCTACACTAGCTTCCGTAGCCCATACGGTATTGTAGTACCATAGGAATAACTTTGTAACTTGGTGTCCCAATCATTTTACCCTTACAGCGTTGACTTAAACTAACGTGAAAGGAAGGAGAAGAGAGGGAATTACAGCCACCCAAAGGAAAACAGTAACGTTACATACGATGTAAATAGACAACGCGCATGCTTAAGAGATAGCGATTGGATACACTGTTGTGTACTGCTACACGAGATGCGCTTTACTATCCAAATTAACAGAGCAAAGAATTGTTGCGACGGTTTGGCCTCTACATCTTCTTACAATAAAATCTCTCCTTAATCCTGCCCGTTGGTTGCAAACATGTATTCAGTTACCCTAAATAGTGGATACATGCAAAATTATTATAACGGGCTCTTGTATGAGTATTTTTAGTGCTCAACAAATGAAACATTCTTGACCACTACTATCACATCCCCCTGATATCAATGTAAATCACAATTTCGATTTCTCAAAGAGACATACCTCTGTCATTATAGTGACTCGCTCTTAATCACTGACATTTAGTGAATTTATGTGAAGAGAAGACCGTAATTAGAGTTTCCGGAATTATGTAAAAGACTAATGGCGTCAATGAAATATTGGCCTCATCATCCCAAACAGGACACACAAAGCCACGAACACTGTCGTGTGTGACATCCCTTAAATCTTTACATTCGCTTAAGTTTCGGAATCTGTTTTATTGTGGATCTGAATAAAAAGTAGTTATCGTGCCTATGTGAGCAGGTTGCACGTAGGTTATATATCTTATATGAAATACGAAACCAAAGCCTTTTCTGTCAAGTAGGTGTAAATGGAAGCAAAGATACTCTGAGTTAACAAAAAGGAAAATACATGAACAAGAGACAGCAGGACATATCCAAGGGAAGGCAACTGCACAGTGAGAGTGGAAATAACGGACGTCAATGACAACAAGCCAGTGTTTTCGAAAGGTGTTTACAATGCAGAAATATCCGAGGCAGCAGCAATTGGCTCCATTCTAACTACTATCAATGCAACTGATGCTGATGCTGGAATAGGCTCTGCTATTACCTATCAACTGAGCAGTTCTGTGTTTGCGATAGACGGCAAAAGTGGAGTAATACGAACGAAACTGAAATTGGACCGTGAGCAAGTGACTTCCTACTCCCTTCGTGTAACTGCCGTCGACGGACGAGGAAAACAGTCCAATGTGTCCGTCAACGTTGTAGTCCTAGATGAAAATGACCAAACTCCATATTTTCCTGGTGGAAATCACATTAAAACCGACGTGCTGGAAAAGAGTAGGGTCGGCACCATCCTTATTCTATTAAAAGCGGAAGACAAGGACGTTGGGCATAATGCAAAGATTAGGTACACAGTCTCTCAGAACTCCACGGAATATATAAAAGTGGACAGAGACACTGGAGTTATCACGTAAGGGTTTTGTTATTTCCTAATGGTACTATGACCTTATAACATCTACTGTTTCGCGGAGATTTCAAGCTTAGCCGCAAATCGTATAACTTTTATCCCTTTTTGTAGCTGTTTTTATTCGATCTACAAAACTATAAACAAGCATAGCATTAAGTATTTAAATTAGAAACTTGAACAGGTTTCAGTGCGATCTATGTTGCGAATACAATAAGTAAACTACTACTTACTTCCGGGGCGTATCTACTTGATTTATCCCCACAATCTGTAACTTCAACATGAATTCTCGATTACTCTGGTTAGCAATTAATGTAAACATATTTTTCAGGTTAGCTTTCTGCTGTAGCAATCGTTCCTGCTTTCCCTCTGTTTCACGAACTGTTCGCGTATGTTCCCGAAGGAAAATTTAAGACTTACGGGTCAAGAGCCTTTTCAGTAGCTGCTCCATTACTGTGGAATAGCCTTCCGTTAGAACTACGTTCTTGTAGATCAATAGAAAGTTTTAAGAGTAAACTTAAAACATATTTATTTTGCCAGGCATACGGCACGTAGAAAGTCCATTATACCAAACGAATGTAGTTTAAATTAAATTGTAAAGCGCTTAGAGACTACCTACCTACCTTACTACCCTACCTACCTAATTACCCTACTCTGCCTACTTAATCTACCTAACTACACTACCTACCTAACTAACTACTCTACCTCCTACCTATCCTGCCTAACTACACTAACTACCTACCATACCTCCCTACCTACCCTGCCTAACTACCCTGCCTAACTACTCAACCTACCTAACTATGCTACCTGTCTAACTACTCTACCTAACTAACTACCCTGCCTAACTACACTACCTACCTATCCTGCCTAACTGCACTACCTGCCTATCCTGCCTAACTACATTACCTGCCTATCTACTCTACCTACTAAACTATGTTACCTGCCTAACTACTCTACCTAACTAACTACTCTACCTACCTAACTACACTACCTGCCTAACTACTCTACCTACCTAACTATGCTACCTGCCTAACTACTCTACCTACCTAACTACTCTACCAACCCTTCCTACCTAATTACCCTACTCTACCTACGTAAATACTTTACCTACCCACTCTACATAACTACTCTACCTGATTACCTTACCACTCTACCTATTCTACCTAATTACTCTACCGACCTACCTACCTAACTACTCTTCGTATCTATCTATGCACTGTATGACTTCTATGAACTCATCAGTACTAGGATCTTTAACTTCGGAAGCGAATCCTGTGTAAAGAAAAAACGGAAGTGAGTGTAATAAATGTGCACATCTTTTTTACGACGTAAAAAGCGAAACAAAAGTTTCAAGATCACTGTTGGCTTTGAATGAGTAATTTCAGAAAAGAGTAAATGGACTCACAGTTCGGATGGCTGGCCTAAGGCCTGTAAATCCCAATAAAACTATCATCAAGTATATACGTTAAATGAACAAGCGGCAAGCGCAACATGAAGAAAGCAAAGAGTAAAATGCTAATTTGCTGAGGGCCATTAGAGTTGTGACCTCCAATGCACAAAGACCTGATGAAGTCTTGAAGAAAGGACTAAACGTCTTCGAAATCGTAGTTTCCTTCTTGGCGTCTTTCCCATAGTTTCTTGGTGCTGCTTTCACTGTAATATTTACAAACATATTAGTTTACATTTGTTTACACTCAATATTGAGACTAATGTCAACAATGACACGATCGACACATCTTTTGGAAATGAAAACTATTGCACTCACCTTTTCAATTCCATTGCTTATCGAGGTCCCTCCAAATCTACATTTGTAATCGAATACTTGACTAGGGTACTTCTCCCTCAGCTCCGACTTAAGACGCTAGGATAAATATTTGGAAAAAATCACTTTTGCAAACTGAACATGGCGTCTCTCCTAGAATTCAAAATACACAGTTTACGTGTGCAAAACTATTACCAGATTTTGCAAGATCTGTATGAAAATGAGCAGCAGTATACTGGATGATTTCTCGTCGTGCACCCATCTCCCACTTCGTGTACTTACCGACGAGATAGCAGAAGTTGCAGACTTCGAATATCTTGCATGGTGGATGGCAGACTCAGATAAAGGTTTCTCTGGTCGTTGCGTGCTTGCATTCAGGGTAGCTGACAAGCTGTGGAGAGTATGGAAATCGGCAATACCCGAGGCGCTGAAGATGCGGTTCTGCCGTGCATGCGTAGAGCCAGTACAGTTGTATGGATCGCAACTCCGTCAACCTGTCTGAACATTGTGTCATTAAAACTAAATTCCACCGACTTAGTAGCGGCGTTCATCAATTTAATGAACATGTCCTTGGGAATAGGAGGGCTTGAACTTCACCACTGTACTATGTGTTTGCACAAATTTCAATAGTTTCAGACAAATGAACGTTGGTAAATAGGCTCGTAATGTCAAAGGAGCACATGAACGAATTTTCCTGGTCGGTCCTTAGATTTTGCACAGTTTTAGCAAACGCAAGCAAATCTTTGATGCAGCTTCCCAAAAAATGTTTCTGTACGGGTTCTAAAATTTCTGATAACCACTTGGATAGTTCGTGCTGTGAGGAACCAATCATTGACAAAATAGACCGAAGTGGTGCACCTTCTCTTATGTGTTTTGGGTAACTCATACATGCAAGGGCGTTGAGAGCCTATAGGTCTAATTCGATAATAAATTTAACGTGGCAAAGTTTTTTTTGCCAGGTCTAATAAACGTTTACTCAACTAACCCTCGTTTTTTGCCGTATTGTCGAGATTGGAAACCTCATCAATTTTTGTAAACTTGGTAACGTCACCTAAAATGTTGTCCATTTTGGCAAGCAAATCGGTCTTATTTAAGATAACCACCCATGACATTTTTGTCGGTTTCCATGAAAACAGACTTTTTGATAAAACTAGTCGTCCACTTGTCTATTTTCGTTACGTCGATGATACCTTCTCTGTTTCCAAAACGAGCAGCAACGTGAGCGATCTCTCACTAAACTTAATGACTTGCATCCTGCTGTTAGATTCACGTATGAAAAAGAAGTGAACTGATCCTTACCTTTTCTAAACATTCATGTTCAAAAAGACAGGTCCAGTTTTCTCACTAGTGTTTACAGAAAACCTTCGTTTACGGGACAATATACGCGTTGGGACTCGTTTTGCCCGGCAGCTGATTCCCGCAATGAGTACCTTAACTACCGAGGTCTACAAACTCGCTAAGATTTACAGCCTACGCAGGCTTGGTCTGTAGAAGTGCAGCAATGGATTGTATTGCTAATCTAATTCTGTTGATAAACCCCACCATGACATTCGCAATACCCCTCTTCCAAAATTCTGGGCATAATTTTACTCTAAACCTTACCGATTTCTTTTACATCGTTCACACTTCAAAGGCTTAATTGCCACATGCGAACAACTTCTCTGCCTTGTTCGTTATAATTGGCCATTTGCATCTGCTTAGCACATCGTTCAAGACAGTTTCTGGGAGTAGCTTGCACTTGGTTTTTGGATCGAAATAGCAGATTAGCTTCTCACTATATCAATCAAAAAACAGTCGATGCTTTCCTCGATATACACTTCTTACACTTTACAGTGGATTATGACTATATCTCCTCTGCCTAAAGCAACGGTTCACGTATTTTCAAACGTACTGTAAACACGCGTTACACTAGTCAAATTTTACTAAAGCAAAGCAATTTCATCAGCAGTCACCTTCAATTCACTCTTCCAATTTTTGCATACTAAAATCAGTCTGATAAAATCGTCACACAACAGACCCTAAAGAAGACGTAGAACGGCTGGTGAACAAGCTACAGTCTTTTAAGTCTACACCCGAGCCATTAGATATGGGCATACCCTTCTAATGACTAATAGCTGTGTAGTACGACGACGGAAGATGCGCTCTACTAAAGGCACTTGTCGCAGTGGGTTAAAAGTCAGCATATGTCAATAAAACACTGCCATTCACAGCTTCTCTAGGAGCTTATCAGGGAGATCGACTACAACGATATTGCCCGTGGGCCTACGTGGAGATGTGTACAAGCGCACGAGACGTGTAACGGTCGCTAAAAAGACACTTCTAGAAATCTAGGAAAGGATAAACTTACTTTTGTAGAGTTGACTGCTCTTTCTCTAAAGGTTCGATCTTTTCTAAGACCTTTGAAAATTGAATGTTTGCTTTCACCCATTCTGCAAGAGGTGCAGCGGCAACACCCTTTGCTGAGTCGGTTAAAACCACGAGGGAAGCTTCTAGTGTCATACATTTTAAGACAACAATTAATATTACAATGAAGCTCACGGAAAGGATAAACTTACTTCTGTAGAGTTGACTGCTCTTTCTCTAAAGGTTCGATCTTTTCTAAGACTTTTGAAAACTGAATATTTGCTTTCACCCATTCTGCAAGAGGTGCAGCAGCAACACTAGCACGCTTGGCGATCTAGAGCAAAAAGTAACACATAAGAAGAACTGTCATTACCATCAAGTGTATTAGCAGATGACGAAAAAGTAAAACAGTATAAGAAAAGAAAGAGAAAGAAGAAAAAGAAGAGGAAGGAAATTGTGAAGAGGGACGAAAACAAGTAGGAGGATAAAGGGAAGAAAAGAGGGAAAGGGCGGGCAGAGAGGCAGGAAAGAGGCAACTAGAACAAAAAGAAGGAAAAGCAGAAGAAAAAGAAGACGAAGAGGAAAAAGGAAAGGAATGAAAATTAGGACAAGGGTAGCTAAAAGATAGAAATCGTAGGACACAAATAAGAAAAGTAGAGAAAAAGGATGACGAAGGAGACGAAGAAGGGAAAACAGAAAATGAAGGAGATAGCCAAGGGGAAGTAGACGAAGGACAAAAAGATGAAAAGGAAAGAAGAAGAAAAGAGCAAGAAATACTAGAAGAGGAGCAAATAGAAGAAAAAGGCGATGAAGACGATTGGCGTGATTGAAAGGCGCATGAATGCTCCCTTGAATTGACTGCTTCCTATATCTGGAAGTGACCTAAGCATCTGTAGTAACATGAGGGCCGCAATTTTTCGTATCTAGAAGATATCTAACCCCGGGGGTTACATTTCGTTACGTTTCCGTTACCGCATTCACACCAAAGTTTAAAACGGTTTCGAGAACACGGTTATCTATTCTGTGACCACAACACGGAGCAGCGTGTTCCTATAGCAGCTATAGCCCGCCGCCATAATCTGAAGTTACGACGCGTCCTCTACGAACAGATCTCTAAACTGTTGTAGTTATACCGTTTTGAAAACCGATACAAGTAGGCCTACAGCCCTTTGAACAACCGTTGCACGTGTGATCACGGCTTGTATCTTTAGTCAATCTATTAAAAAGACATAATGCAAAGATTAATCATGGTAACCAAGTGTATTGTATTTACTTTATTAATCAATACTTTTGTAATTAGTGAAATACAAGGTGGTTCATGTTTAAACAAGGTATTTTTGCAATACATAATGTACCATTGTAACAGTTTGGAATCTTTAAAGTAAAACAATTGAAGATGGCTTCCTCCTAAATATGTCATTATTATTGTTATGGTTCTAAGTAACACTTCCCTTTCGTAAGTTGAGGTGAAATAAGCTGCTCACGTCGTGCTTACAGCCAGGGCCTTGTTCATTATGCTTTGATATTTTTTCGTGTCACTAGCTATCATAAAATCACATCTTTCGGAAAGTAAATGAATCAGAAATCGACGATACACAGGGAAGAGCGACAAGACTGAGTTAAAATTAATAAGGGAAGAAGTTAAGTCGTGTACAAGAGTTTAAACAGTACCCCGACTGTTTTGTGTGTAAGGCTTGACTGAATAGTTAAGAGTTAAGAAACCCTTTTCATATCAAAGGTACATTTGGGATAGTTTATCAGAGGGCTTTTCCATCTAAAAAAGTCCCGTTTTAACCGTTCAAAGGTGGACATGGGCTAATGGGGAAGGGCAACAAATCGGTATCAGAATTGGTATGCAGGGCAGAACGTGCCAGCATATGGCAACCAGCATTACTAGTAGAAATTATTGATTACCTGAGGATAAATTTAGCTTGGAAAATAACGTACCTTTGTGTACGTGGACTGAACTTTGGATATCCAACGTGGACTTCGTTTTGTTAAGATATTTTTAGACTGTTGATAACCATATAAACACATGTAAAATAAGGCGTAGAAGTTTAGTGGCCAAGCGAGAAGAGTTACGATGTTGGAATGTAAATGAAGAAGTAGACGCTGCCTGTTACGCCTAAAGAAACGTGTGCTCTTTTGGAGTATTTAGCCTGCTCATTCGTGAATCAGCATTGCTTGTGTGAGCGCGATCACAACAATTAAAGAAGTCGAATCACCGTATGTCTTGCACAATTTATATATTTGCAAGACTCTTTAATATTTTCCCTGTCTAACAAAAATCCCAGAAAATTGTGATAACGTTGTTTGGTCCATGATATTAAAAGAGCTGAAGTAAAATGCAGACAAGGCTAATAAAATAAATCTATTAATGGTCTGTCAGGGCAAAGCTAACCTTTCTTTGTGCACCAAGGGTTCAAAAATATCTTGACTCGGATGGTTTTTTTGGTCTATTATTCACAAATGTCATTTTGATTTGCATAATTAAATAGAACTATCCCCTTGAAGATCATTTCGTCAACTACAATTGTGTTTTCCAATAAAACCAGTGGCGTCGAGAAAGAAGGCAGGTTAGGGTCTAACTTACCAAAGGACTGGGTCCTGAAGGGGGCCTGTTAGGTTGTCAAGGTTCTCTATGATTATTTCCCTTATGCTTGTATGACGTAATCTTTATGCACGGTATATAATAAAGTGTAATTAGTAGTTATTGTTCAGTTGTCATGTAGAGGAAAAGGTAACAAATTTGGAAAATGCATCACCCGTGGCTAATTTGCCCGCATTTCGTGTTTCAGACAGTCCAGCGTTCACTAATGTTCAGGGAAAAAACTTTACTAGTCAAAGCTCCGATAAATATTCACATTTGGTTACTTTTCAACCCAATGCTAGTTGTAACAATCTCTCTTATCTGATCCACTGAATTCGAATCTAAGATTTAGGGTTAATAAAAGGACTGACGTCGGTTCTTGCTGCAGATATATGCTTTGTTTTTGAATTACCTGGTTTCCTGTAAGTCCCTTGAACTCAAAATCTCTCACCATAAGCCAGCCAGACAATCCAAGAAGGGCTGCGCCTATCATCTGAAAAGAGAAGACAATAATCGTCTGTAAGTAAGTCTAAAATCTCACTATAGTCCCCTATTGACATTTTAAAACTTTTTTAATACCAAAGTACTAAGGACCTCAGTTTAACAGTCTCCGACCGTATTTGCCAGTTATCACAAAAAAGTTTAAAAAATTCATACTTGCAATATGTAGAGGATTATAAGATTAAGCACATGCAAGTAGCGCTACTGTCTGGTATTATCAAATCCCTTCCGATATTTAAATTGCTTGGAAAGAATTAAGCTTATCGGCAAAATGTTTCTGCTAACGGTTTCGATTTAGTATCTGGTACTGCCGTATGTCTTACGTCTATCGTCACTTAATATTGTACCAAAGCTTAAAAATATACCAGAGGGTCAACTTTGCTGGCGCAAAAGAATACTGAAGTGATGACCTTGTAAAAATTTATGTTGTGTTGGCCGCACGACTTCGAGGCTGGATGACCGAATTAAGCAGCATGTACCAGCGTTTATTCGCCAAACATCGACTCCTAAAAGGAAACAACCACCTCGGGTTTCAAAGACCAAAAACATCACTAAGCAATGTGACTCTGCCATAGGGCAGCACTTGCTTGAGAACCCTAATAAAGAGTTATTAGTTTTAGCTATTAATATATCTTTCTCGACAAATAAAAGTTCACTTTCATATTAAATGTTAACAAAGCTAACGAGGGAAGAAATATCGGGGGATTAGCGTCTCTATCTTTCTACGTAAATAGCTTGCATCTATAGGGATAACAACTGGTACCAAAGCAATATTTAAACGGGAGATGAATTATATCTGACAATAACCGTACGCATTGTGTTCAGATAACATCGCTTTAAAACCTTGTCGTTTCACTGTCATTAGAATGAAAAGTGCCACAGACCATGCTCCTCTCTGCTTTGGTGCTATTTACCATACACCAAAGTTAGCTACTCCATATATCGCAATGGCCCTTTCTATGATACTGTTAGTGCTGTAGGCATGTTTTAATTACTTATAACTTTATGCAAAAATACCTTTCAACCTTTGACTTAGGACAAATTTGCAAAGATATTTGAACGATCGTTCCCTTGACGCAATATTCAGTAACTACTACATCAAGCAACGTCATTCGGCAGTGTATGAAATACCCATGATCTTGTATCGCAAAATCAAGGAAGGACAATGCTAAGCTCAACTGTAATTAAAGTAGCTAACTTGTTTTACCTAGGCCTTTGTCTCATAGTTATTGCTTTTGCCTCCTCAGTCTGTAAAGATTACCACATAATTAATGCTGCAACTTTGGTGTATATTACAGTGTTTATCATACTGCCTTGCCGTCAAATTTTTATGTTTCCAAAGGACAGATATTACCCGTACTGCTATTTTGTAACCAAGTTTAAAGATAAGTGACATGCTTCAAAATAAATCTCTATTCCTAAATTTTAAATGTCTTCTTGGCTATAGCAAGTACATAACATGAGTTACGGCTTATAAAAAACACAGAGATCGTTGTCTCAAAACATTGTGAGTAATGGCAAACACGTGCATCTAATGTTCCAAACCATTCCACTCCACCAATGCCAGGATGGAATATACCTGGCTTGAACCCTCAATACCCAGACAGGAATGCAAGGCCAAGGGAACGATCTAATTTGCCATATCCACAGCGTGGTAATGACGCTATGCCTTTCGTACAACGTCCCAGCCACAGACAAACGTACACAGGAGAATCAGATCCGGTAAATGGCCATTCACCCTCTGCGCCCCCAATCGATGATATGGGATCAACTTCCGACAATCCTAGTTTAAATAGAAGACGCGGAGATGGACTCTTTACTGTTGACTGAACCTTTCCAGTCATAAGGAAGCATGTATATAGGACAAGTAGTAAACGACTTTTGAAGTTCAATCGCTATACATAAATATACTTAAGTAGCTTCAAAAGTCTGTAATTTTTATATCCTTTTGTGTATTGTCTTTGAAGGTGCCTGCTTGTTTTTATATCTCATCATGTTTTGTTTCTCGTCTCTCAGCTTCTTTTAAGATTCTGGTAAGTTATCCTTGCGATCCGAAACTATAAATGTAGAAATGAGAACCTGTTGATGGAGCAGTTGATGGAGCAAACAAACGAAAACATCCACTGACATAATTGTGGTTCGTGTTTACTTCAGGAAGGGCGACCCGCCTAAATGTCGCTTAATTGAAAAAGTGGTGGTATCACAAATGCCTTCGACTCTATTTGATTACCTTCGACAACTGCTTGTAAAATTCGTGTCCAAGCTTGCTTACAAGAAGAGAATCAGTTTGTTGAGATTTTGCCTCGAAGCAGTCAATCCACAGTACTCTTTCTGGACAGAATAGGATACTTCATAATAGAACCCCTTTTTTAGTACTAAAAGTGTGCCGATAGTCGGTATTTTAAAAGGTACAGTTATAAAGTTTATTAGAGGAATCCAAAGCCCAACCACGCTGGCACCCTTTAAGGATAAAGTGAATCAGGGTCTCTGTAAAGTTCATACATGGACTTTAGATAAATGAAAACCACTTGATTTTATTTCCATACTTTTCTGACAACATTTCTGACAATTACTAAACAGTTTTAGTCACTGATAAATCAGTTTGAGCACTAGTTACCTGAGCACTGTTCAATTATTCACCGTGATTCAAGATGCATTCAGGGCATCATTAGACGACATCAGAAAAGATGATATCGACCAAGAGCAGCTTGTGAGATTGTAGACGGATCTCGGATCTTTTGGTTATTCAAGTTTGCGAAAATGTCCAAAATACTTGAATCCCTTACCCTGATTACCCTAGAAGACAACAAGGAGCACCTGATGATGTACTCTTCGTCTCACTCGTGTGAACAGTTGTTTCCTAAGGTGGGTGTGATAAATGCAAAGGGCAGGAATCGGTTTAAAATAGAAATAAACATGGTTCTCACGTTGAGTGGCATTGAGGCACGCAAAACTGTGCGATGAGAAACAACTCAATTGACCAGTCACTCGCCTGTTTGGTAACTTGCTAAATTACAAGTCAAAGAAGAAAAGAACACAAGTCATGTGATTACATCTCAGCTTGTTTGCTCCACGTATTGGCTTCAGACAAAACCTTAACGCCATCACGAAAGAGAGTGCGTTTTTTCGGGGCTTTACTCTTGACAGCTTGCTTCCACACCGGCCCTCTCACTGATGTGAGGCCTATTATGTCTGGTCCGGCTGATATGGTAAATGTAGCTTGCTCCAACTTTTCATCAAAGTTTGCTTTTTCCTCTTCAACCATATCCAATGGCATGCCTTGTCCACAATCTCCTGTTACCTTTTGATGATCGCCCAATTACAAGTTAACATTATATTTTAGAAGTATATTTCATAAAAAAAATCTGTGCGCAAGAAAGGACGCTCGTACAAAGTACTGGAGTTGGAAAGTTCTGTTCAGTTTGGCTGCAACGAGGTTAGTACAAATGTGATAACGTGATAGCATGTTTTAGCTAAAAAGCCAACAAAGGAACTACTGTTTTGAAATGGTTTGTCTTCATTGAAGATTTCTATCCGAGAAGCATTGTAGGAAAGGTACAATAGACGTAACAAAGTCTCGAAATAAAGTGAAACGTTGTTTAAACTTTAGGTTCCTATCTGGTATTTTATCTACAAGTTGTCGGTGTTGTATTCTCTAATATTTACAATGAGCGGATATTAAATAAAGAATGGCAAACTTGGTTGAAGCTCAGCATAGAAATCACCGATAAATTTTGCGTAATCATTTTTTGAAGCAAACAAATATGATCCTCAAATTTACATTTTGTCGATTTATTCTATTTAACTGTGCTATATCTCTTCTTTCAGTACCATATTTTTTATATAATGTTATTTAGACCGTTTTTAATGAAATTTACATTTTACGTTTTTCTTCGCCATCATACACCTTCTATTTGCTTATTTTCATCTGTTATCGCGAGCCCTTACATTTGGAGAATATGTTATGACGCTTGTAGAATTGCTCAAAGTCTTTTACTTACAATAAATTGTAACTTTTAATCCTTATATTAAATTCCATTCATGACTTGTAACGGACATGATTTTTAATCTTTACGCCCTGGACGATTTTGCAACATCTGCCTGACTAACTAAGATAGCAAATATCCATGTCACTTAATATAGTGATATTCGACTGAAGGATTTTGATTGGTGAAGATTTTTATGTTTTTGACTCAACTACACCACACATCAAGCATTGTGTAACGCATTCCATTTGTTATTGCGTGTGCAACGAGAATTAAAAGGGGAAGTTCAAAAGCTAGGAAAATCTACCGAGTAGTCAGATGGAAAAAGCTGACAATAATAAATGATGATACTAATAATGATGTTAATTTGAAATGTGACAAAATCAGTGAACTATCTTTCTTTCTACTCAATTCATTACAATTAAAAATTTTGGTTGTAAGAGCACATCTAACAAGACATGATTTGTGCTCATGAATTTGCACAACTTTGCAACTGCATGAAACTAAGATCGGTATAAATTGGTACTCAAATGTTTAGTCTCAACAAATCATCATTGACTAATCTGTCTAGATGCAGATTTGCTGCTGTTGATAGCTGCCATGTTAACTTTCCAAGAGCAGCTAATACATTTGGGGCGGATGCAACTTGTAGTAAGCAGTAACAAACAAATAAATTTTCTAAATAATTTGCAATCAACGGGTGTTTTTCTGATTTAATTAAATGAGCTTACTTTAGTAACTCTGTAAAAGGGAGGGTTAGGGGGCATGTCCTCCCCAATTTCCAGAGATATCAAGTTCACAATTCATTTAAATCTTAACTTGTTACAGAGATCTTGTCCAAGGCTCAACACTCTTGTCAAGATTGGCAGTGAAAGTTAAACTTCAGAGATCATCCTGTTCCAGCCTCATTAAAATACGTAAAATACCAAATTTCTATAAATGGTTATATGCTCTTTGTCTCACATGTAAGTTACCAATTCCAAAATCATTTTCCTTTGTATGTTACTCCATTATTTTAAGGCAGTATTAGTTAATTGAAAAAGTAGAAATAATAACAGTCATGACTTTAAATAATTATATAATTTTTAACAATGAAAGGTTTGCTTTTTGTTTAAATGTTTTTGTGGCTCCCAGTTTCAAACAGGCTAAAAATTAAAATTCTGGTTGGATCTCTTGCTCTATTAGAACAATTTTAAAATAATTGAAGTGGTGATGGCTCCTCCTCATGACAAACTGTCCCAATAAGTGCATAATGACAATGAGTCAAGCCCTCACCAATGTGAGACGTACTTTCACTGGCCTCATACAACTGCACTCCATAGCCAAACTCTTCCCCATACGCTAATGGCCTCTGTCCTTTCTGTGACTCTGCTTGAGGGATCTCTCCTTTCCAGCCACTCACCTCTTACTTTCACCATGTTGCGCTCATCTGCAACCTCTGCAGCATCTGAAGACTGACACTTGTCAATACTAGACGTGCTCCCACTTACTTCTTTTTCACTGCCCTCTTTTTCATCTGATACTCTTATCACATCTGTGTCACCTCCCCAGGTTTCCTTCCTGAGTACTCGTGTTTTGTCAAAACAGATGTCTCTTCTCACCATGACTTGTCTTCTCATTTCATCGCACAGCCTGTATCCCTTTGAATTAAAGGCATATCCTAGAAACTTATACTTTGCAGCTTTGGAATTTAACTTCCTACTGGCATCATCTGGTACATGGCTGTATGCATTACAACCAAAAATCTGTGGGGGCCTACCATACCATTTCTCATAAGGACTTCAGTCCCCCTTCAACGGCTCTAGATGGAACTCTATTTTTTACATAAACTGCAGTATTCTTTGCCTTTGCCCATAAATATTTAGGTAGCCGTGCCTGTAACAGCATTGACCTTGCCATCTCTACCAATGTTCTATTTAATCTTTCCGATACACCATTCTGTTGGGGCAAAAATGGTGCTGTTCTTTGATGCCTTATTCCCTTTTCTTTAAGAAATTGAATAAATTCCTTGCTAACGTACTCCCCACCATTGTCGGTTCTCAGGGCCTTGATTCTGGTCCCCACTTCATTTGTGACTTCTGCCTCGAATTCTTTAAACTTCTCTAGAACCTCACTTTTTTCTTTCATAAAGTACAGTCTTGAGCATCTAGAATAATCATCTGTATCGGGATCCTGTCACCTTTTGGTATTTTTATGAGTTAAGACAAAAATATATGAAGACATCCTTTTCCAATACGTACAGGAAAACAAGCCTAATTTTAGTACCTATGGACTTTGCTGTTGAATATCCAATCCCGTTGCCTCCAAATGTCAAGATGATTGGACCCTTAACTGTTGCCAAAGGACGTCCTCTTTCTCAACCACTGAATCATATTGTATCAGCCTCTATCTCAGGGGTAGTGCTTGTCAATTACGGAGGTGCCTTTGCTTTACCAGGGATTTCTGTTATGAAAATGGTAACAATATTTTTAAGTCTGAAGGAAAGTGTGATATGGAGATTTGATAGAAAAGTATTTCTAGACGAAATGGCACAAACAAAGAAGCTCGTCTCGTCAAGCAATCAAGAACACAAAATTTGCAGAAGGAGAAGGTTGACTGACCGTGATGGCTTCCAACAGAAGACCTGCTGCGAGGACCGGGCCTTACTATTTCATATCGAGGATAAGGGTGACCACCTGGTAATTATGAACAAATTATTCATATTTGACTGGATACCACAAAACGATTTACTCAGTCATCCCAAAGTTGTCGTTTTCATGTCGCATTGTGGTGCAAACAGTGTGTACGAGTCAGTATATCATCAGGTACCTCAGATTTGTTCACCTCTGTTTGGTGATCATTGGGACATGGCTGGGAGAGTGAAATCGAGGCAGTTGGGAAAGGTGGTATTATGGAATGAAATGAGTACGCACATTGTTAAACAAGGTATTCAAGAGTTGAGGTCGAGTCGAGAAATCAGAGCCAACGTAGCACTGACATCCAAGCGACTGAAAAATAGGAAACGAAGTTCTGTTGATGAGGCCGCTGATATTTTAGAAACGTACATGGAGTACGGAGATTCGTCATTTTTGAGACCACGTGGAGCGATGGTACTGTTAAAGAAATAGACGTCTGCCTAAAAGCATTTCTTGCCATCTTCGGTATCAGCCACAAACGTGTCCGAACCATTCAGACAGCCCTTAAAGAAACAGGTGAGATTTAATTATTTCTTGGTCCTATACCGCTGGATCTTTACATAAGTCTTAGTTTTTATATGAATTTATTTTCTCTCCTAGGGATAACTATTAACTAATTAAAGTGATGCGAGTTCTTGCATGTTTAGGCATGAAAATGACTATATTGAAATACTTTTGAGTCACTCGGGTAGTTGAGATTTCAATTCTTTGAAAAAGCGTATATAGGCCAGATAAACTGGAATAATAAAGTTTTTACTGTAAGACATTTAAAAAATTAGGTATGAACGAAGGGGGAGAAGCCAACGAGGAGGCGGTTTTTCTTATGTTTAGTGAGAAGGTATGTAGAAAGTCGTAAAATGTAGGACAGAATTTAAGTCAGGTTGAGAGCAAATATGATCGATTAGAACAAAATTTGTTGATACTAGCTTTTCATAAAGTGTAGAAGATTAACTCTTTATATTTGACTGCTATAGTTCTCCTTCATCTCATTCCGCTTTAACAGCAGAAATCTTTTGTTATTTACTTCCTTTCCTATTGTTTTTATACTGGCATTACTCAAAGTAGTCGATCCTACAGGAATCGGGAAGTTTTTGTCATGTTTTGACTTCGTCAAAGTCCCTTACTTCTGCAAGTGTCTGCTAGTTACACCCTAACATTGATTTTAAAATAATGTGTGTCCGGATATGACTTTATCTCACATTTCCTGACAAAAGCCACTTGAAAGGAAATGTTGAATAAGGATGCTTTTTGTCGTTGACTTGTGTGTTAAAGTCTGTAGATCACAGTCTTCTAGCGAGGAAGTGAGAAGTGGAAGTTGATTTAATTAGCTGCAGAAGCAGCTATTCTAAAATCAACAACTTCAGAGAAGATCATTAACTACATGCATCAAATCTTCTGCCATTATGGCTATCCCGAGATACTGGTTTCTGATAATGGCTCCTAATTTACTCCTCATGAATTTTCATCCTATCTTAAGAATCATAAAATTACACATAGGAAAGTCACATCTTAATGGCTTCAAGCTGTTACCGAGTTGAACGCTTCAAATGCACTCTCCTCGCGTTTATTCGCACAGCCTCCACGGAATCAAGAAGCTGGAAAAGTGCACTCCCTGCTTTTCTCTAAGTCTATCGTTCTGTACCGCACTGTTCTACTAAAGATTCTCCAACTGAACTCTTTCTCAATCGGAAAATCAAAAGAGCTCTTCCTTCCCTGCCTTCTCAACCTGCTGATATCAATGTAACTGCTGCTAAAAATGATCTTCTTTGCAAAGAGGAGATGGCTTGGATTCGAAAACACATGAAATGACATCTGTTATTAAGGGAAACGATTATGTCACAATTGAAACAAGTAAAATCAACCAAGTTATCGTCCAAATATGACCCTGTTCCCTACAAGGTTATTTCTCGACAAGGACCATCCGTCATCTTGCAAAGAAACAATGGACTGATTGTAGATTGAATAGAAAAGCACAACCGTGTCAAAGAGACGACTCGCGAATAGTCCCTTACAGGCACACAGGATGCGATGATGTACGAATATCATTTCTTGTGGAATTGCTTGTCGAATGATACAAGCTCTTTCTGCAACCTTTACTCCTATTAATGTTCACAACATCTTCAGGACGAAAGGATGAGGCATGATCTAGATGTCACCATGTGTACAGAAATTAGTGACAAGCCTTGATATGCATGATATACCAAGTTAATCTATGGATCTAAATTTCATACAAAACCGTTCCCCATGTTGTAATTGTAAGTATCCTTTCGAATAGGAATTGTTACCATGCCAGGATTAGGTGTTTACAGGGAGAGTGAAACGCGATATGGACTTGTTGCTGATATCATGAGCAGGAACAGGTTCCAGTTGTTATTAACATTGATTCATTTTGTGGACAACATGTCTGTAGGAAAGGGCATTAAAAGGGTGATAAACTGTGGCTAGTTCGCCCTTGGCTAGAATTACTGCATTCCAATTGTTTACATATAACACCAATTGAAAAGAATTCAGTTGATGAGATGATGGTGTCTTTCAAGGGTAGGTTCAGTGGCATAAAGCAATACATGAGAGGAAGCCACATCCATGGGGGTTTAAAATTTGGCGCGGAAACGGAACTGATGGCATTCTCTATGACGTTGACATGTACCAAGGAAGTACTGGCAAAAGCAGAAAACACCTGAATTAGAACTTTAGGTGATGTTGTTCATCAGATATGATCGTCACTGCTAAACCATCAAAATTTTAAGGTATATGCTGAAAACGTCTTCACCTCCATCCCACTTGTTCAGAGGCTTCTCATGGATCAGATACATTATGTTGGCACTATGCGTGCTAATAGACGATTTTCACGCGAGCACCTTGTAATATTAAAGCGAGGCTACGTGCTCACCCGAGCTGTCTCTTGCGCAATAACATGAAATTGTGGTGGCGAACGGTACTCAAAACGAAGACTACAGTAAATACGTATAAACGTAAAAATTATTGCCGAGTCTCCAAAGACTTCAGTATCAAAAGGTTATAAATTTTTTGCCAGCTCATTTGTCCACGACGTTCATGGTAAGGAACATTTAGTTATGTTATATGTTAGAGAGGCCCGTGTTGCAATACTTAAAGAAGGAAGTATGTAAACTTGAGTACATTTTGCTTTAGAAATATTTCAAGGGTACATTGCAAGCATTTACATTAAAGATTACTCAGGGAGCCCAACCTCAACCTGAAGCAATGTATCGATATATGTAGAGCTTCAGAACTATCAAAAGAAGGGAACAAGTACCTTGATAATGCTGATAGTGTAAGCAGAATAAACTCGAGAAGGCTTACATCTCAGGATCACAAGTCAGAGAGACATTCTGAATCAATGCCTATCAAAACATGCCTATTCTGTAACAGACAGCATGAACTTGTGAATGCCAAGTGTCCTGCATATGGCGCGATTTGTCATCGTTGTAAAGCGGCAAATCACTTTGCTGTATGTTGTGCAAAGGCCCCAAACAGCAAACACATTGAACAAAGGAAAGTGAGATCATTCAATGATGATGATGATCAAGATCAGCACTACGAGGAAATAAGTACACGCAGTACTAACTTGGACACTCTATACTCATTCAAGGATGGCTATAGCAGGAAGTGGTTTGCCACCATGTCTATCAATAACACTGATGTTAAGTTTCAACTGAACTCTGGTGCAACCTGCAACGTCATTACCTCAGTGGTCCTTCAGCGTAGTCACTGTGATGCCGAAGTCACCCAAACAAGCAAAATACTCTCAATGTATAATGGTATAACCGTGAAGCCTGTAGGTCATTGCAAAATAAGATGACAAACGCAAAGAACGGTCGTAAGTATCTAGTACATTTTGAAATTCTACCAGACTCTTCTACTCCAATTCTTGGAAGCAAAGCTATTCAGCAAATGGAGCTGATCAAACTGCTACAAGAGAACATTAAAAGAGTGACTGACCTACCAACTGTAGTAACAAAAGAATCACTCTTCGAACAGTATCCACAAGTATTTGAAGGAATTGGATGCATGTCAGGCGACTATCATCTGACGATTGACTCATCAGTGAAGCCTGTAGTGCACCCCCCAAGAAAAGTACCTCTTTCTATGGCAAAAGCTTACCAATCGTGCTTAATGTGTAGGAAATCAGAAAAAGTCAAAGTTTTAAAGAATGATGAATATCTAGTGTGTTTCTCATGACCTTTAAAACTTTGAGATTTTTCAATTTCCTACATATTAAACACCATTGCTAAGCTTTTGCAGTTATGGATCCGTAAACATCTATACCAATGATTTTTGCAATCACGGGGTCATGAGAAAGTGGGAGAGATATTTTTAAACCCATAACTGCAAAAGCTTACCAATCGTGCTTAATGTGTAGGAAATCAGAAAAAGTCAAAGTTTTAAAGAATGATGAATATCTAGTGTGTTTCTCATGACCTTTAAAACTTTGAGATTTTTCGATTTCCTACATATAAGCACCATTGCTAAGCTTTTGCAGTTATGGATCCGTAAACATCTATACCAATGATTTTTGCAATCACAGGGTCATGAGAAAGTGGGAGAGATATTTTTTAACCCATAACACCAAAAGCTTACCAGTAGTGCTTAAAATTTAGGAAATCAGAAACGGCCAAAGTTTTAAAGAATGATGAATATCTCGTGTCCTTTTCCTGACCTCGTGTTCGGAAAACAGTGGCAGAGGTGTTTACAGACCCATAATCGCAAGAGATTACTAAGCCTTATTGAGTATTGACTTTCTTGGAATGTTGAATTTCTCTCTTAATTAAAGAGAATAAATAAAAACGCACAGAGTTAGTCTGACTACTTCTATAGCTTCGAATAAGACATGCTGGAACTCATTGCCAGTAGGCCTAGGAGCGATACAGGAAAATAAGGGACAGCAAATTGGAGTATATAAAATTTAAGAAAAGTTAATGAAAATATAAGACTTACCAAGTAATGTATAGCGTGTGAACCAAATGTGTTTAAAGAGAAGGATTGATTTTATGCTCTTCCTAACTAAAGGCCTGTTTGTAAGTTTTTGGCTAAAGCTTCCTGAAATAATAATAATGTAGTGGTTTCTGTTAGTAGCAAAGAAATGACAATTTTCCTAAAGTTTCGTTACTTCATAATTTGTTATGGGCTGCAATGCACAATAACACCTTTTGCCCTGGCTTACAAAAAGGATAATGATATACTATTATAATCGTCAATGTAAATATTTTTTACAAACAAATATTAATGTTAGCCATGAACCTGAGTATTTAGGTTTCATAATGTTCTGAATTTTTACCTTTCCATCAATTATAAATTTTTATGTTACACTTTTTTATATAAATTAAACCCAACACCACAAGCTCAGTGAAATAAGACTTTAATATGTGACACTAAACAACTAGCCAGCAGATATTCAACAATCTTTGCATTTCAGTAGTAAAGATATAAAATAATTGCTTATTCTTTTCGTTTAAAACAAGCACAATTGGGAAGAAGTGACTGCCAAATACATGATGCAGACGTGACGGTGCCTCTGACCATCTATAAATAGGACCTTTTGTTCTCAAAGAAGGCGCCGCCTTAATAACTTTTACTATTGAAATACTGCCCTGAATAACTTTCATTCTTATGGTTCCTGTCTTTCTGTTCTCTTCTCTTTATCTAAGGCTTTCTTTGCAGCTTTTGTTTCTTAAATGGTCGTTTGGACTGTGCCATTGCACGTCTTTATCACGCTGAAGACTTTAGGAATTTAAATCAATGCATTAAGTTAAGTAGATGAAAATTGCAATGCCTTAACCAAGCTGAAATCCACAGTTGGAATATTGGTCATCAAACTAATACATTGAAGCTCTTTGGAATATTGGTCATCAAACTGATACATTGAAGCTCTTTGGAAGTGTTCTTTAGAAACAAAATCCAATAAAACGAATTGACCGTCAAACGTATGATGCACACAAGCTAGCTAGTCAATGACAAAGCTAGTCAATGACTAAGCTAGTTAATGACAAAGTTATACAATGACCAAGCTATTCAAAGACAAAGTTATTCATTGGCAGAGCTATTTAATGACAATACTATTCAATGACAAAGTTATTCAATGACAAAGTTCATTAATGACAATACTAATCAAAGATAAAGCTATTCAATGACAATTTTATTCAATGACAAAGCTAGTCAATGACAAAGCTAGTCAATTATAAGTTTATTCAATGACAAATGTATTCAATCACAAAGTTATTCAATGACTACGCTAGTCCATGACAGAGCTATTCAATGACAAAGCTTGTTCAATGGCAAAACTAGTCAATGACAAAGCTAGTCAATGACAAAGTTATTCAATGACAAAGCTAGTCAATGACAAAATTATTCAATGATAAAACTAGTCAATGACAAATTTATTCAATGGCAAAGTTATTCAATGACAAAGTTAATCAATGACAATACTATTCAATGACAAAGTTATTGAATGAAAAATTTATTCGATGACAAAGTTATTCAATGACAAAGCTAGTCAATGACAAAGCTAGTCAATGACTAAGCTAGTTAATGACAAAGTTATACAATGACCAAGCTATTCAAAGACAAAGTTATTCATTGGCAGAGCTATTTAATGACAATACTATTCAATGACAAAGTTATTCAATGACAAAGTTCATTAATGACAATACTAATCAAAGATAAAGCTATTCAATGACAATTTTATTCAATGACAAAGCTAGTCAATGACAAAGCTAGTCAATTATAAGTTTATTCAATGACAAATGTATTCAATCACAAAGTTATTCAATGACTACGCTAGTCCATGACAGAGCTATTCAATGACAAAGCTTGTTCAATGGCAAAACTAGTCAATGACAAAGCTAGTCAATGACAAAGTTATTCAATCGACAGAGATATCATAAATGAGGTAAGAATTGCTTAGATTTCCACTAATATTATTACTCTTTGATTAAATTTAAGTTTTGAAACTGTTTGCTGCAGTGTTCTACCCGTATAGTCATAATTCCTGAGCATCATACGCAGATTGCAGTCTTCTTCAAATCAGCTGATTCTCTAGTCAGCTGACATGTGTCAACAAGCTGAAATGTTCGTTACTAACCTTTTTTATCTAACATTTATCGATTTCTGGTTACATATTTGTCGATCCCGTTATTTACTGATAATTAACAACACGGAATATATTAAATTCAGATGGATTTATTGTAATTTTTATAGGACATTGGGTCTGAAGTTGAAGATGGCCATGTTGCTCAAGCTTCAACTTCAAATAGGACAAGAACAGCAAGGCAACCAAGCTGGGAGGAATTTGTGGATGAAGAAGTAAGTTTTGCGTTTATGTTTACTTATTATATCATACCTAGACTTTTAGAAGTATTGTTAAAAACATTACTTTTTGATATGGATGGTTTTTCTACTGATTTATTTCAAACATTGACTTGGCTTTCCTCACTACTTGCAACACTACACTTCATCAGTAGCCTGATACACCACGAAGTAGAAGAGCTCTAAATCACTAAGCATGGAATTTACTGAGGTGGTATACATATCTTTTAGGGGATCATTCCCTGACCTAAAAAATGGCAAGTAGGCTATTATTTTCCTGTCCTTTTATCTTATATAGGTTGGAAATGACAACTGGCATGTTGACTTTGTGGAGGATACTGGGCCTGCAAGGATTACAGGGAAGCTTCAGACCCCTTTAGAATTCTTTATGCTTTTCTTTACAGCTGAAGTTTTTAATTTACTTGTGTTGCAGACAAACCTCTATTATCAACAATGTCAGCAGTCAGCATTTTCAAAAATGCCTTGGTTCCTGTCTGCCTCTCCATCTTAGAAACAAAAGATATGAAGTGATCAATGACTTCCGACTTGTTTTTCATGAAATAGACTTCAGTGTAACGGGAATAATCATCGATAAAGGTCACAAAGTATCGACTTCCGGCCCAGGATAGATTCTCCATTGGCCCGCAAACATCGCTGTGAACCACACCTAGAGTTTCTGATGCACGTGTTGCACCATCTCTTGGGAACCGATCTCTTGCCAACATTCCTTTCAAACAGCCCACGCATTCATGAACTTCCTCATGACTTTTGACATTCAAGCCATTAACCATAATTTCTCTATTCATCTTCCTAATGGCCTCATAATTAAGATGCCCAAGGCGTTGATGCCACAAAGTCAAATTACTTTTCTCCTCTGCAACAGAGGCTGTCTGCCTAGGAAAAATTACACGACCATCTAACCTATAAAGACTATGACCAGGGTGAATTCTACCTGTCGCAACTATCCTACCGCCATCGCGCTTCTTAATACTACACTTATTATTAGAAAACATTACTGAAAACCCTGCCTTAGTAACACACTTAACTGAAATTAAATGCTGTCCTAACGACGGCACATATAAAACATTTTCAATTGTTACAGATTCATTCAACTGCTTATCAAACCAATTAATAGTGCCTTTTCCTACGCCTAATACACATTCATCGTTTGCTAATCGAACTTTTTCAGGCACTGTCAGACTCTGATAAGTAGCAAACATATCTCTATTTGCACACATATGGGAAGAAGCACCGCTATCAATGAAAAACGCGTCAGCTACACTAGACTTATCTTCAGATATCAATGAAGTAGCAATAAATGCACTACCATTACTCTCAACACTACAAAATTTCGATACTTGACCATTCGACTTACCTTGCCTACTATTTGGGCAATTCTTAGCAATGTGACCGACTGGCAGCTTCCATAACACGAGAGGTGATGGTTTGAATAGCAGAAAGAATAGGCCTACCTGAGTCTTCAAGTAATTGGGAGATGATGTTTATCTTTACCCCATAATGGAGAGTAATGAACCTAGAATTAGTGGTTAGAAGCGTGGAGATTTTCTGGCCAGTTTAACGGTAACTGTTCATCGATCGTGTAAAATCAAACTACGGTAAACAACGTAACAGCATGTAAACAACGGGATTTAATCATATCTAGGATGATTCCAGTCAAAAATATTAATAGCCAAATACATTTTAGGCTCATCAGCAAGAGACGTTACAGATCCGATCATGAAAGTTGAGGGTGAGCTTGATGTATTCCATGAGATAGGCCTACTGTATAAACTTAGTCAACAACAACACGAACATGGGGAGATACTGTTGGCGATTTGCAGACATTTGTCAGTGACGTTAATACATTTTGGATTACACCAACTTTATTGACAATGTGAAATTTCCTGGCCTATTACAACTATGAAAATATGTACTGTAACATTCTAGGAATCCTGTTTAAATTGAACACTTTCTATTCATGGTTTAGTGATTGCTGTTCTGTACATGATCATGTTTTCCTTGTCTCATTAATTACTGTACCCCCTTGGCAAATAGAGTTCCCTATGTATAAATGGTATTAATTGTTGAGATATTATTATTTCCTGGGCTTTTGTGCATCAAATATGTCAACTCTTTAAACTCTGGTAACACTTTATTTTTACATGAAAGTTAATGTTATCTTTGAGAATTGAATATCTGAATAATGCATAAATCAAACAGAATACAAATCCAAAGACTTCTTTATTTTACAAATGGTTTAACTAGTTCTTGCTTCATTATGAATACATACAAATTTAATCTTGTGGGGATAGTTGACGTGTATACCATTCAGAGATGATACACCAATAAATGATGGCGCAACCACCGGATCCCTGGATAAGATGGTGTGTAACTGAATTGAATCCATGAGGCTAGGTACTGTAATCCAACAACACGTTTCGATGCTGGTCTATTTCGATCATGGCATCGCTTTCAGCGTAAATAAACACATTCACAGTCGAAGGCAAAGCTTCGGCAAACTTGAGCTCCAGTCGGAGATTTCCTTGTTGTTTCAACGAAGTGTGGCATCCATCACAATCCAAATCGGGAGACAGATCAACTGCGAAAATACTGTATCCTTTAGCAAAATCTTGGCGAGCAATGTCTATTCCTTCGTTGGAATGTAATCTATTTGTTCCTGAAAACAAGCTTTTATAGCCTAGAACGAAATTGTTTTCTTTGAAATTAAATGTAACCGACTTGTTGTAGATGGGTTCTCCATTTCGAAAAACATTGAGTGAAACTAAATTGAAATGACGAAAGTTGAAGGGATTTTTCTTAAAGTTTCCATTAAAGGCTTGATTTTCTAAAAGGCAGATAATGATGCGTTTCGGCAACTCTCCAAGGAAAGCGTTACTAATATTTGCTTCCAGGTTTCCAGCGGGGATGGAAAAATACTTGGGGGTTACTCTCGTTATTGGATATTTGATAGTATGAGTTTGGAGAACTTTGTTCATCGCGTTAAAGACGTGATCGGCCACTCGAACTTTACGCACATAAAGGACTGCATCAGAAACTTGCAGCTTGTAGTGAGGATTCTCGTCGGATGACAGTAAGCAAAACTCATTTTTGTGTTGATGGAGCTTGAGGTTCAGAGAAACACCATTAATGATAAGTCTTTCCTGACTGAAAATATCTTGGTGTATCTAATTCAACAGGCTGACTTTGCTTGCATAGAGAAAACCGTTCTTTAAAACCTTGATTAGAGCCATCAGAGGAAAAAACGAAAGTGGCTCCAGTGCGCAACGAAACATGATGCTTCAACACGTACGAACTCGAGAGTCCAAGCCACATAAAACGCAGCTATTTGGTCCTATGTCTGTGACACCTACTGATACAATGTCTCAAACTCTTGATCCTCCTGATCCAGCCATCGTGGGTGGAACTGTGGCAACTCAAGGGGAGTTTCCCTTCTTTGTTGCTTCAGTCCGATCAGGAGGTGTGTGTGGTGGTACCCTTGTGTGGGAGGATGTGGTTCTTACAGCTGCTCATTGTGAAGGAATATTCAGAGATGGAGCCATTGTGGGTGCATATGATGTTAATAATGCTATTGGTACAGAATTCCGGCAGGTGACACAGGAAGTGATTCATCCTGATTTTGTGGAAATTACTGACCCATTTGAGCTTGAGTATGACTACATGGTAATGAAACTGGATAGTCCAGTAACCACAGTTACTCCTGTATCTCTGAACAGTGACAACAACAATCCAGTGGGTGGTCAGACTGTGAGAGCAATTGGTTTTGGGAGAGACTCAGCTATGGGGTCACCAACAGATCTTTTGATGAAGGTAGAGTTCCAGGCAATTTCAGATGAACAATGTGAGCAAACCTTTAGTGGCTCACTAGATGAGTGGATAACAGAAGTAATGATGTGTGCTGGTGGACAAGATGGAAAAAACAGTAAGTTGTTGTGAAGTCATTTGACAGAATATGATATCTTTAACCACAATCACAATATGTTTTTCCATATTACGAGGTCCCTAACAGAAACGTTTTTGTAATGATATCTCAGTTTGTAATGGTGACTCTGGAGGTCCTTTGTTGGATTTGAATGGGAACCTTCTTGGTGTAACCTCTTTTAGAACTGACTGTAATGTAATGCCTTCTGTTTTTGCCCGTGTCCGTGGTGACATTGGATGGATCTAACAGTAAGAATTTGTAAAAAACTAAATTCAGCTATGCTACGATAGTTTTTAAATATACCGATCTCTCTCTCTCTCTCTCAAATCCTTGCAAATATGGAGCTTTAAAATGACATCCGGTTAAATAGCACAACAGGTCCTCTCCCTTTTCGGATTGAGAGCCTACTAATACATTTCTATTAACATTGAACTTGTATAGTTTTTACCTTTATGCAAGCTGACGTATGGGCTGAACCTAGATGATTGGTTGCTCTTACAGTATATTCACCTGCATCGAGAGAGGAGACACCTATGATATCAAGAGCAACATAGCCAAAGTCAAAGTATGTCTTGAATCTTGAGCCAATGGTTATAGGCTTACCTGGGGAAAAGTAAATAGTAAAAGAAGGCATAATGAGATTTTTTAATTTAAGTCAATGAATAAATGGGAAATAACATAAGCACAATTTGACCTAATAAAATGCCATTTCAACACAAATCAAGTCCAAATTGCATATAGAATATGTATTTTTAGAAGAACAAGGGAGAGAAAAATATAGAACGGTAAGTTGCGTTTGTTTGTTGCAGAACAAAGATCATATTCTACAATCATATGATAATAATAACTTCTATTGTTCTAAAAGCCCGAGGGCCACGGCAATACAAAATAAAAACCCAACTAAAATTAAATCACGCTACAGAAACAAAACATTGCACAAACCACAAAAATCAATTTCTATGTTCCATTGCTAGCCTGAGAAATAGTCCAATATTTCAACACTTGCAAAACAACAATCCTTCACTATACTCGCCAGTCATCTTTGATCAAACCTAAACTCCCATATACTTCCTTTCGCAAGTAACTTTACACATACTCATTCTCACACTCACCCATCATATGACCCACAGTCTCATCCATATCTCCACACATGACACAATAGTAAGAACCGTACGGGGGAGAGCTCGCCGACCTGACTCACTCCGCCCGCGACTTCTCCCAGGCCTTCAGGTTCTCCAGGTAGTGCTCGAAGCCTTGCAGGGCCGAGATCAGGAAGCCCGGGACGCCCTCGCGGAGACCCCCGCGGAAGAAGTAGCTACCGAGGAACGTTCTCCCGGCCCCCAGCAGCCAGCTCAGGGGTCGGGCGCGTCCCCCGGAGGGAGCGACCAGCGAGGTCACGCGGTTGATCTGCCGCAGCTCGTCGGTGAGGTAGCGGCGGCCGAGGTGGATCAGGGAGGCCTCGAGTCGCGGCCAGGAGGCATCCCGGGCGGCAGCATCCTCGCCTTCCTCACGATCCGACGATCGAGTCACCGGGTCTTCTCCCCGCGCCAGGGCCTCGAGGGCCTTCCGGCTCACGAGGCGGGGCTCCACACTCGATGCGAGAGGACGCCGCGTGTAGATCCCCCCCCGGAAGCGTTCGACGCAGACCCGGAGTCCCGTCGGGGGGGGAGCCTCGCCAGTTCGGAGCACCTCGCCGAGCTCCTCGCGCTGCTTGCTGTAGGCGGCGAGCAGCTGCTCGATGAGGTACTTCACGTTCACGTAGCTGGTGCCGTAGCCGGGCTGCCGCAAGTACAGGTGTTGCTCGAACAGGAGCAACTCCGGCTCGGTCGTCATCCAGCCGCGCGGCGTCCACTTCACGTGGACCTTGCCAGCCTCGGCCATGGTCATCTCGTTGGCGTGCGCGAAGAGCGAACCACGGCCACGGGCGGCGCGCTGCGCCAACATGATCCAGACGATCTCGCGCGAACGCGGGCTGTCGTCATACAGCCCCGCGTGCATGAACATCTCCTCGACGCCCGTCGCCAACCCCTCGGCGCGACTGTCGAAGATGTTGTAGAGCAATGCCCCCTGGCGCACCGGGCTCGGATGAGGATGAAGGTCGTTAATTAATAAAATATATTTATAATTTTTTCGTATAATATGAACTATCGCAGCTGCCCAATCGTCTGCAAGTCCTGCAGACATGATCAGTCATAAGTCATTGAATCATTTTTAGAGGGTCTCCAGATGTCTTCCGATAGCTGAATGAACTGATAAACTATTTGAAATACCCTTATTCTATGCCACTACCATAGTTCTACCCTAGAATGGATGATAGACTATCTATCAACAAGTGAGACGAATCATTTTTATATAATTCTTAAAAGCTACGCCTGCTTTGCGTCTCACACAGACTATCTGTCTTTGCTTTACTCTAATTGGCCATGGCTCTCAAGTTTTTCATCACTTCCACCAAGATTTTAATTCAAATTTTAATTCAAATCAATAAAATCATAAAAAACTAATAAGAAATTAATAAAATTAAAAAATAAAAAAACTATTAGATTTTGTGCAATAAAATAAAAATAATTAAAATTAATTAATAATAATTAAACTGTAAGCGAAAAAATGATTTTAAAAATCTAGAAATAAGTTGAAAATGAGTTTGTTAATAAATGAAAATTTTATTAAAAATTGGCCTGAAAATTTTGTGGGAGACGGGAGAGGCGGGGGTGGCCTTAATCAATATTTTCTCCCAGGTGCAAGAGAACCCAGAACTGCCGCTGTTAAACAAATCTAGTGCCACAGATATCCGCATACTGAAATAAATTCGTTTGACATTCCTGGCCTAGAGATAGTAACAGACAAATGATATAATTTTTTCTTTTTTGTTCCCCGACTTACTAAAGTGGTAGTTTGTTTTCATCGTTTTTGCTCTATGGACAAATATTAATGTCTTTGCAGTGATTTATGGATGTCCAGATCTTAAGAGTTCATGTTTTCAACTAAATCAATTTTGCAGACTGTATGTGGCGTGAAAATGCAAGAGGTGTGGGTTTCTTAATCCTAGATAAACATTAATTTGAGTGTCGGCGTATGACACAAAAAGAAGGGTGGTGCGTTGATCGGAAATCTAATTTCTCCAATTCGATTTTGGAAAGACGTGATATAGTGTGGAAAGATCCTAAAATAGCCATCTTCTTTTTAAATTCCTTATATTTAATAGGCTTGAAGAACCTTAAACCGGTAACAGAAAATAATTGTTAGTTTGGATTTTTAAATTATTTTGTAGAGTAACATGATCCCTAAGTTTGTACCAAAGATCCATGCTTGTATGCAGGTGAGGAGTGGAGCTAGACTCATATTCTCCAAAAAAAGCTGTAATTTTTACTCTTATTCCGTGACTTAATATCACTTATGATTTATTCGTGCTCTAGTGGCAGGTTACGTATATAATGTCGCACATCATGTCATATACCATGCCGTATAACATGTTACGTATCATGTTATATATCGTCAGTTATTTTCATCTCGATTGGTTATCAACTATACTCGGTTCTAATATCAAGGTATGACAATTAATACTACTATTTGTATGGGCATTTTAGGTTCCTAAGGGCGGGTTAATTCCCTCTTCATCCTTTTTATTTTTGTTTACCCTACCTGACAGGTCCCATGGGCTAGCCCACGGGTCCCGTTGAGCTAGCCGCACGGGAATTGTGGGCAGCCACGGGATCCGTGGGCTAGCCCACGCGTCCCATGCCGTGGGACAGCCCAAGTGCCTGCGTGCACCGTTCTATCTCGGGGACAATCTATCAAGTGACGTCTGCACATCGAGCACGGTGGGCGGACGTTAAATAAACCGAAGGTCATCAACAAGTGCAAACAAGCATAGACAAAGCTGTAGCCCCAACCGGCAGTCTCGGCCACTCTCCGGAAAATTGGCCTCGTGCGCTCACCAAGCACAGGTCACACACTATAAAAGATTCCTCCTTTAAACTTTTCCCATGAATTTGGAAAAAAAAAACTTAAGACGACGATTTCACCATCATTCTGCAGCTGAAATTGAGTCTATCAAAGCCACGATTCTTTTTTTTTCTTTTTAAGAAGAAAGGGTATTAGTCAACAATAAAAATAACAGAACCTGAAGCAAAGCTTATTTAGGTAAATAATCACCGCACTAGGCCTAAATACAAATCAGCATATCAGCTAAGATTCGCCGAATTTTTTTTTTTTTTAAGTTGCTTCACATTTCTATTCAGAATGAAAAATCAACAGAAAATTTGTCAAAGACATCCAATTGAAAAATCCTCCTATTTTTAAGCAAATTTAGACCTTTCTCTAAGAAAAGGTCAAATTAATCTAAGAAATCTGGCTCGGTGAATATATGGATCTGAAATAAATGGATCCAGCGATACAAGTTCCATTCCTTTCAGTACACGTTACAGCTGTAGGCTTGCTGCAGAATCACATGTTTCACAGGGAGAATACACCCAGCTACCAGAGTCCGAAGTCCTGAGTCCTAAATGTGCCCGAAGATCAAAACATTTTTACCTCCTCGACCCAGCTCCTTTCATACTTAAAAACTGCGATTTTCTAAGATTTTCCTTGGCGTTGTTTCAAAATTATGAAGTTTTTAGGGCTGTACCACATTTTCACCAGTGTTGCCACTTTGAACCGTAAAAATAAATAAGCAAAACCAATTAATAAAATTTGAAAACGCTCTTCGTCAGTAGAAATTAAATATTAACATTTATTTGTTTACCAAACACAAATAGATCTTCACAGGAGAGCTACATCTTAAGCTGTTTGGTATCTCATTTGTGTATTTTTTTTTTTTTTTTTTTTTTTTTTTTTCATCTCTTTTCACCAAAAACTCATAAAACAAAATAGGGTTTTACGGCGCGGCGCGGACGCCCGAATTCGCGGCGCGCAACGTGATGGCCGAATGCCCCGTGCTGGAGGGCGACGGCAAGGTGCTGACGCAATCGGGCGTGATCCTCGACTATCTGGCGCGGAAATTCGACCGGTTCGGCCCCACCACCGAGGATGAACATCTGGAGATCCTGCGCTGGACCATCTGGGAGAACCAGAAGCTGAACGGCATGATGGGCCCCTACCGTTTCATGCTGAACTTCTCGCCCGCGAAGATCCGCAGCGAGGCCGTCGACGGGTTCCTGCTGGGTCGCGCGAAGGCCGCGCTGGGCGTGCTGGAAACGCATCTGGCCGGGCGCGACTGGGTCGCCTGCGACCGGCCCACCACCGCCGATATCGCCTGCGCGGGGTATATCTATTACCCGGATGAGGAATACGGGTTTTCCATCGCCGGGGAATACCCCGCGATCGACGCCTGGCGCACGCGGCTCGCGGGGCTCGACGGCTGGGCGCATCCCTACGACCTGATGCCGGGCCACCCGCTGCCGGCGAAAAACGCCTGAGAATTCAAGCCGCCAGATCGTGCGGCCGGAGGAAACCGACATGACCGAAGCCTATATCTACGATTCCGTCCGCACGCCCCGGGGGCGCGGCAAGAAGGATGGCGGCCTGCATGAGGCGACCTCGCTCAAGGTCGCGGCGACCGTGCTCCAAGCGCCCTGGGACCGCACTCTGATCGGCCCCTTAGCAAGCCGACGATATTACCCGCCGACAGAAGATCAACCAAACGATCGAGCAACGCGTCATCTGACAAGCGGTCATATTGAAGGTCTGATGAGTTCAGTGCGACTTCACATTCGGCGTCGGAAAACTCCCGACTAAGATACGGAAACTCCTTTGGCCTCCGAGGCAATTTCGAATGGTCTTGCCAGTAGGCGTATGCCGCCGTTGCCGCAAGATCATCGTCGACACCTACGGCGGCGCAGCCCCGCCCGGCGGCGGCGCCTTCTCCGGCAAGGATCCGCCCAAGGTGGACCGCTCGGCGGCCTACGCCGCGCGCTACCTGGCCAAAAACGTTGTGGCTGCGGGCATGGCTGATAAATGCACCATCCAGCTGTCCTACGCCATCGGCGTGTCCAAGCCGCTGTCGATCTATGCCGACACCCACGGCACCGGCGAAGTCGAGCCCGCTGCCATCGAAAAAGCGATTGATCAGGTGATGGACCTAACCCCGCGCGGCATCCGATCGCACCTGGGGCTGAACAAGCCGATCTACCAGCGCACCGCGGCTTATGGCCACTTCGGCCGCGAGCCGGAGGCCGACGGCGGCTTCAGCTGGGAGCGCACCGACCTGGCCGAGGCGCTTAAGAAAGCGGTCTGAAGCCAGAGGACTAACAACAGGGGAGCGGGCCGCAGGGTCCGCTCTTTTTTGTCGTGGAGTGCTGCCGCCCGCGTTCAAACATCCACGGAATGCGCCTCTTCCCTAAGGTCCGGCGCCGCGTCTGGCGCATTGGGGCAGAAGCGCTGACCCGTTGAGGCTGGAGCAAAACGACGGGCTGCGCCATACTGACCGGGTCGAAATCCTCACCTTCCGGAGTCGCGATGCTGCGTTTGACGGCTTCTATTCTTTGCTTGGCGCTGCCGCTAGCTGCGGCCGCAAAGGACGGGTTGCCGCAAAAATTCAGTCTTCTGGGCAGAACGCTTGTTTATGACACCGGGACAGATGTGAGAGGCGAACCGGCCGAGATCACCGATGAGGACGTTGAGAAGCTGCAGGGGATTCTGCTCCAGTCCCCGGAGATCACCGAATTGCAGCTCAACAGCATTGGCGGCAGTGTCTATGCCGGCGAGGAAATTGCCGCGCTGGTGCTGGAATAAACCATGCGCTCTACTTCTCCAAAGAAGTGCTGCCCTATATCGATGCCGATAAGGTGCCCGCGCGCGATATCCCGGTCTATCACCATGTGGGTGTCTACGCCTATCGCCCCGCCGCGCTGCAGGCCTATACCACCTGGGGCGTCAGCCAGCTGGAGGTCTTGGAAGGGCTGGAACAGCTGCGTTTTCTGGTCAATGGCACCACCGTGCGCTGCGTGATCGTGGAAGGTCGCGGCCGGGTGTTCTGGGAACTTAACAACCCCGAGGATGTGCCTCGGATTGAATCTGTGCTGAAGGATCTGTGATGGAACAGAATATCGTAAAAGTTGGCGACATCGAATTTGGCGGCCAGAATCCGATTTCCTTCATTGCTGGCCCCT
>JAAAKM020073195.1:177655515-177665736 GCA_010016025.2 Alatinidae sp. Z8VKAUB7J3 | reverse complement strand
CGTTATCCGCCGCAGTTCTACCGGCGGCGGCCCGTTACGCTTCGCCGAGATAGGCCCGAACTGTTTCCAGGAATTTCGCTACGGAGATCGGCTTGGATATGTAAGCTTCGCACCCGCCCTGCCGGATACGCTCCTCATCGCCCTTCATCGCGAAAGCCGTTACCGCGATGATTGGAATCGTGTGAAGATCATCGTCTTCTTTCAGCCACTTGGTAACTTCCAGACCGGAGACCTCCGGCAGCTGAATGTCCATGAGGATAAGGTCAGGCCGGTGCTCTCGTGCCAAATCAAGCGCTTCCAGGCCGTTACGGGTCTGTATGGTGTCGTAGCCGGAAGCTTCGATCAGGTCGCGAAACAGCTTCATATTGAGCTCGTTATCCTCAACAATCATCACCCGTTTCGGCATATCCGGTGCTTAATGAGTTTTTAGGAAATATGTTTCATTTTTGGGTTTAAACAAAAAGAAAAAGTAAGTAGAAAGAATTCACTCTCCAGGGTGGAAGACGAGAATGTAGGAAAGGAAAACTCTATTTTTTTTTAAAGCGGCAAAAGTTTTACAAATGTGACTGAAATTGAATAGTATATTTCATCCAAAGAAAGAAAGCCATTTAGCCTACCCCGAATTACGATCGTTGAAAATACCCTGATTAATTTACCGTAATTGCTCTATTCACCAAAAACTCCCTAGTATATTCTCGTACACCCTAATTAAGATTATCTAAAACTAAAAAAAAGAGTTTATAAATTGCACAAAGGACAGTTACAATTCATAGAAATCCTCAAATAGAAAAGCAAATTTGAAATATATGTTACTACATGGTCGAGACAAATTCTATACCTGACAAACCAGATGAAATAACCAAGCACTAAATACCACTTGTTCACTTAATTAAAACACATTCTCCTAATTATATTTTGCTGATTGTTTAAGTATTGTTAAAATAAAATGATGCCTGCCGCTTTTCAATAGAAAAAGTAGCTAAATTAAAGGTAAATTAGAACATCATACAAGTTTGTAAGGAAATGAATGTTGCGTTATCTAAAGTAAGTTTTTTTGGCGCATAATGTCTATCTCGGGACTAATGGTTTTCTTTATCTCAAGTTTCGAGGTAGTTTTCTATGTTAAATCGAAATAAACTAAAATTAAATGAAAGTACAAAGGGGTGGAGCTTCGCTAGGCGAAAAGAAATACAGTTTTTTTTAAACCTCTTACGTAAAAAAAAAGTAATTTCTTTGGTTCAGTGTAGAAAGTAGAACCAACCATTAGGATATTGGACGTCTGGGTATTTGTGACGTCACTCATACATAAAAAGTTTCTTTTTCAAAAATTAATTAAGGCCTCAAAACCTTCTTTCCTTTTTAAATCTTTCATAAAAATAGCCTAAGAAGGAAAGTTAATCTTTAGAGCCATAAAGCTTAATCCCTTGGAATCCTTTAGTGTTACTGTTAGTTACCATTACTATTAGTTCCCTTAGTATGGACAAGGACTCTTAATGCATCACTATGACTGATCATGATCGTATATATCCAAGTTCAGTAAGTTCTGATGATTTGGACCCCCTTCCCCATCTTTATCAGCCAACTAAATTTTCCGCAGATGGCAGCCAATTCATTTTTAAATGGGATCCTTTTAGAGTCTTATTTTTGTCTAAGACAAATACGTTTTTGCGCCAGGGTTGCATAATAAGTTCTTGGGCTGAGTTGCCTGCCAAAGTAGCTTCAATCGTGAAAAATTGAGAAACTAGTCGGTACGCGTTGATTATGATACCTTGTTGTCGAGCATATTACATTATGGTGTATTGTTTTCAGAACTAAATTTGTTGAAAAACTAGTTCGTGAAAGTCATAACATGACAATTTTTGTTCGTTTTCATAGCCGCCCCGAAATAAGATCAAGCACATTATCATAATTCTCATCTCTACTTTGATTCTCAAGCTCTTTATGTCGGCTATTTCTTTTCATCTATAGACCAACAAAAATAATATAAGCACTTCGGCCAGAATGTCATCTCTGTTAATAATCGAAATATGGCCTATCTATATAAACCATTCAGTTCTGTGTTTCATGGTTAAACGAGGTTTATTCAATTGTCCAGAATCGACTAAACCGACTAAGTGCATATTTTTATCGATGGATCACCTTAGCATCAAATACCATCTATAAATTAATAATCAGATATATCAACATATAATTTGGACGAATCGAGTAACATTAAGGGACATAAAACCTTGTTTTAACTAGACTACAAATATCAATAACAATTACCTTGAATTCGAATATCAAGTTCATTTTTTGAGAATTTTGGATTTAAATTAACACAAGAAGGGTTGCATAAAAAATGAATAAATTTCACTTTTACATTAACATAAGAAGTTGTATCATGTTTTATATAAAAGCTAACTTTTCTTTGAAATCAAGAATACTTCATTTGCTAAATTATTGATAAAATAGTACCGCTTGTTTTGCCGGTGTGACATTGTACCTACAAAGTATGGCCGGGTTTTAGCAAAGGGTATTTAAGTTCATCTCCGAGAAAGATTGCTTTGCCATCTAGTGCTACTCAGAGAGATCGTCGAGATCTTCAAGTTGTTTAATAAAACTGAAATAAAATTATTTGTTCTATTTAATTTTATAGGTAAAAAAAATTAGCGAAATAAATTGCCTACTTTTAGGGAATTTGTCATAAGCTGAAAGGTAAACTAGTAATGTAACCTGAGGACAGACGCTGATAAAACTATATAAATGATTTAATTAAAAAAAATAAATAGTTCTCAAATAGGCTACAACCTAAAAGTTCCTTTGTGAGTGATTAAAATCCAGACTATTTAAGTGTCGTATGTTTGTATATTAGGCATGTAGGCGGAATTTAATTTCGGACAGGGGGTGAGGATGAAAAAGAATTGCAAAAGACAGACGGATTACACGACAAACATTGGACAATTGTTGAAAAAGTCATAAATGTGGTGAGAGTTCGGGGTGGTCTTCCTAAGGCCTTTTTTTTAGTACGTGTTCAGTTTATTTTGATATCCTCAAGCCGATCTGATATCCTCAATGGATAACCTCAAGCCGCTATCATATGTTTGCTATCCCTTTTGCATCTAATTTGTAAGATGATATGATCAGATTTTTGATACAATGCTATAAATGACTGATTTTTATTATTTATTCTTATCCAAAAGCTGTAAAATAGTCGGCTGCAAATGACGATCGCCGTATATATGATTGAAATATCCAGACTTTTGTATCCGTTTTCACTGTCTAATAAAAGAGCTTGTCCCCATTTGAACGATTATTTGTCTGTCATAGAAAGACAGTGTGGTCTTGGAAAACATATAACTAATTTAAGGTATTATGTCGAAAATACACAAAAATAAGAAGGAAAAAAAAGGTGAAAATAGGTTATAACTTTAGTAAAATAACACTTAAACTTTAATGGGTTTGAGACAAACTTTTTTCGTAATTTAAAGAAACTAGTAATGTCAGGTGAACCGAATTTTCATAAATCGTCTTAATTATCAGATTCTGAAAATCTTTGAAAGTTCAATTAGGCTATCTTACACAAAGATAAATTCATTCTTGGTAGCAAAAGAGAGTTGAATTGAAAAAAATCTGCTTGAATCAGTAATATTTATTTCAAACTGAAATATCATATTAACTACAACTACGTAACACCAAAACCAAAATTCCTTAAATTGCAAACAAGTTACATAATAACATACAAATAACGCACCTTTAGAAAGACTAACTTCAAACTCGAGAAACTTTTCATTTTCTACTTTTCATTAAAATCTAAGAGGATCCCAGTTACTGGTCAAGTCAGATCTATATTTAAAGGAGCTGTGCAGTGTACAAAGTCATTTATAATAATGAAATAAACGCTTGCTAAATAATTCAATTAGTTTCTCACTACCTTAATACTTTTCAATTTTTTTTTTTAACTGTCCCTGGGTTTCCCTAGTACAAAGGTAGATAATATGATAGCATACAACTATAATAAAATATAAGAAACAAACCGATTAGCTGAGTATTACTTTTAAATAATTTTAAAAACAGCTTGATACTCATAAGAAAAACATTTAAACAAACACATCAAAAATTTAAGTTTTAACTATCACTTTTGCCGGCTGGCAGCGCGCTCGGGACCATCCACCATGGTGGAAGAATAGGCGCGCTTGGCGGATCGTCGGTTTCCGGATTTAGTCTTAGGGGTCTTTTTTGAGGTCGCCATAATGTACTGTGGGAGCCACCAGTGGGCTCGAAAATTCGTTGGGAAAGAAAGCGCGTTAGAGTTCGAAGTCGAGCACGAGGACGGACTCAAAGACTTGTAAGGCTAGTTGCTTTACTCGCTCATGTTCGGGGTGCCGCAGGTAGGAATCCCGAGCAATCGAATCGGTAAAGGTCATGACGAAGGCATGCGTGTAGCCTTGGTTGAGCCCTTCCGGACTGTTGTTCGGGCCGGAGACGAAGTTTTCAATCCCTGGGATCGTTTCGCTGATATCGAGAAACTCGTCGAGGATCTTATCGATTCCTTCGGGCGTCGTTCCCTCTTTGAATTTGATGAGAACGATATGGTCTACCTTTGACATGAATTCGGGTTCTAAGGGTTAGGAATAAAAGTCTGGGACGGTCGCTAGTGCTTCAATGCGGCTTCGATGGCGGTTCGGACTTCGGTCGAATCGGGCTGAGTGCCGGGTTTGAATCGATGCAGAATTTTGCCGTTGCGACTGATGAGAAATATGCCGAAGGTCCATTTGATGTCGAGTGCGAATGGAGACTCCTTGCCGGTCTAGGCCGCGTAAAGTGGGTGCTGTGCCTTACCCTTCACGTGGATCTTGTCAAACATGGGGAACGTGACCTGATACTTCGTCGAACAAAACGTCTTGATCTCGGAATTGCTTCCCGGCTCTTGGGCTCCGAAATCGTTGCAGGGGAAACCGAGGACTTGAAGGCCGTCGGATTGGGATTTGGTGAAGATTTTTTGCAAGATTCAAATAACTTACAAGAACATGTGACAAAGGGAAACGTTTTATAGGTGATAGCTCTAAACCCATTCCCATGGAAGTATTTCAGGAACTTTACTAATATGAACTACTACCAGATGTACATGCAAAACGAGATTGTGATATCCTTAGCAATTGCATGAATGATTTAAACAATAATTGAAAAATTGAATTCCAAAACAAATTTGTGAATTTTTTAGTGGGGCTAGAGCTATTGTAACCCTTTCTTTTTGCACATAAAATTCCTTCAGGAGGCCTAAAATTTACAATTCTGACTTATTGCTTTTTAATATGTATTCGTGTAATTCTTGTAGCTTCAACTTTTTCGCTCAACAGTATTATATAAATGTAAGCACAAACTACAGGAAAGTGAAGAGCAGTTAGAACCAAGTTGGGTTATTAACCCCCCTCACACATACATTTTGTGCGTTGATCCACCACTTTTAGAGTACATTATGAATTTATTGAACAAGATTATTCCTTATCAAAGAAATAAAAACATCACATATAATGTGCATAAACCTTTGATAACAGGATAATTTTTTTTTGCATACCTTCAGATTCAGTTGAAACTCAGGGACTTCTGTATATGTATAAAGTTCTGCAATTTCATTCGCATATGAATCTGAGTCATCATATACAAAATCAATATCTGGACAATCAGATCCACACTAAAAAAAAAACATAATAACCAAAACTAATGCTTGAAAACGAGTATAAGTAATTGCACTGAGGGAAATACCAAAAAGATCAAAATTCTTTTATACATTCGAACAATCTATAAAAGTAAATATATCAAAAACCAGAGAATTTCTTCAAGGCAGGGAAGGAATTTTCCTTCCCATGTTTGGTTCAATATCCTGATACCCTTTGCCTCCCCTTGACTAATTGTATGAATAAAAGTCAAAGAGTTAGTGGCCATACAATTAGTGTTGCATAATCTTACACTTTCATACACAAAATATTGGCAAGAACACGCATCTGTGATCTTTCTTCTTGAAGTAAATGAAGTAAATTAAATTGAGAGTAAAAAATTACTCTAATTTTTTTTTTTAATATTTGTGGTATAAAGGGGGTTAAGAAGGCAATTGTATGATTTGCTTTATCTTAGACGTAAAAGATGGAAAGACACAAATATGGATTAAGGGCTGATAGTCCTACAATAAGGAATATTGTTTTCTACACAGTCAAAAATGTTTATTATTTTAACCAGCAGGTAATACGTAAAAGTAGAAAAATAAATTTTACCAGTTATCAGAACAAGTAAAACGAACCTTATTACAGTTTCAAGCTTCTCTATGAGTTTTTGATATATTTATATTTTTGTAGTATTTGTCTTAGAAAGGTAATAAAATGCGATGATTTGAAATTTTCATAAAAATTTGCTTAAAATGTGGGCTTTTTTAGAAAATAGTCAACTCTTTGTTCCTCAGGGCTTAAACTCTCATTTCAAGATATCATGTTTTTAAATACATCTTACTAATATCCCAGTTTCACCTCATCAAGGGTGTCTCGTCCCCCAAAATTTTCCGGCCTTCATTAATTTTGCCGGAAAGGAGAAGCAATCAGAATATCTTGTTTATGCCTAAATTGTGAAGTCAAAACAAATGCTCATTTCGATTCTACCCTTAGTACGTTTTCTTTTTTTATATAAGAAATCATCTTCATTTTGACTCTGCTTAAAAATATAAAACCTATTGGATTTTGTTCTACCGCTTAGAAGAAATTTTCTATGACAATCCAACTCAATGCTAAGTAAGATAAAGATTAAACATTTCTACTATCCTATTTCTTCAATTTTGAACGCCCGTGGTAAAAATCCCATCTTGTTCATCTGTTGTAGATGGAGCATTGCAAGTACAGCAATTATAGAGTTTACTTTGGAGAAATATTCAGGCGTATTGACGTAAATAGACGTAAAATTGTATCCTTCTTATCCTATTTTACTAAGGTTTTTTTTTCATCAATGTACTTGCTTTTTAGCTGCAAAGAAATTTATACATCTAACTAGTTTTAAAAGGTTCAAAATAGAAACGTTGAATTTAAATATTAACAAGAAGCGTTTAAGTTTGTAATTTACGAATAGCTCCTTAATATAATGATATCTAAGAGCCCCCGCAGTAAAAAGCGAGAGGCAGATGCTCCATGGAGAAACCAAGACTGAATATAGAATATAAAAATTGTAAAACTTAAGATGAAAATGCCGTTTTTCTTGTAAAGCGCCCCTCTAGAAAAAAATACATTCTGGCTTCCAAATGTTCTATAGGAACCCTTGATAGCAAAATCTACATAATACAAGAATGTTAATTGGAATTTATTAGCGAGGGGGAGGGCATACATTCGAAAAAAGGACAAACTAAGCAACTATATTTGGAAAATATACAAAAACGTAAAAATAATCAACATTTTTTGTGAGTCAAACAACCTCCCCCTCAATCTACCTGATTAAGTGCCTCCTGTTATTGATAACCATTAAAAAGCGTTGTAGAACAAACGATTTGCAGTTCAATATAGTCTGGCATCATAAATAGTTGACTGAAAAAATGTTCAAATATTTCAGCGTATAGCAGCTAAACCCACCATCTAAGCATATTTTTGTCTTACTACTCTTTTCCCCTTTTTTAATGGTTTATATTGTTCTGTTCTAAGATTTGTTATCCAGATCCATCTCTGTTTTGTAAGAGTTGGTAATATTTTGTTTCAAATTAATTTATTTTTGGTTATACTTTACGATAATAGAAATAATAAACATGAAAGACCAATTCCAGTTCAGATACCACGGCGCATATTAACTGCTATTAATCTTCTTGTTTTTCACCATCATAAGGAAATCATATTTTAGCACAATTATTACTGTTTGTTTCCCTGGCACTAGCACAACACTGGGATATCGTAAGAGACGGTTAAGGCTACATTTGAAAGCTAATTGCTACGGGGTTTTGCAGATGTGTCTTGATGACACTAAAGCCAGATGTAATTTCTCATGTAAGCATTTTTGTTGTCATGTCTAATGACTTTTGGATTTAGATTTAGAATTGGATTTAGATTTAGAATTGGATTTGGATTTAGAAGTAAGGCCTGCCAACACCATGGTTGGAGCAAAAGGTCACCCAGTAAAGGATAAAGATGAAGATTCCCAAGAGCCATTGCTGGCGCAATATGATGTCAAATCGTCTTTTTTGTTACTGGGTCTTTTTACAGGGGAAAACAATAAGTCTATCCCTCAAACTTGCCAAAGAGGGAATCAATCCCTTTCCATTTTATTACCAGGAAGGCCAAGTAAAGACTAGAGTGTATTTTTCATAGTTGAACTTAAAAGGTTGATTTTTGCGCGGAACGAGTTTAAAGACAAGAAAATAAGCTTTACAACCAATTTGACCTAAAATATTTTGGGAGACAGAGTGGAGGGAGGGCTCTAATGAAATTTGCCTTGGTTGGAAGAGAGGCAAGAAAACCCATAGGGTTGATGCGACAAAATAAAGTACATGGTTTTTGTTTGTGCTGAACACCTTGACTAGTTAGACCACAGGGAAGAATTGTATTTAACAAGGCTTGTTTTAAGGTTTGATGCTACGTCCAACTTTACACTCTTCAACCGGAAGTAATCTCAAAGTGCTACTGCTAGTTTTAAAGACTTAAGGATACTAGAGATTCTTAATTACGGTGTTTAATATGATCTTAATGTGACGTTTTTATTTATTGGCTGAACATGCTCTGTGTATTCTTAATTTTTTTTTGTTTATTTGATAGGACATCTTTAAACAAAGACTGGATGCTGAGTGGTCCTCCAGAGAGTGTAAACTCAGCTGGGAAGCTATGGATCAGCAGAGCACACCTTGTCACTAAAGAACCCTGAATTCAACTCAAATTGTCAACTCTGGAACTCTATAAGGAGAAATCCTCATATTGCTCCAAGCTGCAATTTAAGGTAACTTATAACAGCACATCTAAAAATGAAACTAACTTTGTGCTTTTGAAATGTATGTGTCATTCAGTTCATCTATGAACTGTTGCTGCTACAGCTGAGAAAACAAAGAATGTCAAAGATTTTGACATTTCCTTTGGTTTTTAAATGCCAAGATGGCCCTAGGAACCAAAGAAATCTATTGTAGTGGTGGAATCAAAGTATTTCACCACTTAGGGTTGTAGGAAACCAATATCCAAGTCTCATGCAAAACTAACAGATATTGATTTCCAGTCAGGGCTGCCACCCATAGCACAAAGGTGCTATTTTACCAATATTTCATTATTTGTAGCACCAAAACACATGCTCATTGTTGCTAAGATAGCACAAATGTGCTTTTTTAGCTCTATTACAGTGAATTTTTTTACTAATAGCACCAAAAATCATTGTGTAGCATGCAAATTTGGGCAATTGTTACAACTGACCATAGTGGCAACCCTGCTCCAGTGGCATAAGCTGCCGTATATTTTTTAGTGACTCCAAAAAAGAAGTTTGGTCAAAATGATTACACATTTGATATGAAGAAAAATACATGAAACAAGAAATTTCACTGACAAAAGAGTTTTTTTTCAGATGTGGCAGAACCTAGCCAAGATGGCACTATCCGTACTGTATTCATACACAGACATGGAGGGGATTTTCTTGGATTAATAATATCAAGGCAGCAAAGCAAAATGGGGTAAAGCAAGAAAGTATTGAAGCTGTCCTTGCCATACATTAAAAGAATCGTATTTTTAAGCTGATTTCAAATAAATAAGCTTCATCAGGTTTAGCCTGACTTATCAAAAGTTACAAGCCTGAAAATATGTACCCTATTTTCGAAAAAAGGGGAAAACAACTTCTAAAAGTGATAGAATCTTACTGAGAATCGAACCTTCAGATTCAGCGTATCAGAAAACTCTGACGTAGAGGTTTCAGGCTCCTATCAGCAAAGTGTAGAATTTTGTATTTTTGCCAGAAGAATGATCACAGATGCATGTTTATTAGCTTGTTTTGTTGTTGGTTTTTACCGGGGGTGATTTTATCGATCCAGTGGTTCTAGAATATCACAAGAGGGGTCATTCAAATGGAAATTAAAAGTTCTAGCCCTTTTTAAGTGAACAAAAAGTTGAAAGGCAACTAGGCCCTCTCCCACGCTCATTTTTTCCCAAAGTCACCCACCCAAAAATTTGAGATAGCCATTTTGTTCAGCATAGTCGAAAATCTAATAACTATGTCTTTGAGGATGACTTACTTCCCTACAGTCCCTGGGGGAAG
>JAAAKM020073195.1:177636877-177655505 GCA_010016025.2 Alatinidae sp. Z8VKAUB7J3 | reverse complement strand
CCCCCCCAGCCGCCGGGGGGGGGGGGTGTTGTTGGTTTTGGGGAAGAATAAGGCGTTTTAAGGGGGGTTTTTTTGGGGGGGGGGGGGGGGGCGGGGAGAGGGGATTATATGGGAGGATCTTTCCATGGAAAATATTTTCATGGGGAAAGGGATATTTCTATGAAGGGGGCCGGGCTTCCCAGCATTATTTAAAAAAGATCAAAAACTAAAGTCTTTTGTATTATTTTGAAAAGAGCTATCTATTCTATTAAACGGCCTTTTTGATTCAGGGGTAATTTTTAAGGAATTGGAACAAAATTCGAACTTTAACGTAAAGAGCAAGGTATTGATTAGGGGGCGAACCCCATCATATACGTAATAATTTCTGTTCGTGGTCGCCGTGTACATGTTCGTCCTCGGTGCCGGACTCGGCATGGTCATGCAGAACCTCACGCTCATCGTGCAGAACGACACCGCCCCGCAGCAGCTGGGGGCCGCCTCGTCGAACGTGAACTTCTTCCGCACGATCGCGGGCACCATCGGCGTGACCGTGATGGGGTCGCTCCTGTCCACCAGCGTCGGCACGTACGTCACGGACGGGCTCTCCGGCTTCACGCCGACCTCGCAGGAAGAGGTCGACGCCTTGAAGCACCTCGCCTCGGGTGACGTCCCGAAGGTCGGGCAGCTGCCGGACCACACCACGCGCTGCTGCGAGGTCTGTCGGCCGTCGGAGATGTAGATGGTGTCCGAGCACTCGTCGTAGGCCATCGCGCGGATCGCCTGCAGACCACCGGTGAAGCAGTTGGTGACCGGGATGCGGCAGAACGGCTGGCACGGCGCGGCGCGGCGGTAGATCAGCACGATGTTGTTTGGAGAGCTGACGCCGAAGACCGACGTGGCGAGATAGATCAGGTCGCGCCGGCTGTCGTAGGCGATCGCACCGGCCTGGTGCTGCGGCGAGGGCAGCACGACGCGACACGCCGAGATGTTCTGCGGGCAGGGCGTCGTCGGGTCGAGGCGGTAGGTCACGATCGCGGCGGTGCCGGCGATCGACTCCGACTGGTACATCTCGCGCCGGTGGTTCGCGATCGTCAGCCCGGTGGCAAATGAGTTCGGGCCGAGAGCGCGGAAAGCGCCGGTCGAGCAGGTCGGCACACAGCCGTTCCGCGGAATCTCCTGCAGTCGCGTCCCCTGGGTATGCCAAACCGAGTCGTTGTACGGGCTGTAGGCCGCGCCACCGGCGTAGGCGACCGAAGGCCCGGGCAGGGCGTTGGCGCAAACCGTGAACGGGTTGGCACACTGGCGCTGCGCCGTGATGGGTGTAGTAATAACCTTCGACCATTTTGCCGTCGATCATCGCGTAATAGGGATTGATCCCCCAACGGACATATCCCAGCCCGTTATAAAGTGCGATGGCAGCCGTCTGGGTTTCGCGAAGGTCGAGTTTCAAGACGCTATAGCCCGATTCACGGGCGAAATATTCAATCGAACGCACAATCGCCTTGCCATTGCCGCGCCCGCGCGCCCAGGGGGCAACGAAATGGCCGGTAATCTGGGCGGAATGACGTTGTGCTTCAAGGTTGGCCGGTGTTTCAATCAGCTGGGCCGCACCGGAAATCACGCCATCCACACGCGATACAAACAAATGGCGACCCGGCATCAGCAACACACCGCGCCAGTATTTTTCCATATCCGGACGGTCCGGCGGGGTGAGCCAGCCAAAGCCGCCGCCTTCGATGATGGCCTGGGTGCAGGCATCAACGATGTCGGAAAGCTCGCCTGCCGAAAGTTCGGTCACGCGTTCGGCATCAACACCGGGCTGAATGGTATCACTTGGGGCAATCATGGTTTCCACCCCAGGAAGTTACCAATGATGGTAAGTCCGGTTTTCTGACTTTTTTCCGGGTGGAACTGCGTACCAACCATGTTGTCACGGCCAATCATCGCCGTTAAGTCCCCGCCATAGGAAACTGATGCCAAGCGCTGATCAGGATGGGTGACATGCATGTGATAGCTGTGCACGAAATAGGCGTGATCGCCGTCTGAAATCCTCTTCATCACCGGATGGGACTTGCCCGCCGGATCAAGCACCAGCTCGTTCCAGCCCATATGCGGGATTTTCAGGGTCGGGTCACTTGGTTCAATCGCAACAACTTCGCCCGAAATCCAGTCAAGGCCAGCAGTATCGGCAAATTCACGCCCGACAGAGGACATCAGCTGCATGCCAACGCAAATGCCAAAGAAAGCTACAAACCCTGGGACCAGCGCGTGTGCGCGGTGCCGGACGGTGATCTGTTCCGCGTGCTGCGGCAGGGCAAGGCGCAGGTGGTGACGGCCGAGATCGAGCGTTTCACCGCGCACGGCGTGCGCCTGAGCAATGGCGAGGAGCTCGAGGCCGAGGTGGTCGTCAGCGCCACCGGCCTGCAGCTGCAGTTGTTCGGCGGCATTGCCGTGAGCGTCGATGGCGCGCCGTTCGAGGCGCCGAAGAGCATGGGCTATCGCGGCATCATGTTGCGTGATCTGCCCAATCTGGCGGTGGTGATGGGCTACACCAACGCCAGCTGGTCGCTCAAGGCCGACCTGTCCAGCGAATACTTCTGCCGCCTGATACGGCACATGGACGCCACCGGCATGCGCCAGGTGACGCCACGCGACGGCGACGGCCAGGTGCGTCCACAGCCGTTTCTCGACCTGCAGTCCGGCTACATCGAGCGCGCTGCGCACCTGCTGCCGGCGCAGGGCGACCGGGTGCCCTGGAAGTTGCACCAGAACTACCTGCTGGATCTGCTGCAGCTGCGCTACGGCAGGCTGGAGGACGACTACCTGGTCTTCTCGGCGGAGCAGGATGAGGGGCAGGCGGAACTGGCACAGCCCTGATGACGCGGGGGGTATAGCGAATGTCCTACAAAAAAATGCACGATCGCGCCGCTGACAGCCCTGGCACAGGGCTACTACCATTTTGCGATATGCGTCACGGATGAGTCAGCGGGTGTGAGATCACCCATTCAACGAGAGGTCGGCCATGAAGGAACAGCGCCATTTACCTGCACTGCGTGCCCATATCGAGCACCTGCTCAGCAGCGGCTGGGTGATCTCCAGCCGTACACCCTTGACGTTGCAGAACGGGCGACGCTGTTATCTGGTCTCCCACGGCATGCTGATCAGCGAATCAACATGGACCTTAAGGGTATTACCTGCTAAAACACAAAACTTATTTTTCAAGAGAACTATAGTCATGCAACGTTTGTTGGTTGTTGTTGTTTTCCAAGTGATAAATCGAAGTCGCAACCATATACTATAAAAGGAGGGCTCATGCGACCAAACTTGTTAATATGTTCCTAACTATTCAAGTTAGATTCAAAGAGGTCATACAACTGTAAAGTACTGACTCTAGCATTTTACCCCTCAAAAGAGCAATTTTGGCCATGACTGTTTTTTCAATGTTTATTGTACCGAACCAGCGGTCCTAGACTATTAAAGGAGGGCTCAAGGACCGACAATTTAAATACACTACCACCCATTTAATTAACAAAAGTAGCCACGCGACAGAAAAGAGCCAATTTTTGTATTTTGTCCTACAAACGAGCAATTTTGGCCCAAGCAGGACAAAAATGACACCGAGTAAAAACCCGGGAACTATCAAAAAGATATTTATAAAGTCTCTAGAATCACAGAGACGATTTGAAGAACGGTATTCCATTCATTTCTAAACATAGGTCGATAGCAATACACTTCGTAAAAAAAAAACCATTATGAACAAGCTTCTTAACACTAAAAGCGAGAATTTAAAACCATCTGAAAAACTAAACAAAGAATTGATATTAATCACGTTTTCCAAATGTATAAAGAAGAAAATAATATCAAAATCACACGATAACTTATAAAAAGATGAATACATCATAAAAAGCCAAAATCTAAAGCCAAACATAATAACACCCCAAACAATACTAAATAACTAATATTTAAAACAATCCTACTTCATTGAGCAACTAGAATAACTCCAAATACATACAAGTTCATTCATTCTTCTTTGGCCATCATTACCATATCACAACATGTTAAAATCCTTAAACTCATGGCGAAACTCAGGAAAGCTGATATGATTGTACCTTCTGAATTAGTACTAAGTTCTTTTCAAATCTTTCCTTTTGGTGCTGTTCCGAATCTTCATTACTCCCGAAGAGAGGAAACATGATCTGTGGCCAAACTCTTCAAGAAAGGAGATGTGCAAGAATATAGCAATTACAGAGGCGTCAATCTTATCTCAATTCCAGCGAAGCTCTTCTTGACTACAATGCTAGAAATTCTCGAACCCAACCTAGATCCCTAATTGCGTGAAGAACATTATGTATTTTGGCCAAAACGATCCTGTGTCTACCTTATCTTCTCTATACATGATAGCGGATGAATCTAACAAAAGGAAACACTGCTTCTACATATTCCTTGTGGACCTAGAAAAAGTATTCGATTCATTAGAATGTCAGATCCTATGGTGAGTCTTGCTGTATGACGACATTCCTGATAAGCAAAGATATATTTAATCCCTAAATGTAGCATCCGGATTGCCTGTTCCCCACCAATACATAGCTTACAATTAGAAAACAAAGAGAGGTTTTTATAAAAAGCCGAGTTTAACTGTATCTCTTGGGGCAATAGTTACATTGGGTTGAAAAACATTCGTAATTAGAACATTATGCTAATCATATAGATATTATTTCAGAGTATCACACATGATCCTCTCTGATTGAACTTTTCATATTACAGTGTTTACTTTTTCATCTATTCACCAGTTCGAGATTTGTTTTTTGTGGTGAGAAATTTATCTTGGGACATTACCTTACCTTGACCTTAGCTCCTCCTGTGCCGCCAAAGGCACCCAGTGCGTCCAAACAGAGCCGCCATTAATCCCTCATATGCTGCTGCCCAGACGTCTTCCCATTACTGTCGAATTGATAAACTTAAGGCCCGCTGGTATGTACGACGAAATGTATTTTTGGCTTTCCTTTTCTTCGGGTTCCCTCTGTGTAGGTTTGTTGTGAGGTGGCCGGTGAATATTACGAGTGATAAATGTTTTGCAAGCGTTAAAAATTTAGGATGATTTGATTTTCAGGTTGGCAGTAGAGCACAGAAGTAGGTTTTGTAAATAAATTTTGTTTTTTTGCTTTGTATTGCCATTGCATTAAGCGGTTTGTCAAAAAGATGCTGTTAGCAAAAATCCAGTGACAAATCCAGCGTGATATCCAACGTTGATGTCCGAAAGCTATTTGCAGAACATACTGCTTATTCTGCAACAAATAGCAAACATATCGATTTATATGTTTGGAATCAGCGTTAAAATATATTTTAAAACGCGAAATAATAAATAGATTGTTAATTTGCCTACTTTACTGTGTTCCAGTTCTTCCCCAAAGCTAATTTTGCTATTATTTGGGATTATGTGCCAACTATTATTGAGAAACTGTCAAAAAATACCTGAAACCAACAAAATTACTGAACTTTTGTCTATATGCTAGGGCTATATAGTTTAGAGACACACGAGGCAGGGGAAAGGGTCTAGAAATACCTAAACTGTAAGCCACTCTGATAGTAAAAGAAACACGACTTTTGTGAAGAGAGTATTAAGAAGACTGTGAATGAGTGAGGAATAGGAAACTGTTATTTCCTTTGCCAAATTTTTGTTCAAAATTCGAATTCAAAAATTCTTTCCTTTTTAAATCTTTAGAATCTTCTATTAAAAGTGTCAATTACAATTTGTGGAACGATGCGATTGAGGATTTTCAAATACTTCTCTGTAATATTTTAACAGAAAAGTAAACTGTAAATCACAAGTTTATCATATAATTTCTTTTATTCGAAATATCCGTCATAAAATCCTACACTTTCACCGGATTTTTCGTTAGCTAAATTCGTCAGAATATCCAACAACTTATCCAAGATAAAACGCTGAGCTGTTCAACCATGACATAATATATGCAAAACGCATATTTAACTAGTTTGACAAGCGTTTTTAAGAACTTAAAACCAACTTTATTACCTTGAAGCTAATGTTCACCAACTCCAGAAAATACTTAAACTCATAAACATAATCAAGAGGTTTTCGTTTCATGGATATTTAACCAAAAATAAGATTAGGGTACATCAGCTCTAAAGAGTACCGAATAATTAGAGCAATTTCAAAGTTTATACCTAACTGCTTGTAATGACTCAAAAAACAAGACAGCACTAATTAAAAACCACTTCGAAAGTCGGCAAAGCTCCAAGGATTGATTATAACATAATGGCTTATGAGGATAAGATTGCCTCAAGTTAAAAAAAAAGAGCATGGGATTACCTTCGGAGCATCGCAGAACCTACTTGTTGGGTTCAGAACTTTAACCCATTATCTTAAGATTTTACCAGAATTTATAGAAATCCTCCAGAAGGTCTTGGTGAATTCATGAGAAAGAATCTGGTATTTTATTAGCAATTATTCAGTAAATTCAGAAAATAGTCAAGTTCTGGTATGTTAAAAAATTTAACTACAGTCAAAATTTACCATAACTTTTTTAACAGCCTCCCCCCCCCTCTCAAGAAGGTTCTGGCAGTAGCTTGAAATTTTGACTTGGGGCTAAATTTCAGAAAGTGCAGTCAATTAAAATAATTCCCTCTAAGAAAACGCTGGAGTACCCTTTGGAGCTAGGCTCCCTCACAGGGGTGCCGCGATTATTAAAATCAAACTTCGAATCAAAATGCTGGTTATTTTCAAGGTTCATTTGTTAGAAATTGACTGAAAGAATCTCGGATATTCGGTAATATGTAGGACCAATCTGAATTAGAAAAAAAAACATGAGAACTGTTAGGCTTGGTTCTAAAACGATTCATCACAAAGCAATATGATGAGGAACTGGCAGCTCCTGCAGTATAGCTCTGTGATATAATGTCCTTTTTAAATGGCGAAAAAGATTGTGATACGGTAAAGTGGCGTTATTAGCCGTTTTGTGGCACCAAAGTATAATTTCGCCACAAAGGTGAGTCCTCGGATAACATTTCAAAGTGGCATACGTGTGTGTGCATTGGGAGGGGGGTATGAATGAATGTATTATCTTCCTTGATCTTGGTTTGGCCCAGGCATGATTGGAAAAACCATATCAAAATAAAACTCTTCAGTGAAACTAAGAAGCATAATAATATTTAAAATGCACAGAAAATATTTTGTACATGAGGAGGGCTGTCCCCCTCTCAACCCCTCATTCCTTACAACAAGTTTTGACCTTTTGTCCTAAATCCTTTCAAACGACTGCTCAAACACAAGGGCTGTTGGATTAGAAGGAGAAATGTTTTGACGATCTATAAGACTTCTAGCGTAATCTGCGTTTGGGGGGGTATGCGGAGGAGGCAACGTTCCAATATACGAAATAATTTCTGTTCGTTTAGTTGCTCATTACGCTCACTTGAAAAAACTCTTTTTTGTTGTCAAATTTGTTCTTTTAAATGGATATTTTATTCTTAATCTGGTTTTTAGCATCACACCTTTAGTGAAATAATGAGAACAGTTAGATAACTTTGTTATTTAAAAATGATTTTTGATGGATAAAATGAAAGGAAACATGAAATTCTGAATCATAGATACTTTTTGCATATTATAAATTAACAAACCATTATTATAGTGTTTTATTATAGTGGTTTCCTGTTGTATTGTATATAGCCTTGGGCTATTTAAAATAGCCCGCGTTTCAGAACCCCGATTGACCTCTATTTTTATTATGACTTCTAGGACCAATCTTAGTTTTAAGATCTACCTTTTTATGGAGCTTGGTATTTACCCGATCGGCTCCGATCGCCCTGGCGCGGCTCTGACCCTTCTCGAGGATCATCTGCCCCATGTGCTCCTTTCAACGAGACAAGCGTGTTAAATATGGTTGGGGGAGCAACATTTAAAGCAGCATTTTGGCGTTCTTTAAATTGTTAGACCCGAAAGATTTTCGTAGCCAAAGAGTAAGAGTCTTAGAACTCGAGTTTTATAGACAGAGATGAGTCAACTCTCTTTGCATTTTTTTTTAAATCATTCTGAATAGAGAGTATGACAGTGTCCACTCAGGTTGGTATACCTCGTATTATTTCAAAATCTAAATAGAAAATGAAGAAATATTTAATCTTATTGGACAAGAAGTTGAAAAATTCGTTCAATGCAACAATTCCCTTTGCGCCTTTGTACGAAAGGTATAGTCAAATGTTGTTTTTTCTTTTTCAAAAAAATAAGTGAAGTGACGGTGTTAAAACCTAACACGAACAAACATCATCCTGTATATAGGGGAAAGAGCATCTGCTCTATGCTAAAGTTTAGCTCATGCTTTATTGTGAGCATCCTTAATGTCAGGAAAATTTTTTGAAATCTTACGACATTAAAAGAGAGAGGAGTCATGAAGGGTGAGAGACCTTATCGTACATAGGATGGTGTTTGGTCACTTTAAGCTTTAATGTCATACTCTACTCTCGTTTGAAAATTTTATATTTAGTTTTCGCCCGTTTCTAACATCATCTTCAGGGTTGTCCTGTAAATGAGAGGGCTATTGCCCGTCTCAACCATTAGCTCTGTGCGTTGGCAGTCTTTAACTAAATAAAGAAAAATAAATAAAAGTTCCATGCTGTGCCTAACAACAAAAAAAGAGGAATCTTTTTATATTAAGCTTTAAAGCTTGCTACTTTTGTCATTTTCTACTTCTTCTCGAAGTTTACTATCAATATCAGTCATATTTTCAATATGGGTGAAACAGGGCTCACAAATTTCCAAACAAAGTTCCAAAAAGTGCTGAGTCCCAGGGATGCCGAACAACTTGGCAAAGCTACTTCACAAGAAAAGCGGAAGCTGATAACAATGGTTGAAACAGTGAGTGCTATGCGCAAATTGGTTTCAGCTTTCTTGATCTTCCTGCGGCCTCGTTTTTCTCTCGGGCTTCTTGATGAAGCTCCTCCTGGAACTGCTGCTGCTGCAAGTGGTAAGCCTGGTAATGCCTGGATGAAAACTGACTTGTTCATGCAGTACTTAGAGCATTTCACTTCTCATATGTGTCCATCCCCTATTGAGCCTGTCTTACTTCTGATAGATAACCATAAGAGCAACACAAGTTGTGATGCAGTGTTGTATGCTAAAGGAGCAGGAATACATTTACTTTCCTTTCCACCGCATATATCTTCAAACTACATCCTCTTGATTTTTCCGTGTATGTGTCAATTACTTGAGAAGTGGCTGAGATCTCACCCTGGCACAGCAGTAACTGAGTACGAAATAAGTCAATTGCTTGAAGAATCCTTCTATAAAGCATTCACTCCTGCAAACATTGTCAGTGGGTTTTCAAAGCCTTGTATCTTCCCTTTTGACACTGATGTCTCACAAGAGAGAGATTTTTTCCCAGCTCTGCAGACTACAAGTAGAGCACATCCTCCTACACAAGAAGAACAGTCGATTGCATGTGAGAATGATCTGCCAGAGACTGAGTTGAGGGTGACTTGCCTCGCCAGGTTTAAGATTTATTCAGGTCCTTGCTTGTTCAACCAGAATATATAGGTCCACTACCAAAGAGAGCAGAAAAAAGAAAGGAAGGAGTCAAAATTGAAAGAGAAAAAGCGTGTGCAAGAAACTGAAACACAAATCAAAATAAAGGCATGACCAATAAAATTAAGGAATCTTAACAAAAATGACAATATCAGATTCAGCATATCCGAGAACCCTGTTGTAGAGGTTTCAAGCTCCTATTTACAGAACTGTAGAATTTTGTATATTTTGCCAGAAGAAACATCACGGATGCGTATTTTATTATTATTTTTTTCCCAGGTGCGTTCATATACAACCAATTGTCCTAAAAGATCGAAAGGTCTCTCATTCAAACATATATCAAAAGTTACAGTGGTCTTTTAAAGGGATAAAAAAAATTAGAGGGAAACTAGCCCCCCCCCCTCACACACCCTTTTTTCTCAAAGAAATTCGATCAAATTTTTGTGACATCTGTTTTGTTCAGCGTCCAATAACGACGCTTTTGGGGATGACATGACCATGCCATATTAATGAGCAGTGATGCTATAGGCACTACTAAAGTTACGTTCTTATTTCAGCACTAAAGAAATGATACCACCCCCTCCTCCCCCTGAGGAAAGAGCTGTAAATTATGCAATTTGCCCATTATTCACATAGTATTTTTTACTGGGATATATATGGACATTTTCAGTGGAAAATCTCGGCAAAGGGAATCCTCCACAAGGAGAATTTTACGGGGAAGGAAATTTTCCAGGGGAAATTTCTACGGGGAGGGGGTTTGCCAGAATTCTAAGTTTCTCTACGGCTATTCAATTTTACCCATGGAGAATGTTTCGGGGCAATTGTTATGGGAATTTTCACCAGGAAGGACACTGCCTGGGGTGACTTTTTTTGGGAAATGTCCCGGGGGAAATTTTTCACGGAGGATAGATTTATGGCTTGATTTGAAAAATGATCAGAAATTAAATAAGTAAAAATGTTTTTTTTTCAAATGAAAGTAATGAGAATGTTCTGGGTGATTGTCCGCAGAAGTAGTTGTAGGGAGGGACGTAATCCTGCTGGAGGGGCTATTCTAAAAAAATACAATGAATATTTACAGTATACCAATCAATAGGGGGGGGGGGGGGGAAAAAAAAAAACAAAAGGTTGTACTTTTACTGTTAATGTAAAGAGGCAGGCCTTATGTATGACAGTCTTGAAGTAGGAGGTCCCAAATTTTTGGTAACCACCTAACTCAACTACTTACCATGATAGCAAGAAGTCATTCACCTAAACATTTACCAAAAACCAACTTAACCTAGATTATAATTAGCCAATCATAACTAGTTTAGTCTCAACCACTAACCAATCACAACTTTTTAATATTATATCAAAATAAGGGAACAAAAAGCCACATTTATGAAAGATACATTTTAATCAAAGTAATTGTTCACAGTTGGGTACTGCTTAGTAAGCTACTGGGGTATTACCCTAGTCCTACTTTTAAATCTATGAAAGATAATTTGGGTAGGTTTATTCTGTTGTCTGATGGGTAAACACAAAGTCTACTCTACACAGTCATACTATAGGCTTTTTAGTGAGCAGGAAAGCAGAGCCAGCTTTGCTTTCCATAGTCTATTTCTATTATTTTCAACTTTTGGAGCTAGACCTTTATTCACAAGAAGATATGAATTTGCAAGATTAGGCAAACAAATCCAGTATCTTAGTGGAAAATGTTTCTGGCATCTTCTTTAGAGATTTACAAGGTCGGTAGATACCAGAAGTGGATCTATTCACCTATTTGAATTTCCTGGAATACCTTTACTGATTTTTGGATATTTCTAACTACAATCCAAAAATAAGTGCAAGTTGATGAAAGTCCTGTGTTATGTTTTAATGTATTTTTGCCACTTCCTTAGACAAGTTTTTTACTTCACAGGGTGGCTGTCAATACTGATGTATTTTTTTGTATCTCTTGCTCTCTCTCTATCTCCCTCTCTCTCTTGATGTGATGAGCGTGGTAGACCGGAATCTCATTCACCGCTACCAACACGTCTCCGACTCGCAGCCCAGCTCGGTCGGCCGCCGTACCTTCAAAGACCTCCGTCACCAGAGCCCCATCCAAATGTGGTTCCGTGTCCACCCCCAAGACACCGCCATCCGGATTCGAATCCCAAGAAATCGATTCCCCTTCCAGTAGAAATTTCCAATGGCGTTGAAACGCATGAATCGGGGCATGATAATTGTCCTCAATATCAGAAGACACCCGGCTATGGATCCCGATGACCTGTCCCTCAAGATTAAAGAGGGGGCCGCCGGAATCACCACCGATCAAATGGCAATCCGTCCGCATCACGATCGGATGACTCCCAATCACTCGCCCCACCCGCAAGACGGGCCCACGTTCGATATCAAAGCCGCTGGGATGCCCCAACGCAAAGCACCACGTTCCGGCTTCAGGCAAGGCTGGCGCCGCCATCTTCACATGAGGCCATTCCCCCCGTTCCGTGATCCGCACGAGTCCCGCATCCACCTCATCATTGACGCCTAAGGCCCGCCCCTGCACTTCTCTGCCGGTCGGAAGGGTAATCGAAACGCGACGCCCAGGCTCTCGGGACACATGAGCGGCCGTTAGCACCAAACCGTCCGCAGAAACAATCACCCCGCTTCCACCACCGTCAATGCCTACCGTCGCTTTCATCGCCGTCGGCAAGACCTGCTGTACGCGTTTCTGAATCTGCAGCACGTCTTTCAACGAGCGAGGGGTGGTATCCGCGGCCAGAGCACCAAACCCGCACCACGTGACCGCTGCCAGCAGAAACAGCGTATACCCTGTCAACCGCAACTTCATCTCACCTATTCTCTACCATCTCTCCCCATGAGAGCAAGAACGACACCAGATCTCTACTCACTCACAGAATCTACCAGTAAGCGACGCACAAAATAAAAGAGGTACAACTCAAGGTTCCAAACAAGGTAGAAAAGGAGCAAGAGTAGGCAAGAAGGAAGTGTATGTGGCAAAAGTACGTTCTCTGAGAAGATTACTCAAAATAGCAAAAGATAGAAAAGATCTAACAAATCCAGAATTCTGGGCATTATACAAAAAGGTTGGCGGAAATACAGTTAGAAACAAAGCACATCTAAGAAATTTGATGGAAGAAATTAAAGCAAAAAGAAAAGATTAGAACTTATACAATTTCTTCTCCAAGTCAACAATTTTCCCATTCTTAATTTCTATGCCTTCATCATGAAGCATTTTCGCTTTAATGTGATCCCCATACGCATATCCACCAATCTTACCTGTAGACATAACAACTCTATGACATGGGATTATTACAGGATAAGGATTCTTGTTCATAATTTTTCCAACAGCTCTTTGTCCATTTTTCATACCTACTGCCTTTGCGAGTTCACCATAAGTAGTGATTTGACCCTTAGGAACTTCTAACAATTTTTTGAAAATTTTTTGTTGTAAATTCAAACTTTGATCACTTCAAGTTTAGTTGATTCAAGAAAGTCCAATAATTTCTGTTTATTAGAACCTAATCCGCCCCAATCTAAAAGGGCAGTTTTAGCCATTTTATTTTGTGATAGTATATGTGAAAACAACTCATCATCAAGAGAGTCCAACGCATGTTTTGGAACTACAGTTCCAAGTGCATACTTACCTTCAAGTAATTCATTAGTAAATTTTGATGGATAATGAGTTCCACCAAAACAGATTGCAACTGGGTTTTCAGTAGTAGAGTTTATCATAACTTGATGAACTAGAGAAGCAACAGAATTACACAGAGTCACACCATTCCATTGTTTTTCAGTAGTGCCAATTTCAATGAATATGGTGGGTTTTGTGAGGGCAGGAGGTCGTTGAGTTTTACTGGAGTCTAGTTGAACGAGGGCTCAGTTAAATAAGGTTGAGTTGCACGTGGGTCCAGTTAATTGGGGTTTCGGTTGCACGATGATTCAGTTAGATAGGGTTGAGTTGCACGGAAGCTCAGTTACATGGGCTGAGTTACAACCACGCCCCTTTTGCACAATGTCATTGCAACACTATCATATTTTTTTGTGCTCTTTAAATACGCTTGGATGTGACGCCATTGACATGAAAAACGTTTTATTTATAACAATGGCTCTAAAGTAAAGTCAGCCGAAAGCTCCACGTCCTGCCCATGACCTACCAAAATATTGCCATGCCCCACTGATGGGGCATGTGCCCTACTTTGGGAATCACAGGTCTAGGGGCAAAAATATTTTTCTTTTGAAGCCTTGGTACTTTAACAAATAGGAAAGCTTTCCAAATCTGACATCATTTACCGATTCCATAAAAAAAAAAAAAAATAGGAACGTATTGAACCCAAAACATGTATTACAAGTATCCCAAAACATCTCGATCAAAAAAGAGGCCTGACAGCATGCTGATGGGAAAAAAAAACTAGGGAAAAGGCTGCATTATAAAGTCACAGCACAAGCGAAATGGAGGACGGAAAGCTACAAACAAAACTACTCGTTGCACAACCCTAAGAAATAATACAACATTAATGAGAAAAACCATCTTAGCCTAGAACAGACAATAACTTGTGACTAGGATGCAGCAACTGCTGCAACTACGATTTCTTTAAGTATCAATATTCTGACTATCTACTTGTACCGACAGCAGATAACCACTGTGTATAAGCAGCCCGGGGTAACGAAGTGTAAGTAAAGAGTAAATCCGTTTAGTCTTAACCGAAACTCGACAAAGAAGTTTGAACACAGTTAACACATACAAAGAACTGCCTTTCAGTGCTGATTTACCGTGATTATCAAAGATTACCGTGGAGCAGCCACACAAGAAATCCTGAAACCGGCCGAACTTGGAGTGGAATTGGTGGAATCAGATTTGTGGAATGGGGGGGGGGAGAAGTGTTAGAACCGGAACTAAAGGAACCAGAATAGATAGAACTGGGGCTGGGACTAAAACTGATGGAGCATGGAGCGGTATTAGTGGAGCCAGAACCGGGGAGACGGGGAAGGCAGAAGTGGGAGAACGGAAGCTGACGCAACCGGAGCCGGTTTTGGAACGGACTGGGGTTGGAAATGGCAACAAGAAGCGGGGGAAGCGGAATTGAATATTATTATATTTTTAAAATGTCTAAAAAATGTCTTAGGAATAATAAGGGGCGCCGGAGGACCAGTAATAGTGTGACATGGTGGTGTAAAATGACAGGTTGTATCACGGAGGATTGGCTTGCAAAAACGCGAACCCATGAATTTAAAGCATTATTTTAACAAGAAAATATCTGGAAAATGTTTTAGGAATGATGAGGGGTGCCAGAGGGCCAGTCAATATGACAAGGTGGTGTGAAATGACATGTTGTATCACGGAGAGCAGGCCTGTAAAAACACAAACCAATGGATTTAAAACATATTTTTAACCGAAAAAATGAAAAAGACTGTCTTAAGGATGATGATGGGGCCCAGAAGGTGTCGTGTGCCATCTGTAGTTTGCCATCGTGGCGTGATTTCACATACTGTATCACAGAGGGATGGCTTACAACAGCACTAACCAATGGGTTAAAATCATGCTCTTTAACAAGAAAATATCTGAAAAATGCTTTAGGAATGATGAAGGGTGCCAGAAAGCGTCCTGTGCTATTCATAATGTGTCAATATGGGTCAAATTTACCTCTAATGATATTATGCGAAATACGAAGAGAAATATTATTTAAATGGGCGCTTAGTTTACATATATAATATATGCTATGCTTAACCCCCACCCCCCTGATGTGCAAATATATAGCCCAAATTTGTTTCTAAGCTATTACAGATTTGTAATGACCCCACATATAGGTCATTCTTAAGAGGTCAAAAAGTGCTTGAATCTGAATTTGTGGTAGAAGCGATTATTATATTTGTAAAGAGCATAAAAAAAAGGCATCAAGTGGTATATTCACTTTATATGAAAGCCAGTAATACTGTTTGCACCAATTTTACCTATAATTCTTCTCAATTACTCTTTGGTAAGAAGATGTGAGGGTTTTAGTTTTACATAATTTTGCTCAATCAGATACTGGTTTTTTATCCTATTTTATGAGCATATTTTCTTTAGATGAATGCCAATTCTAAATTGTTATTGTGGAGGCGACTGTGGCAATATGATGAGGCTAATATAAATCTCAAGCATATATAACCTAGGCCTACCTAGTGAGAATGAGATATTAAAAAGCCATCTGCATTAGCCTACTTACACTACAATGAGATTAACCAAACAGACAGACCAAGGATGATGAGGCAATAAACGATAAAAAGACTAATTATGTTTCTCTATAAGTCACCCATATGACTCATATTTAGGCTGCTTATTAATAATATAGGCCTGTGTATAAATCTGACTAGGTCTAGGACAATCTCTTCTTACTGTAGTGTTTACTCAAACAAAGTGGGAATAATTGTGCAGGAATAGCCGACCTCAAATTTGATCATATACGAAACATTGTCTCTGAACGTATTCTAATTTCATACACTTACTTCTATTTTCTTTTCTATTGGGCTCAAACTATTTCGTCACGCGTGTCTTGTCTTTCACCACACGTGTTTTACGGTTAAATTTTATTAGCCAGTGTTATCATAAAACATTTTAAGAACACTTCCGTTGCGAAAATCACTTTCCAGCATGATCGTTAACTACGCTGGACAGGTCCATATTCCCATAACTACGCTGGACAGTATTCCCTTATCATCCATTGTAGCAGTAATCCCTCATCATCCAGCAGAGCTTGAAGAAAAAGTATATGTCCCCCATTACCTATTGGAGCTGATTAGACGTAAAAGTTTCCCCTTAACCATCGTAGCAGTATTTCTCCATCACCCAGCACAGCAGTATTCCCCTATCATCGATCCTAGCAGTACAATTGAACTAAAAACCTCAGATTTGCAAAACAAAGTCTTGAGTTCCAATGGTAGAGTCGACATTTTAGTTATTTAACTTTAATGCACTTGAAATATTTCGAAGTAATTGCCACAAGATGCATTGATGCCGCGACATGCTTGTAGTATTAGAGTCATCCCTATAATTTTACATTGGGTTTTTGGTAATTTTAATTTTACATATGAGAAAAGCAATAAGTTTCTTACCTCTCTCTTCATCTGTATGTACGATCGGAATATCACCTGAAAGTAAAGATGAACGAATTTATAGCCTATAGTCAAATAAGACGAAATAGATGAGAAGGAAAATACAATTTCAAATACGAGCTCCTCGTTTTATTGTGTACATAAAATTGGAATTTGGCTGATTTTGAACCTTGTAATGCCAATTTCTAATAAATTGATATAACTCTTTATTTCTCCATCAGCTTTCTTCAGGAATCATTTTCATAGTTCTTAGTAATTTATTTCTAGCTTAACAATTAGGCTACTATATTTAAAAAACTCATTTGCCACCGTACCAGCAACGGGGGCCTTATTATTTCTTAATCCGTTTAGTACTGTCTCTAAGTAAAATGAGTAGCAAGGATTCTATTCTTAATACCTTCCCAGCCTAAGCAAGACTTAGCAGCTTCCTTGTTCATCATAAGCTCTACTCCCTGCCGGACTTAATCTGTGTGTTGACTCCCTCATCAATAAGATACAAGACATAAAACAAAATCAATAAAATCATTCGATATGGCGTGTTATGTGGTAAAGCCAAACTTCAGGCCGAAATAAGAAAAATAGAAACACATAGGTAATATTATTTAATTTGCCTCCCCCCCTCCCCTCTCTATTTTTTAAAAATACCTTTGTCATTATTTTCATGGGAAATAACCTTTTTTGTGTTTACATTGAAAAAGTCTAGAAAAGAATACACACGTAGTCCACCCCCTCCCCAAAAAATTATCAATTAGCGCCACTGAAGATCTAACTTACCTTTAAACTCGCATCTTCGTGAACCAGAATCTGGGCCATTAGTTGTTGTGCTTTATTTTTGTCAAGGAAGCAATCTTTTCTACTGAGGAGATAGGCACCTAAAAAATAAATAGCAAAATTGAAGTTATAATACAGACAGGTTTGAGAAAGATCGAAAATCTTAAACTCCAAATATTGGTGTAAAAGGCACCCCAAAAAGCATTAGGAATAATGACCAATAGACTCAATCTGGCGATTGAGTTTAATTGGTGAAGATGAAGGTTTATTAACCCTCTGATACACCTTCACCTTCTGAGCAATATAGGTTAGTCTAAGGCAAGGCCGTATCCAGGGAACTAGGGGTTTAACTTCCCTCCCTCTGATATTTTGGCCCGACTCGTAAAAATATAACAAAATATATAACCAAATTCTTGATGTGTCTTTAAAAGACTTTGTGCCCCACCCCTAACAAAAAGCCTAGATATGACCTTGATCTAAGGTCTGTACATGGAAAAATTAGCAACACAATATTCCAGGGCATACAGATAAGTTATGGAAGGCTACTCTAGGCAAGAGTATTCCAGACACCATACCCTTAGAATATATCCAACAGCTGTAGAATGGTGTAGGCTGGCCCAACTCGCCACCCACGACTAATCCACCAACTGCCTCGATTCTTGGTACGCAGCCAGCGCTGCTTTGCGCGCTTGCGCGTGATCAACGATTGGCTTTGGGTAGCTCTTGCCAAGTTCTACCCCGGCCTCGGCAAGCACCGGGGGCGGCGCCTCCCAGGGCCGGTTGAGATACCGCTGCGGCAAGGCGGCCAGCTCAGGTACCCAGCGGCGCACGTAAGTCCCTTGTGGATCAAACTTCTCGCCCTGCGTGATGGGATTAAAGATACGAAAGTACGGTGCTGCATCAGCACCACTGCCGGCAACCCACTGCCAGCCCGCAGCGTTGTTCGCAAGATCTGCGTCAACCAACGTGTCCCAAAACCAATCTTCGCCGTGCCGCCAGTGAAGGCGCAGATGTTTGACAAGAAACGAGGCGGCAATCATGCGCACGCGATTGTGCATCCACCCCGTTTGCCACAGCTCTCTCATCCCAGCGTCTACGATGGGAAAACCCGTTTGGCCGCTTTGCCAGGCATTGAGTGCTACTGGATCGCTGCGCCAGGGAAAACGGTCGAACTGTTTGCGCAGGTTGGCCTCCGGTAAATCGGGAAAATGAAACAACAGGTGCGCGCTGAAGTCGCGCCACCCAAGCTGCCGCAGGAAAGCTTCGGTGTCCGCG
>JAAAKM020073195.1:177622353-177636867 GCA_010016025.2 Alatinidae sp. Z8VKAUB7J3 | reverse complement strand
CGCCCAAAGCTGCCTTGGACTAATCTGACCAAAGTGCAGGAACGGTGACAGACGTGAGGTCGCGGCCTGGTCCGGACGATCGCGGCCATCACGGTAGCCAGCGAGCTTGGGTAGCAGTCGAGCCAGTTGCCGATCGGCAGCGGCGGGATTCCAGCGCTCGCCAAACCCGTCGGCCCAGTTGATGTCGGGCAACAACTCAAGCTGAGCCAGCGCCTGGCTGGCAACATCACCCGACCACCAGGGGCCGGAGAAAGGTGTAATTTTCATACTTGGTGGTGGTATTTGTGATCACTCCTCTTTTCAGAATCTTTTGTCCTTTTTTCGAAAACCAGACAAATGTTTGTCAAGCTCGTAACTTTTGTTGGATATCTTTAAGCTTGGTATTTATCTATTTAGGTGTATATATTATTACCAAAACCCCTTTTTTAGAGTTTCGGTTGCTGTTATTACGAGTCGCTCCTTACTTACAATTCATTATCACGGACTGTTTGGCAAAAGTGAATCAAAATACATTCGTCTCATCCGAGCTATTTTCAAACTGAAGGCCCCTGAGTGAACGGATCTGTCACCTTTGCCATTATTATCTTTTTTTTTGGTGACACGGGAATCGTGCCAAACCCAGAATGCCAAGCCCCGAATAATTAGAAGATCTTGGAGACAGAAGTGATGGGTTTGAATCAGGGACATTCTGGTCTCTTCAGTTTCTGTGTCACCTTCAGCATTTCCAGCTGGAATTAAGAGACACTTATTATTTCCTGAAGATTTATATACAGTGATTGATTAGGATATGATATAAAGGAATAATAAAAAGCCTCGGAATATTTTGTTCATGTTTCATTAGTAGAGGATATTACATACATCAGGATGAACTTCGGGAGGTAATAAGATAAAGAATATTCTATTCTTCGTCTTAATCTTGCAGCTAAACCAGGTGCTTTCACCCTCACCTGGCATTTGGTATTCATATGTTACTTGGGAATCTTGTATTTACATGAATAGACATTCTGTATTTTAAAGTATTTAATGTTTTTGCATTTAATATTTTTGGTACAATTTGTATTTTAATAGATGTTGCTGGATAATGCAGATAGAATAGATAAATGACAATGTTAGATTTCGGAGATCCAGTAACAATTGTGGAAAAAAGCCATGATACTAAAATGCATAGCTATGTTAGTCACTTTCAGAAAATGATTAAAGGGATTTCGAACTGAACAAAGAGAAACTCTGTTCATTCATTTTATTAAGGGATAATATCTGCAATATCTTAAGAGTGGCTAAGAGTAAAAATGTTCAATAAAATATACTATGTTCGTCTCAATTACAAAAAGAATGTATCTGAAATCTTCCAAGAAAGGCTGATGGTATTTAGATTACATTTTTGGGAATGTAAAGGAGGTATTGAAATAAACCAAAAGCCACTAATTAGAACTAAGAAATTAGATTTCTATATTTCAATTCTTACGCTAAAGACATGACAAGCTAGAGGTATATCCGGTATATTAACTAAACCTAAAAATTTGGCAGTCAAAACGGAACAGAAATTTATTAAAAAAAAAACTTTCCAAAAAAGAAGCTTTTCAATGATAAGTAAAAATAAATTCCAGAGATATTACATAAACAATTTAAATCTCTACCCCCGATAATATAGGCTATAGTTAGCTAAATACCGGCTAATCAAGAACGAATAGAAATTAATAAAAAAAAAATCCAAAAAATATGTTTATCAAAGAAAAAAAAAGGTGAAATTATGCTAAATTTCAGCAAAAATTAATTTCTATTATGATTCAAACTCAAAATGACCAGAGATAAAACGAAGCGAACCAAATATAAATAAACAATTTCAGAAAACAATCATACAACAGTTACTAACATAAAAACTGAAAATGAATATGCTATGTGTCTTGAATATGCTCTATGTGTCACGAATATGTCTTGAACAGCCTTGGAAAGAACTAATAAATTCAAAACGAATATTTGCTATACAATGATGTTAATTGCTGAAAAATCATCAGTTGAGAATTTTATTTAACTGCAATCCTCAGTTTTGTTTTCAATGTTACAACAAGTACATAAGAAAGTATTTGTACAATAATTTGTTTGAACTTTCCTTGACTATTGAAAAAAAGAAGACTAAATCCCATCATTTAAGGACTTGTCATTTTGTCTTCTGTAAATTTAAATAAAAGTGAATGTCTGTTCACATTTCAAAGTATTTTTCAAATATATTTGTTGATTGCTTAGAGGAGGGAGGGCAAATTCGTCTTTTTTTAATTTTGTTTAATGAGAATACAAAAGAAAACACATTTTTAATGAAAATACTCCCACAATAGGTATTCAAAATATAGGGGAAGGGGCGAAAAACCCATGGGTTATAGCCACTTGTCCTAATGTGGTACTAATGTGTAAAAAAGCAGCCCTTTCGGGGTGCTTTAGTAAAGAACAACGAGCCTTAATGCTTTTTTCCGACTTCGTTTTGTAAGAGAGGTCGTAGAAACTTTGGAGGGCTTAATTGATTGAAAACTTAAACTTCTAGTGCCCTTTTCAAGGGTCGATTGTAACTGGATTAAGGAAGATGCAAATTTTTCACGTAAAACTGTATTTTTTTGGTATTTATGTACTTTAAAAGAGAGAATTTTACGATAGCCAATTGATTTTTTATGGTCTATGTCTTTAACCAAAAGGCTTACAGTCCCCCAGATTGAAAAAAAAATTCTACAGTATGATCAGATTCGACAGTATAACGCGAATACCGTAATGAGTTCCGTATTAATCTATAAATCGTCAGCTGATATTAATAAACAACGTAAATGAACTATCAACTCTACTTTTCACAGGAAAAAATTCATAAAAATTCTCTAGGCCTATTGAAACTAAGAAGAATAGGATGGAACACAAGTCTAGTAAATGTCAACTTCGCAAGCTTTTAGAATAAGACAGACAAACAACATACGAAAGAAATTATTAAATGCCATATTGACAACAAATAGTGAGGGGATAACAAAATTAAGTCAGTTTCAAACTCGAAAAGTGGTTATAAGAAGGTAGTGCCGTTGGATTTGACTTTGCATTCAGAATCTGGGATGAAACTGGAATGGGTTAGAAATCTGTCAGTAAAGTTTAATCAGCAACTTAGAAATTACATTTAACTCTTCAAAGTAAAATTTGTGTATATGCTCTGAGTTAATTGTGTTCCCACTTATAAAGTCGCGCTTAAGTTTTCACGTATAACAGGTGATGCAGTGAGGGAGCTTACCACGATTGACACTAGGAGGTACAGCACGATGTAAGTACGTTTATCCCTGGCTTACAATGTGCCAGACTGGGCGGAAATGTATACCAGGTGCCGAAGAGTAGGAAACACTGAGGTATATTAAATACAACTGGTATCCCCACAGTCCAAAGTGAAAATTTAGGTTTAGCCCCCCCCCCCCTTCACAGCAAATATGTGGACCCTAGGATATACATAATGTGTCTTCAGTATGGATCATCAAAATAAAGTTCTCCCTAGACTACCCAATGGCTAATAGTGGGATTCTGTGGCTTTCATCTGTTTATTTCTTACCTAATTTACAAAGAAAGACACTTGATTAATACTCTGTTGAAAACCGTTGAAAACGAAACCATTCAGGCATAATCTTGGAACAAAGCTTAAGAACATTTTTACCATCCATGAAATCTCAGTACTCAACATAATAGCCTACCCTTTTATAAAGGTTCCCACATATTCAGCCAAATTATCATACACCTTCTTTGGAAAAGAAACATAATTTACATGATGAGTAAAAGAAATTGAGAGTATAAAGACGGAAACGAAAATGAATGACATGAAGTAATGTTGAAATTTAAACTTCATTTGGCTCACTATTAAATAGAAAATGAAGAAAAATAATCAAGCGTATTTGGAAAAAAAAAAATATTAGGTAACGGCACCAGATCGACCGCGTTTTCTGGCAAGGAAATTTTAGAAAAAAGTAGTAACATTTCAATTCCATATTAGACTGTCTTTCAAAATAAGACACGACATAATCTTCCCTGCAGTTACAATTCTGCTTCACTCTCCTTAATGTTCCTTTAGCGATGTTGTTGACAAGTTCATGACCAAAATTTTTGATTTGGACAATTTCTTTTTATTTTGTCCATGAAAAAAACCAAAAAGATTATTTTTAAAAAAAGCCAAGAATAACCTTCTCAAAAATCTTGACATTTTTCAGGAGAACGTATTATTGGGCGAAGGGGAAAATCAAGAAGAAGGGTATTTTCAACAAAAATGACATTCTTAAAAATCACGCTACTTTTCAAGAAAAGGTATTCCTGGGGGATGGGAAAATCTAGAGGTGTACGGAGAAAAAAAAATATAAGAGAGGCTCCTGCCCATCTCTGTCCCTCACTCTAATTGACACCACTGGGCAGAAACTATAGAAGAAAAAAACCCGTACTATTACATTCCCTATCAATGCTCTCTCCAAATATATTAATTGCTTATGTTGCTACTGCATCCCAATATCTCATGTCTTATCTAATGGGACCATATATAGCTCTAAGCTAAAGGTGAAGTTTGGCTGATTTCTCATCAATTGCGGATATCTTGCTTCTAATCAATAGTGACTCATAATTTCAAAAAAAGCCAACTTAAAAAAAAAAATCGCTAAAATCTCCTATATAACCAAAGATATATCAGGCCCCGTTAGGGAAGGGGGAGGGATATTAGGATGCAGTCGCAATGGCAGCAATTACTATATTTGATTGTTTTTTTTATTCCTATCTGATATCCGTCCTATAACATATCTTTATCCATTTTTCAATAATAGAAAAAGAGCCTTTAATCCCATTCTTTACCATGTGCAATCATAAAATAGTCTAATATCTTCATTTTTTCAACAATTGAAATCCAATTATTCTGTTTCAATACACTTGCCAAACAAAATACTTTGTTCTAATCTAAAGCTCACATGTCCAAGACTGGGCAATCTTGTTAAATATTTTAAGCTTAGACTTAAGATTAAAGTGTATGTCTATGATTACTCTGTTTATAGTGCATTAATCAGTAATCAGGTAATCAGTGTGTTTAAAAATGTTTTGTCTTACATGGTTAAAATATGCAAGCTGTTCACAAACAAAGATAATTTCAACTAATCCAACAATGAAATAACCCGCTTTCTAGGTAATATAATAGAGATTTTACAGTGATTTGACAATTGAAGTGGTAATTAGCCGTCTGTGTAATATTAGGTCTATCTTACCCTACATTTTAGGAAAGGAAAGAGCATCAAATGGAGAATTTAATCTCCATTGTATCCTTTCTTACACTATAATAAACCAAGAATGACTTTAGCATTCCCAATTTCAGAAGGAAAAACTATGGAATTCTCAAAACTCCTTTAAAAATATCCACAGTGTTTACTTAGGCTATATTGTTCCTTAAGACATACCAATAAACTTTACCCCTATCCTTGCTCCCCAAATGGATAAATATAGGCCTATAACCTGAATTAAATAGACCCAATGAATTTTCCATGGGCCAGCTCTTGCCTTCCCTCATCTTGCTGAGCTGCATTTGTTTGCTGTCAAACTAATATAAACTGACCCATGAAAATTTCTTGGGTAAGCCTATATACAATTTGGGCTATATTAGGCAGGGGGAAGAACCAGTGGGAAAGTTTATTGATATGCCTTAAGGAAATATGTGCAAAGGTCTAGAAAGAAGTGGCATCATTTCATTCTAAATTAAAGGGGGGGGCTAAGTAACCTCTGTAGGCCCCCTAAGGTAACCAGCTCACGGTTGTATAAGAGCAACATTTCTTCACAGATAGCTATACGGCAATGTTGTTTTACATAGTGCCTCTTTCCAGTGTCTTAAGATACTTACATTATGTTACATCTAATTTCACTCATAATAAATATAGTTCATATATTTTAAAACCAGGACATTCAATTGAAATCTTCTATTTCTTAAAATAAATTTAATTACTTGCATGATCCCCAGTGCCATTAGAGACATGTCCCTATTTCAGCACTCTCTTGATGGCTGTCAGTTGGTTCATCAAAGTCGTATTTCTTTGAGTCAATGGCTATCTGAATTCTGCAAGTTAAATTAAGGGTGAGGGTCTCCACTACCCTAGTCTATGAGTCATGTGTGTGCAAAAATGTTCTCTCTGAAGGCTATTTTTGAAACTATTAAAGAGTTTTTCAAAACTATTTCTTCGAGTGAGTTTCAGCAAGCCACTGCTTGGACACTCCAAAAATTGACCCTTAATCTTCTAACTGTTACAGGTTTGAGTATTTTTCCATGGTTTCCTCTTGTGGTATTTATTTTTGAAGGGTAGAAATATTTCTTAAATGACTAATAATTTATTTTTGAAGGGTGGAAATACTTCTAGAAGGACTAATAAATAATTACTATTTAAAGGAAAAAAGGCCTGTCAAGTTTTATTTTCTACTCATCAAAATGTTTGAAGTTAATGCTAAAGCTCAATCAATGATTTGGTTTGTCAGAGTAATTAAGAAATTTTGGTAGCAATTCTCTTTTAGCTCACAAAAACACTATTTGTAGCAAGTAATTTTTGTAAGGATTGCTGAAACACTGCTAAACTTAGAAGTCAAATCAAAACTAAGCATAATTTGAAGACAAAAAATTTATTTAATGTACAATACTGATCAAATTAAAATATAAAGTAAAAATTGATTAACACATTAAGTTTATTTGTAGCCAATGTCCTTCTCACATTTTGGCCTAAATGCGGTCCATTAACTCGAGCACTACAGGCGGCACGTCGCTTGTGTCCTGCTCTTTCATCGCGTTTTCCAGCCCCAGCAGCCCTGGCAAGCGCCAATAGGCATAACTTTGGCCATCAACGACGCGGGTTTTGACCTCCGTGTCAGTGGCTGAAGACAGGCCGTCAACTATTTGCTGATGTGCTGCGCGGTCGCGAACTTCATAGGCACCCCAGTAGCCCGCGGCATCGTTCACAAACACGATCTCAGGACCATAGGCCTTGAGAATCAAAGCCGGATCGAAGCCGAAAAGCTCAGTAAATTTGCTGCCCAGCTCGGCCATTCCCTCGTCAACGGTTGCTCCACCGCCCGTGAGCGAAGCCGCGTAGGTCGCCGCGTCGGCGAATTGCTGAGGTGTGGGCAAAGCGATCCGCATGGCAAAAGTCGGTCGACCGACCGCCTTTACTCGAACCGGTTGTGACACGCGTGGTAGGAGCTGGCGAAAACCCACCTCTGGCATCTCGATGCGAAGACCCATCTGGCTGCGCCCTTCCTTTGAGGTACTGCCGAGCCAAACGCTGCGCACCTGGTCTAGACCTGCAAGCTCCATCATCAGCTTGTCCTCGGCCGGCATCATCGGACTGACCAAAGGCCAGATCCGCGCCATATCCACCCAGGCTGAGAGGTTTCGGCCAGAGACATCGATACGCGACTCGTAGTCAGCGAGCGCATTAGGCGAGGGCTGGGCGGCAACGGCTTCTTCCAGAAAGCCGGCGGTTGCCGACGCGCCGGTCAGCAGATGCAGGCGCGAACGGGCCGTGTCGTAGTGCAGGTAAAGTGGCATCGGCCCACCAAAAAGTGTCGCAAAGCCCTGATCGTCCAACGGTGACAACATGCGGATTTGTGGACTCAAGGCCACCAGCTCGTCCAACAGATCGGCAAACGTCGTCCGGAGCAGCGCGGCGTTCTTGGCCGTCAGGGTGCGCTTGACGAGCTCCCCGCGGGAGACCTCGCCGAGGTCGGCGGGGCGGCTGCCCGTGGGCCACGCGGCCTGGATGAGGTCGCGCTCCTCGCCCGGCTCGTAGGCGTCCTTGACGTTCATGCTCGCGCTGCTGTCGACGAGCACGACGAGGTGCGACTTCTCGACGGCGCGGCGCTCCTCGACCCGGAACGGGCCGCCGAGCACGAGCAGGATGCACACGAGCGCGGCGACGCGCAGCAGCGTCAGGCCGAAGCGGGCCCAGGGGCCGGCACGACCGCGCTCCTGCTTGTAGAGGGAGCGGATCCACACGAAGCCGACCACGATGATGAGCGTGAGCAGCCACGGCGGCGGCAGGCTCGCCCACTCGACGTCGCCCTCTTCGGTGCGCGCGGCCAGGGTCCACAAGCCGATCATGCGGTGTCTCCCCCCGACGCGCTCTGCCCGCGGCGCCCGCAGCGCACGGCGAGGAACGACTCGAGCAGCAGGATGGCGAGGATGGGGTACAGGATCAGATGCGTGATCTCGCCTTCGCGCGCCTCCTTGATGTCCTCCCCGATCTCCTCATAGCTGCCCAGGAAGCGCAGCTCGAGGCCCTCGGGGATCCCCGCGGCGACGGACTCGCGCGAGGCCGCCAGCAGCAGGCCCTCGAACGGATCCGGATTCACGGCGAACAGCTCGCGGGCCTTCTCGGGCTCCCCGCCGCCGAAGGCGGGCAGGTCGTAGGTCAGGCCCCAGATGCCACTGCGGCCGAGCACGTCGTGCTCGTACTCGATGCGGCCGGTGTCCTCACCCTCGGGCGTGCGCCGGCGGGGCGAGACGGCGCCACCACCCGGCGGCACCACGCGGACCTGTTCCGCCGTCGAGGGAATCGAGGCGCGCAGGATGCCGCCGGCCAGGGGTTCGACCCGTCGAGGCTCGCCCGTATCGACCATTGGATGCAGCGCAGCATCGATACCGGGCGCTATTCGGGTTCTTCGGTGCTGATCGCACGCAACGGCGAAATCGTTCATTTGGCGACCGCCGGTCTTCGGTCCATGGATACGGGGCAACCTTACGAGCGCGACACGATCGTGCGCATCTATTCAATGACCAAGCCAGTTACGTCGGTGGCATTGATGATGCTCTATGAGCAAGGGTTGCTACACCTGGGCACATCCATTTCGGCGTTCCTGCCGGAGTTCTCGCGTTGCCACGCTCTGGTCGACGGAGCGACCCGCATTGATCAGACAGAAGAAATCGCGCCACCGACGCTCCACCAGTTGCTCACCCACACCAGCGGCATGACCTACGACTTCAATCCGGGATTGCTGTCTCAGTATTATGCTGAACACGCTGTCGGTTTCGGTCCGTCAACGGGTGGACTGGAAACAGCAGTCAAGCGCGCGGCTGCGATGCCGCTCGCGTTTCGGCCAGGTTCCCGTTGGGAGTATTCGGTCGGCATCGACATCATCGGACGCGTCATCGAGGTGATTTCCGGTCAGCCCCTTGATCAAGTCCTGCAGACGCAGATTTTCGAACCACTCGGGATGGTCGACACGGCGTTTTCGGTGCCGGATGAGAAGGTCGCACGCTTTGCGGACTGCTACCTCAAAACGGAAACGGAGAACCTTCACCTGGTCGATCCGGCACGCCAGAGCGAATTCCTTGCACCCCATGTCGAGACCTTTTCGGGCGGCGGTGGATTGGTCTCCACCCTTGGCGACTATTTCCGGTTCGGTGAGATGCTGCGTTGCGGCGGCTCACTCGATGGTGCCCGTCTGCTGTCGCCGCGAACAGTTGCCTTCATGCGCAGCAACCATCTGGCAGGAGACATCGCTTACATGCCCCAAGAACATAGCTTAAACCCCTTGCCTCCATACTCATGTATCAGTCCTAAAGAATTTGCTATGTGATCTTTGGATTTTTTTTGAACATATGACTATCTATTGGAAATAAATTTGGAAGAAAATCTATTGGAATAAAATTTCTATTAGAAGTATTTGGAAAAACAGGCCTTGAGAGAGGGGGCTAGTTACCCTCCAATCACTTTTACTCTTAAAAAGGGCACTGGAACTTTCGATTTCTAAGCCAATGCCCCGTATGAAGTTTATACGACCACCCTTTTCACAAAAACCTTAACGCCCCCGGGGCATAACTTACAACCCTTGCCCTGAGGGTTGTGGGAGGTGAGGTGGGGAGTTGTCATCTTCAAAGTCTAGACCTTTCAACTACACTAAAAAAAATGGCTATCTTAAAATTTTTATTGAGTTTATTTTGATAAATGATGGACAGGGGGAGGGTGACTGGTTGGCCTCCAATCACTTTTGACTATTAAATAGAGCACTAGCCCTTTCAATTTCCAATTGAATGGGGCCCTTTCAAAGCTTCTTCGACAATGCCTTCTAATTTAAAAGCAGTACAAATTTAAAAGGAATTGAAGTTTAAATTGCTTTTATTGTCATTGTAACAACATGCGTGGTATGAACAATTCAATCCTAATACCAATAGAAGTCATTCCGTTTTTGAGGGGAGCTTCTCCCTCCTAAATCCTTAACTCGTTACGCTTAAGGTTTTTAGTGCCTCGAAAATATTTTTATTCCAGTTCAACAGCCCTTGTGTTTCAGTAGGCCTTCTTAAAGGAATGAAACAAAAAGCGTAAAGGCTTTAGCATATAGAGCAAGGAGTTGAGGAGGAGGCAATCCCCTCAAATATGGAATAATTTTCGTTAAGTTTATGTTTTAATGTTACTCCTAACTTTCAAATGGAGCATAATTTACAACACCTGCCCCTGGTCCCTGGGCGCTGCGTCGACACAAGAGCTTTTCCTATCTAATTTTGAACTATTAAAAAAATGGCTATCTCAAAATGTGTAGCGGATGAGTTTGGGGAAAAGGGTGTTGAGGGGTTACTTTCCCTCTGATCTCTTTTGACTCTTAAAAAGTGGACTACAACTTTCAATTTCCAATCAAATGAACCCTCTATGAAGTTTATTAAATTATCCATTCCATATATGCCCCAAGAACATAACATAAAACACCTGCCCTGGGCTCTGGGCGGTTGTGTCGACACCGGAGTTCTTCTTATCTGACCTTTAAACTAATATTACCAAAATGGCTGTCTCAGAATTTTTTATCGGATGGGTTTGGTGAAAAGGGTGCGGGGCGCTTGTGAACTCGAACTTTCAATTTCTAATCAAATGAGCCCTCTCTGAAGTTTTTGCGTGCGTCTCTTTCATAAGAACCATATTAGTCCCCAGAGCATAACATAGAACGCCTGCCCCCGGGCCCTGGGGGTCGTGTCAACGCCTAAGTTTTTGTTATCTGACCTTTGAACTATTTTGAACAAAATGGCTGTCTCAAACTTTTTTTTGGATGGAATTGGGGTAAATGGGGCGTGGGGGGCTAGTGGCCCATCCATATCTTTTGACTCTCAAAACTGAAGTAGAACTTTCAATATGCAATTAAGTGAGCCCTCTTTGAAGTTTGTACCAGCATCCCTTCTATAAAACCATATATGCCCCCAGGGCATAATTTAAAACGTCTCCCCCTCGGCCCTGGGGGTTTGTGTCGACCCAGGAGTTTTTGTTGTATGATCTTTGAACTATTTTTTTTAAAGGCTATCTCAAAGTTCTTATCGGATAGGTTTGAGGAAAATAGGGCACGGAGGGGAGTAGATGCCCTCCAATCTCTCATCACGGTTGCTTACCCTTTGGGTTCTTGCCGACGCCCTCCCGGGTCTTGCCGATGCGCTGTCGCCAGAAGTCGCGAAACACGCGCCAACGTTCGCCGGTGCCTCCGCGCCAGGGGGTCATGAAGGTCACGGGATTGCCCATCCAGGGGCTGCCGAACATCGCATTGAGATCAAACGAGCGACCGTAGATGCGATTCAGGACTCGCGCCGCCGCGAACATGTGTCGGTCGTTACCGTACTTCAGTGTGTTCAGCAGGGCTTCGGTCGATGCGGGTGACTTCGGGTTGTCCGGATCGAAGCCGTTCAGCTCCGGCGCGACGAGGTGCAGTAGCCCTTGAGGGTTGCGCAGCTTGGCGGGCAGCTGCTGCCACCACGTTTGCGCTTGGCTTGCCGAGGCGAAAGTTCGGTTGGCTACCCAGCTCACCGAAGAGGCGATCACCTTTCCGGTGGCGTCATCGTCAAACAGCGGCGCGGCCAGCTCGTAGTCGCGCAGGTCCAGTTGGGTGAGCGGGAATGGGCAGAAGGTGCCGATGATCCGCCAGCGTCCCCCGACTTGAGGAGAAGGATTTGCGGCTTCGTAGCGAGCCAGGGGAATCAGGATGTCGAAGTGAGCCTTGCCCGGGCCGTCGCGCAGCAACCGCTCCAAAGTGGGGGCTCTTGTAGGCCAGTCGCCGACCGGCCCCATGTCGATGTGCTCGAGTTTGTTGTCTTCGATGTCGACTCCACCCGAGATTCCCATGGCTTGGTACGCGCCGTTCCACAGCCAAAACCGGGTGATGAGTGAGCGCTTCTCGTCTTTCGCCGCGTCGTTCATCACGCGCGTCAACTCGAGGTCGTGCAGCCCCTGTGCAATGAGGGCGGCGTAGATGACCCCGACGTCGCTCTTGCGCTTCGTGATGACGTCGCGGAGTTGCGGAGCACACGACAGTTCTCCTCGATGACCTGCCGGGAAAACCTGATGATGGTGCCCGGCGCGCAGTCGGGGGAGAGCCTGTGGAACACGTGGTTCGGGCGCAAGCGGATCGCTGACGAGGAACGCGCGCTGCAAGGGTGGTTGCGGGTTCTGTTGTCTATGACAATCAGTGACGCAAGGTGCCGCCGTCAGGCGCATTGCTCCTTGGCGGCGGTCTGCATCGCTTCCAGGGTGGCCTCCAGCGCCAGCATGATGGAGGCATGGCGGTTCTTGAACTCGCGCGCGGGCTGCAGCACTTCCAGCCCGTCGAAGGGGGCATCGGGCACCGGGCCGTCCTGGGTCAGCATGGCCTTCAGCTGGTCGCGGGCGGTTTCGACCTCAGCCAGCGAGCGGCCGATCACATTGGCGCCGACAACAGCCGCGGCGGCCTGTCCCAGCGCGCAAGCTTTTACGTCCTGGCCGAAATCCGTGATCCGTCCGTCGTCTACAGTGACGTCTACGGTGACGGTGGAGCCGCACAGCGGCGAGCGTTTCTTGACCGTGGCGTCCGGGGCTTCGAGACGCTCAAGATGCGGAATATCCGCCGCCAGCGCCAGAATGCGCGAAGAATACAGCTTGATCAGATCGGATTCGCCAGACATCGCTTTCCCGGGCTTTCCCTGCTTGGTGGTTCCCCATACATAGGGAGCCGAACAGCAGATGCAAAAGGTTTTTATCCATGTCCATTGCCGCGTCCTTTGATCCCGCCAGCCTGTCCTACAATGACGCCGGCCTGATCCCCTGCATCGCGCAGGATGAGGCGTCAGGCGAGGTGCTGATGATGGCCTGGATGAATGCAGACGCGGTGGCGCGCACGCTGGAAACCCGCCGGGTCACCTACTGGTCGCGCTCGCGCCAGGCGTTCTGGATCAAAGGGGAGACTTCGGGCCATGTGCAGGAATGTTTGAATTTTTACGGACGAAAAGTGTTGTCAAATTTAACTTATCAATTTTTCGAACACTGCTTAAAATGTGATTATGTCCTAAAAAACTTTCATAATTTTGAAGCAACAAAAAAAAAAATCTTTGGAAATTGCGGGTTTAGGCATGGATATATTTACTACGAGTTCAAGGGGCAAAAATATGCCATTTTTATTTCTTTGGACCTTCAATACGTTTACCGGGAAATAAACGTTTGTTTACGTTTTTCAGAGAAATTGCTTTAAGTTAGTTTTAATATAAGGCCAATAGTAGTTTTTGGCCTCATAATTTGGGGGGGGGAGGTATGTCACAGGAGTGCGTAAGTGTAAGACAAAAGTAATTTAATGTAAGATATGAGATAAAACAAGGGGGGCAGCTGCACCCCCTCTGTCCAAGCCTAGCATCGCCAGTGTATGAAACTGGGAGATGAGATTTTTTAATCAAAGCTCTTTATAAGCAAATTGGCTCGATCCAATTCCCCTCTCCACCTATTTCTCCTACCTACAGGAATACTTGCTAAGATTTAGGACAAGCAACATCAGTAGCCACATTCTATCGAATAACACATTGAAAATTAGTGATACTGATAATCGATTAACATTATGGTGTTAATTGGAACTTTTACATTCCTACGTTGTACCGAAAACCTGAGCTGTGATATTAATTACATTATTAGAGTTTTGTTCCATTTGTATGTCTTCTCTCAGGTGACGATACAAAGTTCCAATCTTGTTAAAGAAATAATATCTAACTGTGATTAGTTTTCTATTATTTGTGACATGTTTTTAGGCATTTCTTTCTTAAGCGAGTAATCGGATAGCTTTTCTAAGGCTTCGTTTGATAAATATGTCACTAGGATTTCTTAATTTATGTCTTTGGCGTGAGGATAAATTGCAATCTTTTCCCGTTCAACAAGACCTACTTGCCCTACCCCGAAGGCTACGTCCGCCGCGACGGCAAGCCGCCGACGGGGTTGGGGATTCCCCTCGAAGACACCTGGAACTGCAGCGGCGCCGACCGGTTGGACTCGATCCAGATCATGAGCTTCAGCCGCGATCCAGCAAGTGCCGCTTATCTACACCACGTCTACCAGGCCCGGGAAGGGGCGCGTGGCGCCGAGGGTGGTTCCGGCGGTGGCTGCGGCTGTAACTAGGTTTAGTGGACTAATCAGGGAAAGATGATGGCCGCCAGGAAAGCCAATCAATTCAGACTGCTGTGTCTTGCTGGATGCGGCGTAGATCTCGCGTTCCTGTTCTCGCAGGCGCAAGGTGCGGTGT
>JAAAKM020073195.1:177604626-177622343 GCA_010016025.2 Alatinidae sp. Z8VKAUB7J3 | reverse complement strand
GATGGTGGTGGCCTTGAGGTGGTTGGTCCTTCGGTGCTCGTCCGTAAGGGCTATAAAGACAAAGTCTCTGTATGGGCGAACTACTACGTGGATATGATCACCTCTGCTTCTATCGACGTGGTCGCCACAGCAAGCGAATACACGGAAGAGCGCAAAGAGAAAAGTATTGGCTTTGACTACCTCCATGGTAAAACCTTCATGGGGCTTTCCTACACCAACTCGGAAGAGTCTGACTACTCAGCCCATTCTTTCCGCTTTGGCATCTCGCAAGACTTTTTTGGCGACCTCACCACGCTGGGGATCAGCTACGCGCGCGGCTTCGATACTGTGCGTCGGAACAATGACGATACGTTTGAAGAAGAAGCGGAGCGACAGATTTATCGCGTCGACATATCGCAGATTCTGACCAAAAACCTGATCGTCAACTTGAACTATGAAGGTGTGACGGATGAGGGATTCCTCAACAACCCTTACCGTCAGGTCCGTTATCTGGATTCGGGTGCGGCGCTGGGTTACAGCTATGAAGCAGAACTGTATCCGCGCACTGGTAACGTAAGTAAGGAACGGCTCAGTCCAATAGCAACCGAAACTAAAAAAAAAAGAATTGTGATAACAACTGATGATCCATGGATTATCTTTGTGGTTGATTGTGTATGGCTATGCTGTTTGACCTATGTAATTGGATGGATGAGTAAGGTTAAGGCCTCGTTCAAGTACTGATCTATTTAAATTACTAAAGTAGGAAAACAGTCTTCCTTTCTCTTTCTGTCTTTCTTTCTTTTTTTTTAATTAATAATTATTCTTTATAGTTAATATTTTTATATTTGGTTTTATGGTGTGGGTTTGTTTCTGTGTTTGTGTTGTTGCCCTGGTGATTTCTCTTCTTTTTTCAATAAATACCTGAACAATATCTGGTGCCGCATATCCTGTAAGCTTCTTCCTCACAATAGACTTGAGCTCCGATGCTACTAGATCAGCCTCAAAGTTTGCATTTTCCTTTAGTACAACAAATGAGTATATTCCTTCCCCCTTAACCTCATGTGGATATCCAACCACAGCCGTCTCTGCTATTATAGGATGTTCACACTGAAATTAAAGACAGGGTGTTAAACGTTACATCCTCGATTTTTCAGGTATAAGTCTGTAGATCTTGTTTCTTGTTTCTAGTTCTGCTTCCTTAGCTAAAATAGCAGAAAGAAGAAGAAAAAGGATAAAAACAAAAGTAAAATAAAATAAAAATAATATCTTTAAAGAGAAGGATAAACAAAAGCAGTGAGGTAAAGAGTGGAATCAAATTTAGTATTGTAATAAGAAGAGGTTCACAGAGCCAAACGGTCAAACAAAATGTAATATTAGATTTAAGTTTGTACTTTATTTTATGAACTACAAACTTTCCGAAAACTTAAACTTTTGAAATAGGAAAAGAGCCTTTAATCACATTCTTTACCATGTGCAATCATAAAATAGTCTAGTTCTGTTGCTGTTGTTTTTTTCCACAACATATGCTGTGAGTTTAAGTTTGATACCCTAAGCAGTTCCTTGGACATTGTTGACACGTTATTTTGACTGTCTTCACGCAAACAGTTTGTTTTGATTTAGTTCAGCATCCTCTCAACATTCCTTGACATTCTCAACTTAACACCCTTAGCTTTAGCAGTAGTAGTAGCAATTCTTGTTGTTGTATCTTTAGTAATAGCGGTAGCAGCAGCAGTAGTAAAATGTAAATATTGCCTTTTGGTTAGTTCAACATTCCTCACAAAATACCCTGTAACTTACAACTAAATATTCCAATCCAGTCCTAAGGTATTGCTTATACGCCCATCTGACAACCTTCATGTGCAAAGTGTGTTTTGTTTGATTCAAAGTCCTCCTCAGTATACCCTGTAACCTTTATCCTTCATACTTTGAGTTTTAGTAGCCTGAATACTCTAAGCTATTTCTAAGATATTGCTTATATGCTCTTTTGACACCCTGTATGCATATAGTGCGTTTTGATTTAATTTCACATCCCCCAAACATTCACTGAAAGCTTCACCTTCATATTATTAGCTTCAGTAGTAACAGCAATCGTACGGACAGTAGTAGCAGTAGTATGTACATAGTGTCTTTTGATTAGTTCAAAATCCCCCTCAACACACCTTAAAAGTTTCGGCTTAACGTTCTAAGTCGATGCTGAGATATTGGTGATACACTCTTTTCACAAGTTACATGCATAATCTGTGTTTTAAATTAGTCCAACATCCCCCTAAACACTCCCTGAAAGCTTTACCTCAATACCCTTAGCCTCAATAGTTGCAATAGTCGTAGTAGTAGTGGCAGAAGTAGTAGCATTAGTACCAGTATGCACACGGCGTCTTTTGTTTTTTTAACAACCCCCTCAACACAACCTGATAGTTTTCGATCCTTTCGTAATGAACTCTGCCAACATTTTCTTCTCAAACTAGCCGATCTTCTTTACGTCTCTGATAAACGTTAATGTTTTTTCTCCGTAATACCTGTCAATGTTTGGTATATCGTGTTATTGCCTGTGGGGTCACCTTACCTAGAAACTAATGAGGGTTTTATTGGGGTTACATAGCTCAAGCCTTGAGATAATCACAAGATATTTTTCTATGGATGCTCCAAAAGGATTTGATCTTTGGTTCAAATAATTTGCATTTGCAAATTTGTATATTTGCATTTATATAGCACCTGCAAATAAAGACACATAATCGATGCATTTGTAAATGGAAATATATACCATAGATTTGCAAATGTATAAACATCTTTCTTGAAAAAGATTTCTCTTTGATTAGACAATATTTAGGGAAAGCTATACCCATATATATGTTGCCCTTATTTAAAATCAACTTTATCTCGTTCCTGCTCTAAAAGGAAAATTGTATGACCCCCCCCCCTAAAAAAGTGTAAATCTGGCCCTTAAAACTAGTGCACTTTTGTGTGCAAAAATAAATTTATTTAATCTTCCATGCAATTAGAAAAGTACACGTTTGTATGCAAAAAAATTTATTGCGTCTTTCGTACAATTAATTCAGGAGAAAGTACATACTTGTTGGGGAAGCTCTCATTATATTAAAACATTTTTGGATAACTGAAACGGGATTTTGGCGGACTGAAACGGAATATTGGGATCTATTTAATTGAATATTAAAGGTTAGCAGGGGCTGGATAAATGTGCACATGTAAAAATCCGTAAGGCAAACACAATAGTAATCATTAGTTTTGGGAGACGGCAGTTTCAAAACAATTAATCTTATCAGCATTTATTCTTATCATTCATTAAAAAAAAATCTACAAAAGAAGTTTTTCAATAAAAAGTAAAGAAACTAAAAACAAATAAAACCACCACCAATAATAGCAAATATAATTGTCGTTACTGATCCATGTAGGGAAAAGAAGCTATTAGTTACTAAAATGAGAACATCCAAGCAACTGAGGAAAAAATATAAGATTTTAAACTGAGTTAAATATTCTGCTGTGAAATAATCCTCTTGTTAGCTAATATTGAAGCAACTCTTTTTGGTCCAGCAAGTAATCTTGCCCCCTGGTGATTATTTCAAATTGGGTCTTGAAGTAATCAAGGTTGTGGGCCAACAATGGTTCTGGACTTTTGAGCATGAAGATGGAACCAAAGAAATTGGAGAATTGCACGTTGAAGCTGGAAAGGCATACAAATTTGAAATATATTCAAAAGATGTCAATCATTCATTTAACATTCATGATTATGTGGTATTAATGGATGCAATACCAGGCAAAGTTACTACTGTATGGTTTGCACCTGATAAACCCGCTGTTCATGATATTCAATGCAGAGAGTATTGCGGATTAATTCACTATAACATGCGCGGAACATTGTATGTGGAGGAACCATCAAGTTGATAACGCTTTTATCCCAAGTCTCAAATGGCTCAATGGAGGAGATTAACTAATGGTCCTGGAATTACATAAACCACGTCCAATTTGGCAAATTATGTTCTCAACTCATCACACTGATGTGGGTTTACTTTATCTGATAATGTCTCTTGGATTTATGTTCCTTGGTGGTGCATTAGCACTAGCAATTAGAGCAGAATTGTTCTTGCCAGGAGCACAAATTATTGGAGATGCCATGACATTCAACAGAATATTCACCGTTCACGGCACAACTTTGATTTTCTTGTTTATCATTCCATTTGCATCTGCAGTTGGTAACTACTTTGTTCCAATAATGGTTAGATACAAAGACATGGCTTATCCAAAACTAAATGCAGGGGTTGTCTACTTCCCACCAGCAGGTATATATCTCGGAACATCACGTGTACCACACAGTGCCGCCACGCTTGGCATAGCTGAAATTTTAGCAAGATGTGCTAACACCCTTGGATTTGGAAGGATTTATTGACAGAAATAGACATAAAAATTTGTACCACGCTTGAAATGTGCTACCTGGTGTAAATGATTTTTGAGTGAGTAGCCCCTCGAATTTTAAAATATTTTTAATGCTCAATTGAAAAAACCTAATCGTTTTTAAAATTCTGTTGTTCATTTCCTTTTTTTTAAATAAAATGTGATTGGAAGGAAAAGCACTGGTTAACGAAAAAAATGTTAGTCATGACATATTTATTTTAATTTAATCTTGTGCATTTTAAATGATTTCAACATAAATAGTCCTGAGGCTCCAGCCCTGCCCAACTTACTACTTAAAGCTTCAAACTTGATTAAACTCATGAACACGTGTCCATACGAACTTCACGTGATCTAGAAATGACTATCTTACAAATTGGCTCATTTGGTATGGAATGACCCAAATTTATTTTTTTGGTCTAATCAACAAAGGGGCATATATGGCATTTTCTCATTGCGTAAAAAAACAGACATTGCATTTCACCTTCAAAGCCAAACTTGCTATGAAAAACATTGCAACAGAGAATTTTCAGTAAAAGAAACAAAAATGAATCAAATACAATTGACTTGGGTACTAGCATAATGTCGTAACTATTTCGTAATACATCATTAAACCTGGGTAGATTCTAAAAATGGAAGAGAACGATTTGAAAACAATCGTGTTGTTCTCTTCAGCAGAGATAGTGCTTTTTTCAGAGATGTGTGGAGCAAGGATCACTTTTAAAAGACGTTCTTCACGGATCATGCTAGCGCCTCCTCAAGTTGCTTAACAGCAGCAGCTGTAATAAGTACGAAAACATTGGGACGTCGTGGGTTGTGCAATTAGCAGTAAGCGTTTCCAAAGGGATACCAGCCTAACCTGAAGCGTTAAAACGTTAGGATTGCAATAACTTAAACAAATTGCAGACAGTGAATAGGGAGGTTTATCAACAAGCGTTTTATGCTATTCTGGTCACATTATCTTTACAATAAGCTTTAACGATCAGGATGATGCAAAATATGGTAAAGTCATCCGTCTCGAATCCCGGTCTATGAACTTCAAAGGCTATTTCATGTGCTCATGCTAATGCCTTGATATAATTCAAACTAAAAAGAGGTGCAAAGTTTTCTATAGGTGATTTGTAAATCTGTAAAATAAACGTGTTCTAATGATAGTTTTTCTTCTAAATGAGGCAAGTCAACACCAACACATTTTAGTAGGTCTAAAATGGTGAGGTATGCCCTTTTTGAGCTGGATTCTAGGACTTAAGCATGCGCATAACTACATTCAAGACAGTTAGTAAAAATAAGTAGATGTTTCTAAGGGATCAACAAGCGTATCAACTGAGTTCGGAACACCTTTCAGACCATCACTTAGGCTTTCAATCCATTCATGGAAAATTTATTAAATTAGTAAACAGATTTCTGAGTTGGTAGTTAAACAACAACTTACTATAAATCCAAATAATAATACTAATAACAATCAGCAGCACAGAGGAGGCTAAGCTAGCAAAATAGAAAAAAAAACAGTCTTAAAAAAAGCACTTGCAGTAAACTTTATGTTAAAAGAATTAGGATCTCTTTTACATATATTTTCAAGGTCACCGTGCATTTTACCATGAGCAGCAACTGAATACGAAAAAATCCAAAACCTAAACTTTAGTACGCTATAAGAGTTGCAGCGGTAGCTAGCAACCTAGTAAAAGACGATCACGCCCCATAGTAAAAACAAAATTGCCTTTCAATTCTTTAGTTCATGTAGCACTAAAATTTAGCCCATGTAAGAAAAAGATAACAGGGAGAACCTGATGATGCAAAGAAAGAAAATTTGCTGATCTTTGACAAGAAGCAGGAAGAGTTTAGACAGCTTATGTCTACTTTTAGTATGATTCTTAAGCAAACTAACTGCAATCAAAGTCAGGATATCAGTGTTGGGGCCCTTGGCCCTATTTATCAGATGTATTTCCTTTTTGTAAACTTGATTTTATTTCTATTTAATTTCAGTACTTTAACCCTGAACCTAGCCAGTATTAAATATCCTTTCGCCCTCTTAATATTCTCTCTTGATTGACTGATTACGACAAGTCTGGAAAGAGTACGATAATTAGCTGGCTTCTAAAAATGCAGGCGACCAATGAATGATACAGGTACAAATTTGGCGCGCAAAATCCAAAAATAAACATTGTAATTGGATTTGAAGAGGTCATTCATTGCCCCTGGTCAGAGCTACGTGAGCCTTATGCACAGAGGCGAGTCACAAAGCGTTTTGTTTCGTTATTCTGAGTTGATTTTTAGTTAGTTCGGACTGTGATTCTGGTATGAAAATAAATACGCTTTTAGTCTATTTCTACTTTTGACTTCTTTTCAACTAGGTAGCCTGGAGAGTAAAATCTTTTGCTGTAGGAAAAGGGTCCTATATTATGCAAGATAGCTTTCTTAAAAGGGTGTAAGACAATTAGAGGAAGAATTTGGGCTTGATACTGTGGGCCCATAGCGTGGCATATACATACCACAGAAAGTAGACTTGTAGTATCCCTTCTGGCTATAGCTGTGGCAAAACCACAATACGACTATTAGTGCGGGGAGAACTCATAGAATTCGTGGCGCGTCAGAGTTGATCGTGGCACCAAAGGCCGTATTACTTACACTGGCTAACATCGTTGGTAGGCTACTCCTCCTCTGCCCTTTGCCTTTCACGCTAATATTTTTAGTACTTTTAAAAAGTTTTTTCTTCTAATTAAAAGCCCCTTGTGTTTCAGGAGTCGTTCTTAAAGAATTGGAACAATAAGTAAGCTTTAGCGTAAAGATGGAGGTAATGAGGAGCCTCCTTTTTATTATGATATCTTTTGTTACTGAAAAATAATAATCATCTGCTAACGATTTATCAAAAACCCTGGTGATTACTGCAGCTTTCATGCCATTTTCAACTGACATTTCATAAATAAACGCCGAGCTCACTGCAGCATTCACGTCATACTTTAGAGTGTGGGGGGAGGGGTATTGGAGAGGGGCATACACTGGACTCTCCAATTCTAATAGATTCTAATAGTACCCCCACGTTTCATTGTCTAAACCCAATAAAGGATCTTCTAAGCCCCTCCATTCTCCTAAAAAAAATGTTCTCAAGGACAACTTTAATGCCACAGCAGGTTCCGTGTTTATGCATAAATTGTTAGCCGATAATGACATGAACGCTGTCCGACAAAAAGAAGGGGTTTTTTGGCTTCCGTTTTCGATATAAGCTTAAGAAATGATGCAAACACCCTAGGAGAATACGCCGCAAAAACAACCCAATAGAATTCAGACATTCTCTTTATTTCTCTGTGGTTTTGTCCCATTTTTTCTTTTTTTTTATGCTATCGAATTCTACAGTCGGAATTTTGACTGGAATGTTAAAATCCAAGCAATTCTTCTAAAAACGCTTATTCCCAATCTGTTTTAAGGCATTATTTATAACCTTACTAAGCTAAGAACAAAAGTATTTTTCAGATGATCATCTTAGAAAATTTTTCATTAGGTAAATGGAAATCCCTAAATCCCATAGAAAATCACTTCCTTCTTCTCTTTGTAGAAAACCACCTCAGACTTGACAAACTTCATATGCCACACTTTGTGAAAAAGCTTGTATTGTTCTTCTTCTATTAAGAAACAATTAATAAGTTAACTCTAACTAACTTGTATAAATTTACCAGAGTAAACTGTTTGGAAATTGTTTTATCCTGAAAATTTTTAATTTTTTAATTCGAAAGTTCTTCCATTTTGGGTTGTTTCGACTGGTATTAAATGATGCATCCTTATTTCGGAAGATGACAAGTTAAAAAAAAAAAAAAAAAATTATTAAATCTCTTGCTCTTTTATCGGGGTCTCAATGGAATATGCTGAATGGACACCTTTTTTCTTCATTAAAGAAAATAAAAAAATATAATAAACCTGTTTACAATATATCTTGTGGCTGTTAAAAGTGGGATTTGTTCTATGCAGAATTTTCAGTAAAGTTTGGTAAGTTTTAAAGTTTTAAAATTTAATTTTAATTTTAAAGTTTTAAAAGTAAAGTTTTAAAATTTTCAGTAAAGTTTTCAGTAAGTTTGGTCATCACTAGGCTGTAGCTTTCTTATTTTGTCTATCACTAGCGTTCAATAAACAAGCGTTCTAAACCTAATTATCATCATTACAATGGTTATTTCTAACTGTTTTCTTTTTGAAAACAGGTTTTATGCATAAAAATGGAAGAAAAAAAAGCAGCTATTAATGTCGTAATGATAGTTGTTACGACTGCTTTCTGTTACCCTTTCTCTGAATTTATTTGTTTTTGATTCAGAAAAAAAAAGTCATCTATATTCTTATAATTCTTATAATTTATTATTGTTCATAAATATTTATAAGTTTTTTTGTCAAGAATGGATTTTGTGAAAATGTTTCGTCCTTTAATTTTTAGTATTGCTTGGCGTGGCAACATGAGCCTTCAGCCGAGGACATTAATTTTAAAGATGTCAACTGTAAACGGAAAAAATCGACAGATTGTGAAGTTATAGTTTGCCCTCTCTCCTACATTGGCGCTATTGCTCTCCTGCGTAAGATTTAAGCCAGTATAAAAAAGGAGTAGCTTAAGTCCCATGGTTTTTCATGATTAGTTTCTTCTGTTTCTCTTAGGTGTTGACAAATATTTTATTTTGAAGGTAGCAGAGAAGCAGCGGCTGCATATGGAGCCTGGAGTTCAGGAATCAGCTACTCAATGACTCAGGAGTGCAGCAAAGGCCGTATACCAAATTGCAGCTGCGACTATTCAAAAAAGGGCAGTTCATATTCAGAGGGCTGGAAGTGGGGAGGATGTTCAGCAAATATTAAATATGGAGGGAGCTTTGCTAAGAGATTTATTGATGCAAGAGAAATTGAAGGTGATGCAAGGAGCTTAATGAATCTCCATAATAACAGAGCAGGGAGAAAGTTAAGTATCCATTCATCAATAGCACCTGGTTTAAGACTGGATTTCTAAAGTTTTGCTAAATTCTTTAGTAATCGTTTGTGTTACTAACTTGTCAAAGATTGTTTGTGTCACATTCAAATTAATGTTATTTGTCGCCATGTTAGGGTAGTTATTTTCGTAATCAGTAAAAATGAAATACGAAAATAATAATTACCTCAATTTTTAAGGTAGTTTTGAAGGCAACACAGATGATTTAATGCAAGAAATAATAAGGAATTTTTCTGAAAACGAGTATCCAGAAAAAAACAAACATTAAACAACAACAAACAAGAAGAAAATGATAGAGAGTGACATTTTAAGAGCAAAATAGACAAAAGTGAATAAAGGAAGTAAAATAAATGAATAAATATTAAATTTCCAGTAATTACAGGGGACACTATATTTAATTTTAATATGAGGGGACACTATAGTTTATTTTAATACTGAATAGGGATTCTATGATTCTCTGCAATATTTATGACGGTCTGCAAACGGCACTTTATCCACAATAAAAGGCATAAATTTAACGTCTTCATGTCTGTTACTTAGCTGAACTAGGTGATCAATCTCCATGTTGTAAACAACAAACAAGGTTTCGATTTTACCTTTAGTATATGTGGAGGGGCGACCAAAAAATTCAGTATCGACTGCTGCACAATCATAGATGATAAAGTCATGATTTGAGTCTTGCTCGACAGGAAAGGTGTTAGGTATCTCTTCAATGGTGCAATCTATGTTCCATCCATAGAATTTTAGATAGAACAGTATTGCTTTGGCAAAGCCTGCACGGTTAGTGTAGATTTTAAGATATTTAGATTCGGTGAAACGCTTTAGGACTAGATTCTCTCGTTCTGGTACTGAGTAACCAGAATTATCAAAATGCTCATATTCAGAAAGAATTGTGTCATAAATCATACCAAAAGATTTACGCCAAATTTGTATCCCTTCATAGAATTCTTCTGTCAATCGGTTTGTTTCGTCAACATGGTTAAGTAGCTTAAGAAGTAGCGCGTTCGAGTAATTGATAGAGCCAAACAAATAATAAAAGAGTAGGGAGGTTCCTTCTTTGTAGGAATTGAATAGAAGCTCTCTTTGTTTTTTTATCCAGTCATTGGCATCATCTGATGTCTTTAATTCTAAATCAAAGAGCGATTCAAACTTATCCAATTCATTGCGAAGTTTATCTTTAGAAAAATGTAGATTGAATTTGTTATTGAAACTAGCGTTGTCTATTTTTTTGTAGATTTTAGTCTCCAGGGTACTTAGCAATTGCTTTTTGTTTTCCGAGTTGCTTGTGACAATGATGTTGTCAATTGACAATGGAAGAGCACCATTAATTCTGGCACCATCGCTGCAGTTATAATACTGACAGTTTTTGCCTGCGCTAGCGATGGCTTGTTCAATATCGCAGTTCTCGCAGGTATTGGATTCTGTAGTCCTGGTCCTGGACGAATTTGATCAGACCCTGGTGGAGGTTGTGGGCCATACCGACAACACGGGAAGTGAAACCTACAATCAGCTACTGTCAGAACGGCGAGCCCGCTCGGTAGCTGGTTACCTCGCGTCCGGTGGCGTAATGAGCGAACGCATTGCGGCAGCGGGTTACGGGGAGAGTTACCCCATTGAAAGCAATCGATCGTCGGCGGGCCGGGCCGCCAATCGCCGCGTTGAATTAACACTGGTACCCCTAACCAGCTAAGTCGAGACTCGCGGTAGGGCCAGTCATCGCCGATGGTTGGCCCTTTCTTTTGCCCTCACCCTTGGACCGTGCCCATCAAGCGCGCCTGATTCGGACCACCTTCATCACTTCCATTTCGATACCAGCGACGAGCTCGGTTTCGGGGTAGTAGGTGAGGTTGACCCTGGCACCTGCCAGGCTCTTGTAACGCTTACGGCGTTTGTATTTGAACGGCACCAGTTCGCCGTCGAGCATCACGGTGTTGAGAAACCAGTCGCCGTGTTCTCGCTGGACATGACTGTCGACCTTTTTCGCTTCCGAGTGAACCAGGCCGGGTTGTTTTTTTATCATTTGTTCAGGCGTCATGCCGAAACCTGCGAGATTGCATTTGCCGTACCGTTGTTGTTCATCGGCATAATTTTATTCCACAGCGCGCAAAGTGGCACCAAGCCCGATGGCCAGATCCGTTTTGCTTGCTTGTCAGATTCTGGGACACTGCGCCCACGCCACGAATTAGGTGCCATCAATGAGCCCAGCTCGCGCCGAGCCGTACTTCTTGTACATGAGTCTAGTACTCATTGCCCTGGTATTGCTGGGCTTTGGATCGACGGTTGCAGGTAGTGTCTGCGCGGTGCTAGAGAAGCCGGCCCTGGTGATAACACATCAATAAAAGTGTTATTGGTGATTGTAAAACAGAGAGTCAAAATAATCATGCAATGAAAGTTGACATATAGAAAACTAAAGAAAATACAGTCAAAACCACTCAATTTATTACAACCTACAATTGAACTAAGCTATTCTGGGAATGCCTTGAAAAAAACATTGAAAAGAACAATAAAATGAAGAAGTAAAGAAAATCTTGAGTTCAAACTGCATTGATTGTCTTTTAATGTACTAAATTGAATGTGCAAAATGAGAATATAATGGAAAATTTTTATTTTCTATTTTTAGCTGAGATTCTCAAGGAGAGAACTCTTTCGCTCAATCCTTTTTTGTTTGTGGTCTTGTCTTTAAGTTTGAATATTGGTGTTTTCGTTTTTCAGTATCCGAAAAGTATTATGCAAGGAAAATATTCGATCTCATCCGTTCGTGATCTCACTACAGGGTACGATGACTCAATGCCCGACAAGAAAGCGATTCTTCCAGTAAGCAAATCTTCTCAAATGATTACATTTTCTTTTGCAAACGGGTTAGTGGCAACACTGCGGACTAGTGGCACGGAGCCAAAAATCAAATATTACACTGAACTTTGTGCTAAACCCGGTGATGAGTAAGTGAAATTATCGCTGATTATTTACTGAAATTAGAATCCTTTCTTTTTTTGCATGTTACTGGAGATAATTATGTTTACCCACTGCGAAGTCAACTGTAATAAATAGGTGAATTGTACTCCCAGGACAGGCTACCATCAATAGGGAAGTTATTTGGACCCTAAACTTTAGTTCAAGATCTTGCATGACTTAAAATTTCCTTCTTTCCCTCACGAAGGGCAATAAAACTTCGTTGGGTACTTTAGACTATACATTTGGGAATGGTAGATAGTAAGGTCCGTGAAAATAGATCAAGTTTTATGGCAAATCGCTATTCTAAACGCATTGTGCACCATGGAATGTAGGCATACGGAAGTTTTTTTTTTTTAAGAGTAAACTTTAACCAATACAGCCTTGTCGGCTTGATTACCATGGTAGTGGGCTTGGCATTGTGCTTGCGGCAGCCTACACTGTTGTTTGAAATTCTTTCAAAATTTAAAATTTTGAGACTGGTTCTTAGGCGGCAAAATTTTAAAGCTTGTATAATAGCACGAAAATGACGGTTTTGTCTGCATTGTTCTAGTGATTCTTTTTTAGCTATTTTCTCTTCTTTTTTTCTTCATGTTTCACGCAGTGACCATAGATGACGTCAGTGGAGTGAAAAGAGGACTTTCGATTTGTCATTCTATTTGGGAAATCTAGGTGGCATATATCTGAAATAACTAGACTACTGACTCCAACAAACTGCTTCCAAGAAAAAGTACTCTTGCCATCTAGTCGTCATGCGTACATTCTAATTTAACAGTGGTAAACGGCGGTAATTACATGATATATAACACTCCCGATTTTTGCCCTTAATATTTTTATATCACGGATTAGACAAATTGTAATATAATTTGACAAATTCCTAAGCTATTTGAGTATTTAACCACATAGTGCTGCTAGGGATTACTCAATGACTGCACATTCACGTCAGTGAAGTGAAGTAGTTTTAGGGATATTTTAAAATTATACTACGAACGCCCAGTGCTACTTATTCGGACAGAACAATGAGCCCTAATGTATAAGATACATAGGGGCCTGGAATTTGATTCTGGTACTACACGAATAGCGCCTCTGCAACAATCCAAACAACAAAAAGAAGAAACTACATAGGCCTACCTGTATATTTTTTACCATTAGAACCATTGTATTAGTCTCGCGGAGTCTTGTGTGAACTCAACTGAGGGAGGAACTCAACCGAGGGAGTACTAGGTATCGACCCCTACATCAACGTCGATCCGGGGACGATGTCGCCCTACCAGCACGGCGAGGTCTACGTCCTCGACGACGGGACCGAGACCGACCTGGACCTCGGCCACTACCACCGCTTCACCAACTCGGTGTTGACGCGGAACTCGAACTTCACGACCGGGCGCATCTACCACGACGTGATCCGCAAGGAGCGCCGCGGCGACTACCTGGGCAAGACCGTGCAGGTCGTGCCGCACATCACCGACGAGATCAAGAAGAAGATCCGCGCGCTGTCGGCCGAGGCCGACGTCGTGGTGACCGAGGTCGGCGGGACGGTCGGCGACATCGAGTCGCTCCCCTTCCTCGAGGCCATCCGCCAGCTGCAGTGGGAGCTCGGCAAGGGCAACACCCTGTGCGTGCACCTGACGCTGATCCCCTACCTGCGGGCCGCCAAGGAGCTGAAGACCAAGCCGACCCAGCACTCGGTCGGCAAGCTGCGCGAGATCGGCATCCAGCCCGACCTGCTGATCTGCCGCTCCGAGCGCCCGGTGCCGGAGGAGGTGCGCCTCAAGATCTCGCGCTTCTGCAACGTGCAGCCCGAGGCGACCTTCATCGAAGAGGACATCGAGACCTCGATCTACGAGATCCCCCTCTACCTGCGCGACCAGGGCCTGGACCGCGCGATCCTGCGCTACCTGGACATCGACTCCCGCGGCTCGGACTTCACCGAGTGGGAGAACATGGTCGAGGCGATCAAGTTCCCGAAGGGCGAGGTCGAGGTCGCGCTCGTCGGCAAGTACATCGAGCTGCAGGACGCCTACAAGTCGAAGTACGAGGCGCTGACCCACGCCGGCGCCGCGCACAGCGCCAAGGTGAAGGTCCGCAAGATCAGCGCCGAGGAGATCGAGGAGCAGGGCGCCGAGAAGCTGCTCTCCGGCTGCGCCGGGGTGAGAAAAGAAACAAGCGATACCAAAACCTAAAATGAGCAGAAATAGAAACATATAATACATCAAATGTAAAACGAAAAAAATTATAAATCAGACCTTCTTAAACTATGGGTCATGACCCCAAATAGGGTCGTGTCGCAAAATTATGGGGTCGCGAGAGATTTTAATGTTAAATATTTAAATATATGATTTTATACATCTAGATGTGTACTTTTGCAGAATTACTCTCACAAACCTGCACAAAAAAAGGTTGGAGTGCACCCACATGGGTTCAGCGAGCCAATGATTCAATAACACTGCATGTAATGTGAACTAGTAAAGTATTAACTCTTTTCGCAGTGTTTCCATATTGGCGTACTTCTCCCTAGTCTGGCTTATTTCGAAGGTGAAAGATGGTATTTTCTTAATTCATCTGCTGAATCTTGCCTAATTTTATTGTAATCTGGCTTATTTTGGCATAAAATACTTTTTCGAGAAAAAAAATAACTTTCTTCAGACATCCATAGATCATTTGAATCGAATAATTTTACGTCACATAGCGAAGCTTCTCTGTGCGCTCGGAAGGCTGGGAAGGACGAACTAGAGGTCTCTGTTCGTCAATTCTTCTAATGGGTGCAAGATTTTGTTCTCAGAGATTGCGTTTGGCACAGTAAAATTGTTTTTCAAGGCTATGACTTATTTTTTGTACCTTCTGACAACACTGGGTCGTCTAGTGAAGTCACTTGTCACTGTTTCACCGTAACGACATTTCTTTTTTTTTATTCACTAATTAATCAACTATTACAATATTTTATTTTATATATTTATTTGATTTCGGGATCAAAATAGTTTTAGCCCTGGATAAATGGCTTAACATACATAAGAATGGTACTGATGCAGATAACAACGCAACAAACTCTACACAGGCGGGACAAAGTATTGAAAGAAAAGGATTTTTTTTTTTTGGGGGGGAGGTTCCAAAATAATTTGTGTGTGGGGAGAGGTTAATGGTCTTTTTAACTGCATTTTTATGAACAGTTTATGATTGGAAGAAATATTCGGGGGTGGGGCAAACCCATTAAAACCATCCAATGAGTACGCCCCAATATTTTAATTTAGCAAAAGAAGGCATGTCTAGGCAGGAATCTGCTTGATACTTACCAGTTACTTGTAGTAAATATTATTGCACAAGCTCCAGTAATACAGAGTTCCATCTTTCCAATGACAAATCGTCGTAGGCCTTTCTGTAGAGTAATAAAAAGATTTTCAAGGGTTTGAGTCACGACACTAAGTACGTCTAAAGGAATTCTGTCGACACCATGCACGCATAGCCAAGAACCAGTCTGAATTGCTCCCTACAAATACCAAAAATTCATAAAAAAAAATAAATAAAAAAAAATTTGAGCTATGTTTAAGTTGAAGTACAAATCAATTTTTGAATTAAAATCAACTTTTGTACTGTGATGACAAAGTTGAGAGAAAGGAGAAAAAGATTGGAGAAAAATCCAAGCCATATAGTCTGAATGAAATGCACAGTCTTTTTAGAATTGTATAAAAATGATGTTCCAAGGGCAGAACTAAGGTAGATAAGCATGGAATAAGGGTAGTCCAAATAGTCTATGAGTTCAAATAGTATACTAGTTTTTTTATTGTTTTTGCATCGAAAGTTTACCCGCTCCAAGGTGGAAGAATGAGGAGTGGCTTTCCTTGGGAGCATTGTTTTCTCAACAAAACATAAACATTACTTCTTAAGAAAATATCCTGGCATTTCAGACCTCTCTTTAAAAAATCTTAAAGGCAATTAAAGAGTCGTAGCTTACTTACTAAATTTTAAACAAAAATAAGTGTAACAAGGCAGTGAAGAGGGACAATCTTAGAAGAATACAAAGTGACTTCCGTCTTTTTCAAGACTTCCTGCTTTATCATCAATCTTTGAAATTAAATTAAGAGAAGGAGAAAGGCTAACATCCAAATAGTTGGGCAATAAGCGACATAATCAAACAGTGATTTAGGATTGTGAAAAACAATCCAGGATAATATACAACTCTGATTCCTTTAAATACTAAGAAACCTGCAAACGTTCATTTTGGTTTTTCATTGCGCTGCTTAGAAGATAAGTTTGGCGAAGAACTATCCCTTACAACGAGACCTAACGATGTATAAGTCTGCTAACTGGACCATAAAGAAAGATTTCAAATAACTGACAATAAACCTGTAACACACGCGAATTTAGGATTGTAATACCCTTTATAAAAAAGTATATTAAATCTGGAAGATCTTAAGATGCCAGAACCCTTCAGACTCCGTCCTACCAGAAGAATCGAGGGCGCTGTCTTCAACAAAGTAGCCAAAGCGTCTGACGAAGGCAAACTTTTAATATAGGCTTGCCCGGGTGCAAAGTAAGATAGACTACATTTAAATGCGAGTATATTGCGTGTTACCGTATAAACAAGGTTATTGGCATAAATTTGAAACATCCCTGACCCGAGAATGGATCCTTGAGAGACATTATAATTGACATCTGAGGGTGAACTGAAAGAGAGTTCGGCAAAGATTGAATGTACTGGACAAGTGAAAGTGAGGAAAACAAGCTGTTTGAAGCTTACTAGGTTTGCTATTAATCGATAAAAAAATAAAACACTCCTAAAATTTAACAACTGTAATAAAATTCAATAAAATAAAAATTTAATAAGTTTAATAAAATAAAATAACTTGGGGGATTGAGGATCCAATGCTTGACGAGTATCAAGGAATATGGCAGATGGAATCGGTCTTTAGTCTACCGTAAGGGTAAAATCTGACGAATTGATCCCCTCTGGGGCGTTGCGACTTGGCGAGGTGAGTCGTTGCGTCATGAAGGTAGAACTGCCCTTCTGTGAAGTTGATGGGTTTGGGGATCGTGTCGGAGACTAATTTGCCGGTTACCTCGCGTCCTGTGTTGGTGTAGTCCAGGGTTTGTCCCACGTGCCCTTCAACCCGAATGGGTTTTTGGTAGGTCCGCTGGATCGGGCCGGAGAGGCGGCCCTGTTCGGGGATTCTGGGATGCAGGACGCTCAATTGATAGTCGCCCACCGGGATGGGGTTGAAACGAAATTGTCCCGTCTCGTCCGCTTTGGCTGTTGCGTGGAGGTGGTAGAGCGGTGTTCTGTTCGAGCTGTTGCGGAGGGAGATTGTTTGGTTGGGTTGGACCCATTCCGCGATGGAAAGTCGCCCTTCAAAACTGGCGGGCGGCGAGAGCTGAAGACGGCCCGAATCTGGGCGTGAGGCATCGGCGCTGAGGGTTGTCACGCCATTGCTGCCGAAAA
>JAAAKM020073195.1:177591798-177604616 GCA_010016025.2 Alatinidae sp. Z8VKAUB7J3 | reverse complement strand
GGAAGCGGCATGTCTGGAAGCCGGCCATGTGAATCGGTGTTGAATCGAAATTCATTGCTGTTCTGAGCTCTCATTCGACTGTGGTTCGAAATGTCGAAGGTGGGGACGGTGCTGGATGCTTCACCGACGGCAAAGATGAGGGCTTTTGGTTCGGGGGTGCCGTCTGGAGTTGTGATCTGGAGGCCAGCCAGGCGTTTTTCCTCTGGCAGGGGCTGCAGTTTGATTTTGAGGGTCGGCTTGGGTTCTTGTTGGCTGATTTGGCGGGAGAGGTACCCGTAGTATCCTTTGGCCCGAATTTCGATCGTGTAGAAGCCCCCGTGGGCGTTGAGCGTAGACTGCTTGAGCTTGGTGACACTCGTTTCGATCTTGAGGCTTCCTCCAGGGTGTGCGCGCCAGGGACGGAAGCTCGGTCCTTCAGGAATATATGGATATCCAGTAGAACTTCGTTAACGCGAACCTTTTGAATTATGTCAGGAAAATTTCGGGCAAGTTTCCAAAGACACTACAAATAAACAGACGACAATATTAGGAACCAAAATAAGGTCAAATGTACACGTTTCGAGCAAGCTTCCAAAGACTAATAACCAAAAGAGACGGCATTATTATATGGCGTTCGAAAATACGGCTCCTCGGACCGGCAACGCAGCAATTCGATTGGTTCTTGATCGGTCCGTAAAAGCCGTATTTTTCGTTCGAAGCCGTATTGGACCGGGCGTTGCCTTAAAAATCAACAACAAGGGAGGAGCTTCTTGTGTAGGCTTAGGCCGTAAGAAGTGTCAGCCAAAGTTTAGCTTATTCATCGAAGATTTCTTTTCTGTAAACTTTGAAGACGAACTTGCAATTATACACGAAGAAAATGCCAATGTAGTTAACGTTGCAACGAGCAACTACAGTGATGCACAGGATCAAAGACACAACAGAAAAGTACGATACTATAAACAACGTTCTCAAAAGGTTCTGCCATATAATAAAGCCTTTATTAAACGATTACTCGATCCATGCTGGAAAATATTTGGACCTTAGTTCATTGTACGGACCTCACTGCGTTCGGTCCGTACGTCAAACTGCGGTCCAAATATTTTCCAGCATGGACCTCGTAATCGTTTAATAACCGCATATTATGACACAGACCATTGCATTGAATATATATTTTTCAATGGTAAGTGAGTCATGTACAGAATCGAAAGTGGGATTCTCTATGCGCATATTAACCGGTTTTGCGTTGTACAGGAAAATATAAAGCCTGAGGCCTAAAAAGTACAGACCGAGCTTGCGAGGTCTGTGCAATAGGACCTCGGGCTTCATATTTTCCTGTGCAACCACAAAACCGGTTAGCATGATTTTTATCCATCGGTCATATTTGCACAGGACCATTTACCTCTAAAGACCTAATGGAGGTGATTATATTGACCGAAATAAATGCTTGGAGGAAATGTTCCTGCACAAACTGAAAGTCAGAAGAAAGAATTTTCTTATAGGTTTTTGCACACTGGTCAAACTTGCAGTGATGCATTTACTTCCAAAAAGGTAAAAGAGGCGATGATGTTGATGGAGAATATGTTCTTATCTTAGATAACTCCTACCCAATATAAATCCTGGAAAATTATCAAATTAAAGCCATAGCATGTTTTTTTTCTTTTTTTCTTTACAAACTTTGATTTAAGGAAGAAAAGTTTGAATCCTAGAAGGAAAAGTGTTATTTGAAAGAATCTTAAAAGTATGTAAAATCCAATTCGAATTTTATGAGGGAAGAGGTCCCCCTCTCCTTAACTCCCAGCTTTTTATGCTGAAGTTTATACTACTTTATTAGAAGCATTTATGAGTACAACAAATATAGTTAACAGGTCGACTGGGAGTATTTCATTTACTGGCTGAATTATAAAATATTTTAACTGAACATTTTAATGTTTAAGGTAAGTCTATTCTTAAGGTATTCTGAAAAATACTTTTATTCCATTCCTATTTCCTTTGCATTTGAGTACTCGTTCTTAAGGCCTTGAAAAAAAAATCGTGTTTTACTGTGTTCATGACACTTCTCCTAAGTATTTGACAAAGCTTTTGAATTCTGTTCTTGTTTGTTGTTTTATTTTCCTATCAGTATTCCTTTACAGGAATAAATGACATAAAAAACTACACGAAATGATAATTTGAGAATAGAAAGTTAATAATTTAAAAATATGTCAATGTGTCTAATAGCAAAGATACAATGTAGCAATTGACTTGAACATAAATCAGAAAGACAAAATCTAAAAACGCTTCTTGCCGGTGTGACCATTAACGACAAGCACATCGAAGTGATCGTGCGTCAGATGTTGCGGAAGGTGCGCATTACCGATCCCGGTGATACGACGTTCCTCTGGGGTGAGCAGATCGAGAAATCGACGTTTGACCGTGAGAACGAGCGCATTGACGAGATGGGGGGTAAACCCGCTGAAGCGCAGCCGGTCTTGCTGGGGATCACCAAGGCCTCGTTGGAGACGGAGAGCTTCCTCAGTGCGGCCTCTTTCCAGGACACCACTCGTGTACTCACTGAGGCGGCAACCATGGGCAAGGTGGACAACCTGCGTGGCTTCAAAGAGAACGTCATCATGGGGCATATCATTCCGGCGGGAACAGGTTACAACGATCACCGCAACGTGAAGGTGAAACACCTGGTAGATCTGTTGCCATTGGAAGAGGAACAAACGGACGAATCGGAAGCTTCGGTAGAGCCGCAAGGCGAGCCCTTGGCGGGCTAAATCCGGGTGGATGAAAGAAGTCGAAACTTTTTCGAATAATCTATTGCACGGCGAACCGGTTTTGCTAGTATCCGCCTTCCGCTTCTCCGGCAATGGGTAGAACTTGAGCTTTTGTTACTTATTTTTTGAGCAGAAATGCCGACAATTAATCAATTGGTCCGTAAAGGACGAAAGAAAATCAGACTGAAGTCGTCTTCACCGGCTTTGGAGAACTGCCCGTTCCGGCGGGGGGTCTGCGTGCAGGTAATGACGCGTACGCCCAAGAAGCCGAACTCCGCCCTCCGCAAGGTGGCGCGTGTTCGCCTGTCGAACGGCAAGGAGATCACCTGCTACATCCCCGGCGAGGGCCACAACCTGCAAGAGCACTCCGTCGTGCTCGTGCGCGGTGGCCGCGTCCGCGACCTCCCCGGTGTGCGCTACCACATCCTGCGCGGCAGCCTCGACGCCCTGCTTGAAAAAAAAGATATTTTTTCTGCCAAAGTAAAAATGAATTTTGCAACTATAGAATTCACAGCGTGGACATATGTATTATAGGTATTAATAAACATTGTTATCAAAGTTCTATTTATTCTTCTTCTGGAAGAAAAATTGTACTTTTTTCTTCTTAAAAGCTCCATTCTTTTTTTGATCAAGCACAGAAAATGTTCGGCTACAACAGTCAATATTTTAGTGCTATTCCCTTTTTGTCTTTATGACCGCTTTTCCTAAACCATCTTTAAAACTCCACTAGCTGAAATTTCTCTTTAAGGCATAATTAAACTGCATTGTTGATTTTTCAAGATTAGTATATAATTTTTTTCATTATTATTATTATTTATAGTCAAAATCCAGCATATTTTTCTCCTTTAAATGCTTAGTATGGATTGTTTTCGAAATTGCAAGTTATTATAAGTTAAATTATAGTTATAAACTCCTTTTTGTTCTTGGAATCTTCATTTATTTGTTAAGTATTTATTTTCTACTTGTGGCCCTGTGTTTTATTTTCTTTTTTCGTATAATATCCTATCTTAAGTATGTTTGGCAGAACTGTTTATGGTGGCCTTAATCAACGTTGTTTTACTTATAGTACCAAGGAAACGAAACAAAACCATTGTTTGCCTTTTAGACTCATCTTAGCACTATACATTTCATACCCAAAAAACCTCAGTGTTCTACGACCAGTATCACAGTTTCGCTAGTGTGCCAGCTGAACGGTGTAGGTAAATAAGCAAAACTAGCCAGTTAAAATTGACAACGCTTTCAGCGCTCTCTACGCCAAAGTTTTTTATTGTTTTAAAAAGTAAAGTTGTGAAAAAGAGACAAACTTTAGCGTAAAGAGAGAAACGTTGAAGAGGGGATAGCCCCTTTCATATGCGAAATAATTTCTGTTCGTTTTAAGATTATACCCAGATACCGGAGTGAAGTTATCCTTTGAAATAGAATATCTGACGCCTAATAACTTATAGTTGAGATTCCTTTTGTTTCACCTTGTATTTTCAGTCAGCAAAAGATCTAGGAAAGATATTAAGAGGGTTGAAAAGGAGAAAAGAAATTTACCGAAGTTGTGATCTATCTAGTTTGTTTTTTACCCCCAAAAATTGTATTACGGCAATTTTTAGAACAAAAAAAAAAATACTTTGCCACATAAGCAAGTGTCAAATATTATAGAAGGATTCAAGCTTATGGTAAACAGGCAACCCTTTTTTCAGTCTTTGTTATGGTAGTACTAGGCAGGTTAATCCATTTTTAGTGATGAAAAATGCTAGTGGAATAAAGTAGACTAAAATTTTTTCATCTTTTTATTTGCAGAAATAGATAAATTTTGGCGATATGACACACATTTACAGCTTTACACACTTTACAGCACGCACTACACTAAAACAGCTATAAATGATAATAGAAATTTGATTAAAAAAAATAACAGCACAAAAAAACGTCAAATATGCGTTTAAGAAAAATGCTAGTGGAATAAAGTAGACTAAAATTTTGTCATCTTTTTATTTGTAGAAACAGATAAATTTTGGTGACATGACACACACTTAAACATAAACACTATTACACACGGAATTATGGCAGGAAAGTAACAATAATCACTGGGTAAATGAAAATTCTGGCGAGATCAAACTTTCACCTTATGGATCAATCGTGTTGATCTACAAATATTGCTGCAATGCAAAACACAGGCTATAATAGCACCACTGCATAAAATTGGTCTTTGAAGAACCTTACATTCTCCGAGCCAGCACTGACTTTTGGGTTATACACTAATACAGGTCTAAATGATAATGGAAATTTGATATATTTTGAAAACTTTAATATACTCATGATCCTCGTCGAGCGTTCGACCGGTGCGGGTCGCGTGCCACGCGCGGTGCGGCGGCGGGTCGACGTGACGATCGATGGTCCGGGACACTTGACCACCGACGTGTTGCACGCGATCAACGAGCGGCGCATCAACCCGGGCTTCGTCATCAGCGGAGCGCGCGCCCCGTACTACCGCGTCACGCTGTTCACCGGTGGTGGCTACACGACCGCGTTGTTGCCGAACGAGGTCAGCCTGACCAGTCAGGGAGGGCGGGTGTCGTTCTCGGCCTGGCTGCAGGCGCCGACCGGACGTGGGCGGTCGTTCGTCGCCTCGGACCTGTACGTGCCCTCGGTGATGGATCTGTCGACGCGCTATCCGGTCCTGATCGAGGCGGGCAGAGTGACGATCCCGAACGAGGACGTCGGGCCGGTGTTCGAAGCCAGCCACTACGCCAGCGATTTCGTCTGGGTGCAGTTCGACCGCAGCTACGCCGAGTTCATGCTCTCGGGGTCCTGAGCGAGCTCAGGCGGTCTCCGCGGCGGCGCGGTGGATGCCCGATTCGTCGGGCAAGTCGACGACATCGCGCTCGACGTCTTGGTCGGTGCGACCGCGCGCCCACAGGAAGGCGAGGAGCGCGACGACGTAGCAGCAGGAGCCCGTCCAGAACGCGGTCGAGATGCTGAACGTCAGCGCGATGCTGGTCGACAGCACCGAGGCCAGGACCGACGTGGCGCCGTTGATCCCCCAGAGCCACGGCAGCAGGTTGGGGGATCGCCCCGCCGCAACGCGCAGGCCCATCGGGAACGCCATCCCCATCAAGAAGCCGAGCGGGAACAGGGACGCCACCGCGACAGCGATGCGCAGCGGCGTGTTCCACGACTGCACCAGCTCCGCCAGATGCGGCGTGGCAATGCCGAACAGGGCGAGCGCGGCAAGCATTGCGAGGCCATCGAAGTTATAAGCCTGAAATTTTTTTTAATTTTGAAAATGGGGGAGACACACCCGAAAAGGAAAGTGATCTTCATCGTTAGATTTGTGGTAAGTTGATAATTTTAGTCTGAATAAAATCAAATAATATATCAATAATTTGAATCTACTCAAATAAATAGACACAATCTGAATAAGATAAGAAGTTTTAAAATAACCACGACAACCCAAGCTACCAGATGTAGTGGTTCAAATAGGAAATTAAGAAATACACACATCCCTGTTCTGGAACAGGATATGTGGTTGGGCATATCAAATGTAAGCAATTGTTGCATGTTGTCTTTTTGCATTTTTGTTCTGAGACCTATTCGACCTCTGGTCATTGTTGAATTTTTTTTTGCTTTGAGTTGATATAAGTGTATGTATTTATTGTTTTAATTATTTTTGTACTAAATTATGTATTGTATCTTTAACTTTTTTGTCAATGCACTCTGTATCGTTGTGATTTTAATAAATTAAAAGTAATCAATAGCTAACATCTCTCTTATCGCAAAGTTTAGCAGAAATTGTCTGCTTATAATTAGATTCGGCTATTCATAGTTTAGGGCGCTATTCATAGTTATTAACAGCCTTATCAACTCCCCCCAATTCCCCCTTACCCTCTGGAAGGCAGTAACCCTCCTGTATCTCACTACTTCTAGCTGGCTTTAACAAGATTCCGCCTAGGGACATGGGGTCTTTACTGTCATTTGTAGTAACTACAAACTTCGATTTTGACCCAAAGAAGACCAAGTTTCTATTCATTAAAATTCTGAGATAGTCAATCGATTTAAAAGTATTAAATGGCTATAAATTGATTTTCTGAGTGGCAGAGGAAATAGTACCGCATGGGAATGCGTTCGTTCCTGAAAAGTTGCAAAGTTCATGCAAAATCAATTGTTAATAGAAAGATTTTTTATAGTTCATATAAAATATATTGCTCATATCTCCATTTTTCCTTTAAATTCCACCATCTGAAAGTTCCAAATCACACTAAAAACGTTTTTTTTGTGCCATGTCTCAAGTGGAAAAATTGGGGCTATTGGGCTACCATAACTGAAAAGAGTGATGTTTAATAGCTTATTGAAAGCTATTGCTCATATCTACGTTCATATCAATTCTACCATTCGTTAAGTACGATATAGTACTGAATACAACACTAGGGTGCCACTTCTTAAGTGGAAAAGCTCTGAAGTACAACACAGGTACTATTGTAATAGTTATGTTCCGGAACCCTTAACTGGAGGTTTACAAGAACCCCTCCTAGCCCCCTGACTAAGTTTTAAAAATTGTCTGCTCATCAGTAAGCTACTGAAGCATTAGCAAGCTACCACACCATCGTAGATAGATGTTTAATGGCTCAATTAGAAGCTATTGATTGCATTCAATAAGTTTCTTTTTTAATTCTGTTAGATTTTACAGTCTTCAATGTTAACTAGTTTCTGGGGAGGATTTACAATGAACTCTTTGTCATTGCTGAACCATTAGCTGCTACTTAGTAAAAAGCGAAACGCAGCCCATAAATAACTAAAAGTAAAAAAAAATGCTAAAACGGTTTTTTCCTTCTTTTTGCCAGGACTAGCAAGTTCCTAGAACATCATAGAGAGATGCTTAAGAGCTCATTCAAAATCTATTTCTCATATGTACGAGATTTATATAAAATCCGGCACCTGCAAGTGTCATATGGCACGATAAAAGGCATTTTTTATGCTATTTCTCAAGTGGTGGGACTAGGGGGCTACCAGAACATCTTAGATAGATTTTTGATATCTCATACAAAAATATTGCTCATATCTACGTTCTTCCTATAAATTCCACCATCTGCAAGTTTCATTTTTACTTGTTATAAAAGAAAAAAAAAACTGTAAAAAAAACTACAACAGAAAGTTCAAATTGAAGATAAAGAGAGTCATCCATATGGGACGATTCAATCGCCTGACGTTTGAGATTGTCTAATTCAATTCAAGAAGCAAAGCAGTCACTTATGATCTGACAAGAGATCCTTCACTACCATTGATTCTTCCAATCTAAGATTGACGGACCAGGAGAACGAGAGACTTCACCTCTTTTATGTCAAGAGACTTAAAGAATCAATTTATCAGTTGATCTTTCATAGAGAACTCTTTTATGTCGGAACCAGACAAGTTTTTCTAGAAGGCTTTGAGTAATAGTTAGCCCGGAGAGCCATTTTTCTATCTATTTCAATCTGTTTCAAACAGATATATTCAATAGAACTTGTCACCCCACATGTCAGCCTCCTCAACGTAGTGCTCAATAAACCTATGAAGCACCACTCCCTTTTCTTCCTTGCCACACTGAAATGTGAAAGTTACACACAAAGGCTCAATTTTCACTTATTTAAGAAAGAACAAATTTTCCATGGTTCGTCCGCCCCAACCCTTCCAGAATCAATATTATAGGTATAGTCTTTTAGCTTAAGACAAAATAATTGGAGCTATATGAACATAACTTAGAACCACGTGGCATTATTAACAGCAACGTTTGTCGATATAATCCCTTTTTCCATAATACATGACACTCACTTTCGTTTAGCACTACAATCTGGTTGGAGGTGTACATAAAATACAGCCTAGTGGGATAGATTTACTAAGACGAAGCTTTCGCGAGATCAATTGAAGTCTCCCTATAGCCTAAAGAAGATTAGTATAAAAAGGAAAGGAAATAGAAAAAAACTTTCTGCAAAATGCCCAAAGAAACCGGAGTGGACAGTGATCCCTCGGATATCCTTTCCCTTCCCGGGGGCGTTTTGCTAAAATATAAAAAATTCTTCGATTTTTTTTTTATTTTCATATTTTCCTGTTTTGTTGATTTTGATTGGACTTTCTCATGCCATCTTTTCACTCGAAATAAGTTTCTACACCCATATCCAGAATAAACAATGCTGGACGAATAAATAAATTATATTAATTCAGAGAAAAATAATTTTTGCTGGGATTGTGGGAAATAGTGCATGTTTGACATGCAAGAGTTAAGCCTTGTAATTTTATAAATGGCCCGAAGATTTGCCGCGCTTTGTAGTTTAATTTTACTATACTGTATAGTTGCTCTCATTCATTAGTGCCGTTCTGTCAATTGTGGTCTATTTCTCTGACAATTCATCGGAACAGTTTCAACAGATTCCATTCTGCTACTCTAGCAAGTGGTTGCTATCAAAGATTATATGTAATAAGATGTATAAGTGCCTAAGTATCTGTCAATGGTTTTGCCCAACGGGATTTTTGAAGTTTTGGTGTTATGTTAAAAAAAAAGCCTAATGGTCTACTGGGAGTTTTAAGAATCACTTTGCTGCTAATGACCAAAAGATATTCCTACGATTAGGATTCCTATGGCTAGACTGTGGGTTATGTATAAATGGAAAGTACCAGACTTGATACAATCAACATTGAACAAGGAAATAGAGCGAGGGATCGATCTCTTTCAGAAATCCTGTACACCACGTGGCGCATGCCAAGCATGGTGGAACTTAGCTAAGCGTTTTGTGAAGTGTGCCAAATGTTCAGGGAACTTTGCTAATTGTGGCGGAACTGTAATGCATTCGTGGTGTTCCAAGATGTAAAAAAGATGGAGTGAAGTTAGTGCCTCCTCAAAATAGAATTTTTTTCTTGAACTCTTTTTTTTTTATTGAAGTGTGGCCAAAGTGAATCCCCCTTTTTCGACTGGTACCAGTAGGTTTGTTTGGAAAAGGAAAGAGATTAGAAATCGACAGAGAAAAAAGAACAAAAGGGAAAAAGAAAATGAAAATCCTATTGATTATTCTCCTATAGTAAAATTCGATGCTCGGCGGTGCGCGTGCGGCAGCAGCCGCACGTACAATAAAATTTTTAGACCATTTAGTAAAAACAGATACAATTTAGTAAATTTTCCTCTCAGATTTAGTAAATTCTTCCTGGCCAGGGTGGTAACACTGGTACCATGTCAGATAGTTTCAGACTTTTAAATACGTCACTGTTTCCATGCGCTGTCTTCCATTTAAGATAGCTCTTTTCCCTATTTGATAGCGAAATGTTTTCGCTAGCTAAATACCATTTCCACAATGATACATTTTCTTTAATTTTTCAAGATTTTTCTTATTAATACTTTTAATTTTTTAAACACGAGTATTACTTAATTCTACCTCCAGATCTTTAAATACGTCACTGTTTCCAAGCACTGTCTTTCATTTAAGATAGTTCTTTTCCGTATTTGATAGAGAAATGTTATTGTTAGCTGAATCCCATTTCTACAATGATTTATTCTCCTTAATTTTTCAAGATTTTCCTTATTGCTACTTTTAGTTACTTTTTAAACATGAATGATACCTTATTCTACCAACCACCTTAATACACCAACTTAGCTCCTTTAAACACCTCTAGTCCCAGGAAGCTCAATAGAGAAGCTTGTAAATAAGCGAAGTCAAGCAAGAAAAAAGCAAAAAGTATGTTTCAACTGGCATATAACAAAGTACTTAAGGCTTTTATTGTTGGGGATAGGGAAAGGAGTAGTTACCATTTAATTTTAATTTAGCTTTGACTTTTCAGTTTAATTTTTACTCTTTCGAAAATTTATTCATCTATATCAGTTCCATTCCCCACACTATTCAAATGTCTTTCTTTAAATCAGGAACCGCCTTGCGCACCCTTGGCGATATCAACATTTGGCTTGATGCAGAGGATTACGGCGCCGTGGAAGTGGGTCACTTCTACGTCCTTCATCATTTTGACGACCGTTTTAAAAAGGGAGGTGCCGGCACCTCATGAGCGAAAAAATACAAGAACTCGACCAGCTCGGCCAAACCGTAGCTCAGCACAAGGCTTCAGGAAAGACCGTGGTTCTTTGCCACGGCACTTATGATTTGCTTCATATTGGCCATATCAAACATTTACAGCGGGCCCGCGAATTCGGCGATCTGCTGGTGGTCACCATCACGGCCGATAGCTTTGTGACCAAAGGGCCGGGCCGACCAGTATTCAACGAACGTCACCGCATGGAAAACCTGGCGGCCCTGGAATGTGTGAGTTACGTGGCCACCGTAAACCACCAAACCGCCTTACCCGCCATTCACGCCGTCAAACCCTCCATTTACGCCAAAGGCAGCGATTACCGCGATGCGGGTCAGGACGTCACCGGCAACATCAATCACGAAACCGGGGCGGTTGCCGAGCATGGAGGTGAAACCCGCTACACCGATGAAATCACCTTCAGCTCCAGTAATCTGCTCAACGAATATTTCAGTGTGTTTTCACCGGAAATCAAAAAGTTCCTGGCCGAATTCAAAAACCAATACGGTGCCGAAAAGATCATCGACCAGGTGAGAAGCCTGGAATCTCTCAAGGTGCTGGTCGTGGGTGAGGCCATTGTCGATGAATACCATTACACCCGGACCATGGGCATTACCGGAAAAGGCAACACCATGGCCGTCCAACACTTGGAAACGGAGCAGTTCGCTGGCGGATCCCTCGCTGTCGCCAACCACATCGCCGGATTCTGTGGCGAGGTGACGCTGCTGACGGCGCTCGGTCACGAGAACAATCACGAAGATGATGGAACTGACCAAAGCAACCCAGCAATTGCTGAAGATGGAGTAATTATTCCACATGTAGGGATTGTAGGAGATGCAGATCTTCAAGAACGTGTCCATGAATGGGGAAACTCAGTAATTAAAATCGACATTGTAAGAACTAGATAATCTCCAACTCTGTTGGAAATTATTTTTTTATTTTTTTGTTATGGTTTTAAAAAAACTTTGAGAGTGTCTGGTTTTTTTGCATGTTCTATTGCTTTTGAAAAATCTTCTAATGGAAAAGTAGAATCAATCATGTCGTTAACTGAAATTATGTTTGTGGACAGTGCATCAATAGCTGGTTTGAATAAGCCGCATCTGGAACCAACTAAGGTGACCTCATTAACTACGGCAGGTGTAAGATCCAAATTTTCTCTAGACGCAATGGTAGATTTTAGAATTATTATTCCTCTTGGTTTTACGAGATTCATAGAGTCAGAAAATCCCGAATTGCTTCCTGTTGCTTCGACAACTAGATCAAAAGAAGTTTTATCGTTCACATCTACTTTTGTTTTTATTTTTATTCCAAGTCTCTTTGCACTTTTTAATTTTTCTATTGGTTTTCTAGACCAGCTAAACGTAAAGCGTAAGAAAACGGTTGAATCAACAAATTTCTTAAAAGTGCATCTACATATGCCGTGTTCTTAAAAACGGCTAGAAATCTGCCAAGCAGACGTCCACACTAGAAGCCTGTTTTTATTTATTCATCACAATCTGCGTTTCATCAGACAATGAAGTTATATTTCGTTGGCTGAAAAGGACTAAGCTAAACTTTTTCAGTTTCTTAAGATATGATTCCTTCCCAGTAAACCAAGACAAGGAATGGTAAGAGCTTGCTATAGTAGCAAATAAGAACTCGCTATAGTAGCAAGTTCTTATCATTCCTGAACTTGGTTAGACAGACGGCGGCGCGTGCGCCTTCGCCGCTGGCCGGCCCCAGCCCCCCTGCGGCGGTCCCGTTCGAAAACCGGATTGTCACGCTGATCGAAAACGACGCCGGTCTCAGGGCGGCGCTGGAAATCACGCTGGAGAGCTGGGGGCTCAATGTGCTCCCCTGCGCCAGCTGCGCCGAGGCCAGCGCACTGCTGCAGGAAATCGACATCTGCCCCGATGCTATCATTGCCGACTATCAGCTGGATAACGGCGCACTGGGAACGGACGCAATTGCCTCCCTCAGGGCGCAGCACGGGCCGGTCCCGGCTTGCTTTGTCACCGCAAACCGCTCACCAGATCTGGCGGCGGCCTGCGCCGGACTGAACGCAGCGCTTTT
>JAAAKM020073195.1:177535967-177590600 GCA_010016025.2 Alatinidae sp. Z8VKAUB7J3 | reverse complement strand
TTTCTATCAGATCATTGGGGCCATCAAACGGTTATTTAGGAACTCGAAATAAATAAGAAAATAACATGTCTTTTTGCTCTGAAGTTCTGATGGCTTGGCAAGGAAACCAAGAACCAATAGGAGGGCAAGGTGCTGAAGTTGACATTGATGAAACTTTGATGGTGAGAAGAAAGTACAAGAGGGGAAGGATTTTATGGTGAGTTTGGGTTTTTGGTGGAATAGAGAGAAAGAGCAAAAGAAAGATCATTATACCCCTGACTGATGGACAGGAATGTCTTCAAAGAAAATAAGAGTGAGCATTGTAATTACAGAGGCATTAGCTTGGTTTCTGTAGGAAGTAAATTACTTAGTATGATGATGCTTTTTATACTTAAGAGATCCTGTAGATAAAGCCTTAGGAGAAGATTAGTGTTATTTTAGGAATGGGAGAGGATGCGTTTATCAAATTTTTACTACTGGATTAATAACTGAGAAGAGCCTGAGATATCAGACCCCTTTAGTCCTCAGTTTTATAGATTATGGGATAGTGTTTGAGTCAGCTGGTAGATTAGCTTTAGTATAGGTCCTATCCTTGTATGATATACCAGAAAAAAATACATTCAAGGGATTAGTGTTATGTACAAGAATAACAGTGGTGCATTTAAGATAGGAAAGGAGGTCAGTAGTTGGCTTTTTATTGAATCAGGAGTTAAGCAGGATTGGATTCTATCCTCATTTCTACAGATCGTTTTGATAGACTTAGTCCTAGGGAACATGGCAAAGGCAATGAGAGAGCATGAAATAAAAGGGTAAAAGTAAAATTTTCCTAGACTTAGATCATGCTTGATTTGAGCACCCTGGATAAAACTTTTGCAAAATCAATGATTTCTTGGAGTTGTTGAGAGTTTAAGGTCCAATAATAAGATTAGAAATTAATGTTAAGAAATCTAAGGTGCTGAGACTGAGAGTAAATGAAGGTAAAGTTGTGATGTTGGGTGACAAGAAGATCAATCAAGTGGATAGCTTCTATTACTAGGGTAGTATCATTAGTAAAGATGCTGGATGTAATGTCAAGTTAAGCCCCAGGGCGGTGAGGGTGAGGGGTGAGGTGATGTTGGAAAACGAGAAGTTTGATCAGGTGGACAGTTTCACTGACGACCTCTGTGATTACCGCTTGATATCAAAGTAGTGCGAAGGACTACATATAACGTCACACAGAATTGGAGTACATTGCAAGGTCACGTTTCACCAAACGTGCCTGAGTTAGTCATGTAGGGGAACACTTCACTAGTTGTTTTGCTGAATCTGTCTACAAGCGTTTGTTTAAATTTTTTGAATTGGAATATGACATAAAAGGCTTAGACTGTCAAAAAACATGTTTGAATATTTGTTTGCATAGTAAAAAGCACAAGAAATTGGAAAGACCCTAAAGAATACACAGGGGAAAGAGATCACATAAATATGATTGTGAGGATTTTTCTGTGATGGGTTCTCTGAACAAGTACCATAGAGTGCACACAGGCGAGGAACCATTTAAGTGTGATGTATGTCAGAAGAACTTTTCTATATCTAGCAATTTGAGTACGCATCAAAGAGTGCATACGAGTGAGAAACCTTTTAAATGTGATGAATGCAGGAAGGACTTTTCTCAAGTGAGCTGTTTGAATGCGCATCAAAGACTTTATACAGGTGAGATATCGTTTGAATATGATATACGCAAGAGAGTGTTTGCATTAAAGTGAAATTTGAGTCGTTAGATAAGCCACAGTAGGGAACAAATCCTACTAGATAATAATAGTTCTTAGAAATCAGTTGCTGTTTTTTTCTTAGAAAGAACAAGGCCATATTTTATTAAAACTGTCTTTTACACGCTACTTCTTATATTGGAGCTTGGGCTATGCATCTAAGAATTAAGAAAACATTATTTTGCGCGTATAAATTTCATCCTGTAAGCCATGTATTTGTAAAACTACACAATCAGAAATACACAAGTGCTTAGGTAGCAATAAAATAAATTCTTAAGTGGGCAATTTGGATAGAAACAGAAGAAATTACAGTGTAAATGCATGATAAATGATGGTCATGACAAGCATCCAAAAACTTACCGCTTAGCAAAACAAGATAATGCTTGGAAAGATGTCAACATAGTTAAGGTGACCCTATGAAGTATGTGATTTGTGCTGATTTTTTTTTTCTTAAACAGATTCGAATAAACGTAAATGAGGCGCGAATTATGCATAAAAACAAGTGTTAATCCCTCCTCCTCGAATTCGTGACTCAGTAGCATATCACACAGTAGGTTGACACCTCAATCCTCAACATAGGAATAGACGCATTTGCAATGAAGCCAAAGCAAGGAATCAAAATTTAAATTGAATTTTAGTAAACATTGAATAACAGTAAAAAGAAGCATGGCCAAGTTCACTTCTTTTTACAGTTATTCAACAGTTATGATTCAAGGGCTAAAAATGGAAAATGAGTACATGTAAGTAGGTCTAACTTTAACTGAGTAGTCCCAGTACCCACTTTTAAAGGTCAAATCTATCTTAGGTAATCTGACACTATTTCCACACTTCAAGTACACCGCGATACCAAATGACATCAAATCAAACCTGAAGACATCCATTTTAATTAAAACTTCATAAGGGTCAAAAAAGCTGACTGCGGATGAAAATGATCTGTGCAGTCCCAGGGGCAATGAGTCCAAACTCTTCAAATAGCCTATATCAAACAGAAGTCAGGTATATTTACAGTTTGTCTTCAATCTCCTTTAACAAATAGTACATACGCACTGTCTTAGGCATTATTGTCTAAATTCGGTCTCAACCCCCTTTACTAGACAGTACGTACACTCCATATCTTGCCCCCTTGAGTCAACAGCACACATATTCTGTCTCCGATTCCCTTTCGTAAACAACAAATATGATTGTTTCCAGACTCATTTGGAGACGATGCTCCCAACCTATTTGGTAAATAGGGTATGTTCCATCTTCTTTACTCCTTTGGCCAACAGCATGTAACGTCTGTTCTGGTCCTCTGTCGATTAGAACTACAATATGAATACCCTAATTCAAAGGACTTTTATGGCTGCCCCATGTCGAGCACAAAGACATCACCGCCGCGGGCATAGGCGCCGGCCAGCAGCACCAGCCGGGCGGCTTCGGGGATGGTCATGAAGAACCGGGTCACCTCGGGATGGGTGACGGTGACCGGGCCGCCGGCCTCGATCTGTTTCTGGAACAGCGGCAGCACTGAGCCGGAAGAGCCCAGCACATTGCCAAAGCGCACCATGGAAAAGTTGGTCTTGTCACTCTGGTCCTGCAGGGCTTGCAGGATCAGCTCGGCGAGCCGTTTGGATGCGCCCATCACGCTGGTTGTGCGCACCGCCTTATCCGTGGAGATGAGGATAAAGTTCTGCACACCGGCATCCATCGCAGCCTGGGCGCAGTAAAGCGTGCCGAAGGTATTGTTCTTAATGCCCTGGATGACGTTGTTTTCGACCAGACTCACATGTTTGTACGCGGCTGCGTGGTAGGTGGTCTCCACCTGATAACGTTTGAACGTGCGCGCGAGCAACGCCGAATCGAGCACCGACCCGAGCACGGGGATCACCGGCACCGCCATACCCTGGCTTTCTACCAGCGCCTGCAGCTCTCGATGGATCTGATACAGCGCGTATTCCGACTGATCCAGAATGACGAGCGTTTTCGGGCGCACCATCAGAATCTGGCGACAGAGTTCAGAGCCAATGCTTCCACCCGCGCCTGTGACCATCACATTGCGCTGGGCCACGCTCTCGCGCAGGAGATGCGGTAGCGGCTCTACTTCGTCGCGACCCAGCAGGTCTTCAATCTGGACATCGCGCAGGTTGGCCACCGTGCTGGTACCGGACATCAGATCGCCAATGTCGGGAATCAGACGCACACGAACGTCAAAGTCCTGCAGAAAATCGATGATCTTCCGCCGTCCGTCCAGGTCCTTGTTGATCGCTACCAGCACCTGCGAAGCGCCTTATCTGTTCCCGTTAATCCGCCGCAAGTATTACTGTGCCGGCTGAGTGTCGCGCCCCCAACATGCCGCCATTACCGTGCGCCAGGGCCAACCGTGCAGCGTTAACCTGCGCGCTTGACTCACCACGTAGCTGACGCGTCGCTTCAATCAGCAGGAAAATGCCACGCATGCCGGGATGGTTCGACGACAAGCCGCCACCATCGGTGTTGAGCGCCGGGCCGCCACTGTTATCAAAGCGTAAGCGCCCACCGCTGACCCATTCGCCACCTTCCCCTTTGGCGCAGAACCCCAGGTCTTCCAGCAGGGCGAGCACCGTGATGGTGAACGAATCGTAAATCATTGCCACGTCAATCTCCGTCGGGCTGACCCCCGCCTCGGCAAACGCCAGCGGCCCGGATTGGAGCGCGGCAGAGGTTGTCAGGTCGGCTCCGTTGGCAGGAAATTTTGTCGCCTCACCCGTACCAATTATCCACACCGGCGGCTTAGCGCAGTTGCGCGCCACCTCAGCGCTGGCAATAACTACCGCGCCGCCACCATCCGAAATCATGCAACAGTCGAGCAGATGCAGCGGGTCTGCAATCATGCGCGAATTAACAACATCGTCTATTGTGGTCTCGCGAATATCGATAAATTCAAGCTCCTCCATTGCTTCAACCGCCTGAGGATTGCGCATGGCGTGATAACGGGTTGCAGTTGCTATTTCAGCAAGCTGTTCCGACGTGGTGCCATAGTCGTGCATATGGCGTCGCGCCACCATGGCGTAATTTGCCACCAGTGTCTGGCCGGCAAAACTCTCCATGTTTTCCGCCGGCGTCTGTCCGTCCATGCCGCGTCCGCCCACACCAATAGGTGGCTAATTGCATCAATTCAAGTTAATTCCATTAACTTTGTAACTGTTTTAACTTAAATTATCTAAATGATAAAGCATCGCTACCAGGTGATTGCTGTCCGTAGAACAGTGCCCCTCGGACCAAGTCGCCCCGCGCTTCATCCCTGAGTTCGACGCGCATTCAGTCGTTCCTTGACATCCTCGATTGCTGCATCGAGGGGTAGGGATGGTTTTTCTGAAGGATTCGCCATCCGATCCGCCAGTACATCGCCATGCCAGTCTGGAGAGGCAAAATCAGTTGGATTGGCTGATAGATCTCGCCACAGGATATTCATTGCGGCGAGTTTTTCGCTGGGCGTTAGCGATGCGAGCATTGTTTCGAGGGTCATGATTAGAAAATCAACCGGCCAGCTTTGATACTCGCTGGCCGTTAGCAAACGATCTAGCTCGTTTGCCGGGGAGGCGACCGACAGTCACGCGACAGACGTCGGTCATGGGAAGAGAAGAAAAGCTGGTCTCGACTTCTTGACGATTGTCTGAGCACAGTCTGATTTTATGCTTTGGTGCCCATCATCTTGTGCAATTCGCAGAACTCAGAAGACGCGGTTGGTTGTCCAACCACGTGGAATTCGAAGCGGTTTAAACCCGCATAGGCCTAGCAACAACCAAAAGCCTAACCGGGCGACCCCGATCAGGTTTCTAATTCCCAAACAACACGATCCGTCGCTCGGTGTTAATTAATGCAAAGGCTATGCCGTTTCTCGGATGAAATCTTCGATCTTAATGTGCAAGTCTGCTATGTGTTCGTGTTCAAGCGTAAGATAACCGTCTTTCCATGTGTCCATGTCGGCAAAGGCCGTGAGCGAGCGTTGCAGCAATCGTTGGCCTCTGGAACCGTCAACGCGACCACCAGCGTGAGCAATAAGGTTTCTGACGCAGTTTGCACTAGCAAACCAGGGTTGATCGGTAACGGTCTTTGCGTTAACGGTGAGTGACCGTGCAACCCAATCGACCGTTGATTCGGAAAATGTAAATACCCTTGGCTTCTAAAGAAATCACCTATGTCTGTTGTCAAAAACAATTGTAAAGAGATATGTTGTTCTTCAAAAACAAACACCAGTCATTTTTAGGACACGCATTTCAAGTTTTCTAGAGATAGTTTATCCTCCCTGCATACACGTATGCTACCCTTTAAACTTTTGTTTTCTTAAGGAGGCCAAGACAACACTGATAACGATCAAAACGTTTCTCAAGAAGGTGGCGAACAACAGGAGCGCCAGGAAAATCAAGAAATGGACGGAGAGGAAGAAGCTCTTGATACGACTGGTATGGTTTTGGCTGTTGATCCAGAAACAGGACTTATTGTTCTCCCTGATGGGACCATGGCACAAGTTTCAGGGCACGTAGAAGGAGCAGAAGGGGAATATCATGAACAACAGGGTCAAGAAAAAGGTAATTTTTTAACGTTTTTCATTTGTATTAAAAATCATCTAATAATCCTGCATGTCTTTTTCGATTTTTCCAAGAACCGTATATGAAAGTTATTTTTATTTTAATGGGCTTCTTCTGAAGTGCAAAGAAATTATTCAGCTACTGCGAAATGAATGAAGTATATTCTGTTTTTAGAATAGGAAAAAACTGCATTTAATTTTAATTAATATATCATTAGATATATACATTCAATCTCTAATATATTAGAGATTTAGGGCTTTTTACCTTAAGGAGTGTTAGATTGGGTAGAACGGTAAAATTCTGGGAGAAAATAATTAGGCTACCTAGAGTTCAGCCTCTTAAGGCAGCTTATTTGGAGAGCTTGAAGGACAGAAATGTGACAGGTACCGGACAAGGACGTGCTTTACCCTTCAACTCTAGTATCCCAAGTGACAAGTGACGCGACCTCGAAGCGAAGCCTTGTCAGTTTGGGTTAGTCTCTTGCAAATCGAAGGTTGTTCTTCACGGCACAAGATGGCTCTACTAGGCCTTCCGGCAAAATTGCAAGCCCGACAGGAGTGCGCCGTGGACAACCCGTTTGGAAAGACCCGCCTGGTTTCGTTGCCAATTGCTGGCAACCGCAAAACGGCAAGCTTGAGCAGGCCCATCCTTATATTTACGCTGACAGTTTTGCTTGCCGCTTGCGGCGGCGAGCCGGAACAACAGGCGGAAGCTCCGGTACGCGGGCTGAAAACCGTGCTGATCCAGGATCGGGAGGAGACTACCGAGCGCCGCTATCCCAGCGTGCTGCAACCATCCGAAGTTTCGACGCTTTCGTTCGAAGTTTCCGGCCGATTGACCGAGGTTGATCTCGATGTTGGACAACGGGTCAGGCAGGGCGACGTTCTGGCGGCCATCGACGAGACGTCGTTACAGTTGCAGCTGGAGAGCGCCCAGGCCGCGTTGAGGCAAGCCGAAGCCACAGCCCGTAATGCCGATGAAGACCTCAAACGGAAGGAAGAGTTGCTTGAAAAAGGCGTTACGACCAAAGCAACCGTGGATCAAGCGCAGACAACCGCTGAAACCAGTGCCGAGCAAGTGGCCCAAGCCGTAAAGCAAGTCGAAACCGCACAGAACAACATGGAAAAGGCAGAGTTGAGGGCGCCTTACGATGGCATCATCAACACCGTCGAAGCCGAATCGTTTGCTAATGTTGCGGCTGGTGCGGTCGTTGCGACAATCTACGCAACCGACACGTTCGAGACATCGTTTTCGGTAAGCTACGATGTCGTCAACCGAATTGCCGTGGGCAAAAAGGCAACCGTACGGCTGGCCGACAATCCCGACATCGTGCTTCCGTCTTTTGTCAGCGAACTGGGCTCGCGCGCGGACACGGTTTCGTCGTTCCCGGTGGTGGTGACTTTGGAAAAAGTCGATCCGTCGAAGTGGCCCTACGTCAACACGGACGGTCTGCTCGGCGCGATCTGCCACCCGGAAGACGGCTACATCCAGCCGGCCGACCTCACCCAGGCTTTGGCCAAAGGTGCCCGTGACCGCGGCGCCACGATCTACCGAAACACGACGGTTCTGGGGCTTGATCAGGCCGAGAACGGCTCCTGGACGGTCAGGACCGACCAGGGTGACATCACCTGCGAGCACGTGATCTCGTGCACGGGCAATTTCGCCCGCAAGACCGGGGCGATGGTCGGGCTGGACGTGCCGGTGATACCGGTCGAGCACCAGTACATCGTCACGGAAGCGCATTCGGAAATCCAGAAGTTCCGCGCCGAAGGCGGTGCCGAACTCTGCGTGCTGCGCGAGTCCGATTCCTCCTGGTACATGCGCGAGGAGGCTGGCGGCCTGCTGCTTGGGCCGTACGAGAAGGGCGCACCGTGCTGCTATGTCGATGGACCTTCGGACGATTCCGAATACGAGCTCTTCCAGGAGGACATCGACCGGTTGATGCCGCATATCGAGACGGCCATCGAGCGGGTTCCCTATTTCGGCGAGGCCGGTATCAAGAAGGTCTACAACGGCGCCATCGCCTACACGCCGGACGGCTCGCCGATCATCGGACCGGCACCGGGGCGGAAGAATTTCTGGCTCAACGAGGGTCATTCCTTTGGCGTGACGGCTGCCGGTGGTGCAGGTTGGCAGCTCGCCTTGTGGATCGTTGAAGGTGAACCGAGCATCGACATGATGGGCGTCGATCCGCGTCGCTTTGGTCCCTACGCGACGGAAGGCTACCTGCGCGAGAAGAACGAAGAAGCCTACGCCAACGTCTTCACCGTGCACTATCCTGACGAGGAACGCATCGCGGCGCGGCCGCTGAAGCGCACCCCCTGTTACGACCGGATGAAGGATCTGGGTCCCTCTGGGGCGTCGACGGGCGCGCATGAAGCCGTTGAATTGCGCGATGGCGACAAATCCCGCTACTTGGGCAAGGGCGTTACCCAAGCCGTCGATGCCGTTAACGGCGAGATTTACGAAACGCTGTCTGGGATGGAAGCCCAGGAACAGCAAGCAATCGACGCGATGATGATTGATTTGGACGGCACGCCCAACAAAGGCCGTCTTGGCGCCAATGCGATCCTCGGTGTGTCTGTTGCGGTAGCGAAGGCGGCCGCAGCTGATTGCGGGCTGCCCCTATACCGATATGTCGGCGGATCTTTCGCGCATCTACTGCCGACACCCATGATGAATATCGTCAATGGCGGCGCTCATGCCGATAACCCGATCGATATTCAGGAATTCATGATCATGCCGGTATCGGCGCCAACACTGGCAGAAGCAGTGCGGACCGGTGCTGAAGTCTTCCACGCGCTGAAAAAAGCATTGTCCGAGGCCGGTCACGCCACCAATGTCGGCGATGAAGGCGGCTTTGCACCTGCACTCGGATCTTCCGACGAGGCACTCGGCTTCATCATGTCAGCAATCGAAGCCGCAGGGCACAAGCCGGGTGACGACGTTGTTCTCGCCCTAGATGCTGCGTCGACTGAGTTCTACAAGGACGGCGTTTACGATTTGGCCGGCGAGGGGGCAAAACATGATTCCGCTGGCATGGTCGGCTATTACGAGTCGCTGGTTTCCAGATACCCAATCGTCTCCATCGAAGACGGTCTCGCCGAAGATGACTGGGACGGCTGGAAAGCTCTGACCGACGCGATCGGGGATCGAGTTCAACTGGTTGGCGATGATCTGTTCGTGACAAATCCCAAACGGTTGGCCGACGGCATCGCAAAAGGCGTCGGAAACTCCATTTTGGTCAAAGTCAATCAGATCGGATCACTCAGCGACAGTATCAGGAGGCGTCGCCATGACACCGGAACTGACAGAAATCCAGACAATCGTCAGGCTACAGCTCGGCCTCGCAAAGGCGGATCCCGAGGACCGCCTTGTCGGGGATCTCGGTGCTGTATCGGCTGATATCGTCAATATTGTCGTCGCGCTCGAGCAGAAATACGGCGTTGATGTGGATGAGAGCGCCTTGGCCGGCATTCGCACAGTCGCCGACCTGCACGGCCTCATCACCCGGTTGCTTTAGGGACGAAACCATGGCGACGGATGAGTTCACGACGCTGATCGACATGCTGGCCTATCGGGCGGCCGACACCCCAGAAACACCGGCATTTTGGTTTGAAAACGAGCCTTGCACCTTCGGTCATCTGTGGCAGCGCATCAATGACGTCGGGGCGCATCTTCAGGCACTGGGTGTCGCGGCTGGCGACCGGGTGATCATAACCCTTCCGAACGGAGCGGAATTCTTCCACGCATTCTATGGGGCACAAAGGGCAGGAGCGACGGCGGTTCCGGTGTTCCCGGGTTTTAGCCCGGAACGCGTTCTCGGCTTTGCTCGTCTGTGCGGCGCCCGTGTTGTCGTCGTGTCACAGGAACTGCCGGCGGACCGGCTGGCACACCTGAAGGCACTCGCTGTAGAACACGGTTTGACTGCCGTAACTGTCGCCGAGGCAGCAAAGGCGCGGAACCCGAAATTTCCAACCATCGAACCGCAGGACTTTGCATTTATCCAGTACACATCAGGCAGCACCGGCGATCCCAAGGGCGTGCAGATATCGCATTCCAACTTGCTGACCAATGTGCGCCAGATGATCGCCGGCATGCAGATTTCGAGCGACGACATCTTCGTCAGCTGGCTGCCGCTCTATCATGATATGGGCTTGATCCTGAAAACCATGGTTCCGTTCTATCTCGGTCTGGACCTACAAATTTTTGGTGTTAGGTATAGTTTTTTTCAGGTGTTTGCGTGTGAGTGTTTTTGAATGTACCAACCATTTATTTATTTATTATTGTGATATTGTGCAGCCCTCGCTGCTTTAATTTTGTGTGTTGCTATTTATTTGTTTTTTTGGTATCCTTGTTTTGGGTCATTTTTTGTGTCATGCCATGCTCATGTTAGCTCCAGCTATTGTAGTGAATAAAATATATTTTTTTCTATTTAATACTCTAAGCCTTACAGGTTGTTGCAATTGAAATAGTAATTGGAGTAGTTTAATAGCAATCGTAGTATAAGTAAAAGTAGGAGTGGTATTAGTATTATTAGTAATATTCACATATTACCTTTTTTTCAATTAATTTTCCCCTTTGAGTATTCTCCGAAAGTTTCAACTTAATGCTCAAATTCATTCTTGAGGTACGCCCTTTTGACAATATGCATAAGCTTAGTGTGTTTTTATTTAGTTCAAACTCCCCCTCAATATTCTGTAAACTTTTCACCTTCATACGTGTAGTCTTAATTCAACTAATATCATAGTAGTAGCGGTAGTAGTAGGAACAGTAGTAGCAGTAATAGTGTATAATTATTAGTAGTAACAGTAGTAGCAACAGCATTTATAGCAGTAGTAGCAGGTGCATTTTGCCTTTTGGTCAACTGAACATGCCAGTCATGATGCCCCTGAAGTTTCCTCTTGATATGATGAGCCGTTCCAAAACTATTGCTGATACGTCCGTATCAGCAATATGTATACACCTGGTATGCATTGATTTGATTCAACTTTCCCCTTAAGGTTTCCTCAGATATTTATATTCAATATCCCCAGCTTAGTAGCACTCGCTACAGAAGTAGTAGTTGTAGTGATAGTAGTAATAGTACTTGTGGTAGCAGTAGAGACAACAATAGTTGTAGTAGTAGGAAGGGAACTTCATCTAGAAAAAAACGAAAAAAGATTACGGGACTCTGACCTAAGAAAGAAGAAAGAAGAAAGTTATTTGCTTCGTAATGCAAGATACGTAAAGCTTATTATTTGTGTATCTATAATCAATCGTTCCTAGCAGCGGATGCATTGTGAAGAACGAGGAAATGGTGAAAAATATTTTGACTCTTAATCATCTTAAAGATGGTTGAAAATAATTTTTCCAATTTCTTGGTCCCCTAGGCACGCCAACAGCAGTCAGTAAAAAGTCGCTTAGGGCAGGTCTGTTTTAATAATGAGAAGACATTTTAAGACTAAAAGAATATTCTTTTAATTCTTGTTTTGGGGTTTTATTTCTACCCACTTTCAGTGAATGTGAAACAAGAAAATCTCAGACAATTTAATACGGTCTGTCATGAACTGATATCACTTTCAGAAAATGCAGGAATTTAAGCCTTGAAGAGGCTAAGCTGTAAGGCTATAAAAAAAAATAATAAAGAAAATTCGACTGAAAGATCATTAGTCTCTTTGTTTAATTTTAATGTATCAACACTTCCTGAATTCTTTTTAAATTTATATCTAAGAAGAAGGAAGAGATACTGAAATGATTTTTTGATTAAATTTGATTGCTTAAATCCAAAGTTCGGTCAGCCAGCTGTCGTCAAATTAGGGGCATATTACACTGTCAAAGCTACATCTATTGAACAAAATATAATTAAGTTGGGAAAAAACCTGCAAGTTTTCTCTTTATTTTATATTATTTATTTAATAACAAAAAGAAGGTTGTTTCAAATTATTATCTTGTCAGCAAAGCATAAACATTCCTCTAGCCTTTATGTGTAAAATTTTAAACCTTGTGATTTAGGGTCCAACTTGTATTTGCTGTTATTAGTTGGCCTGAAAATTCTGATGGTACTATTCTTTGTAATAGTTTGTTTTACTTCAAAAATATTGACATTCGTTACAATTTAAGACTAATATTTCCTTTTACTAACCACAAGTACACAAATTGAATAAAAATGAACTAGGAACGTACACAGGAATTTAATTAGGTCAGGGCAGAAAAAACAGAAACAATAGGCGAATTGTGTGGAAAATATAGATGCATCATAGAAAAATTATAAGAAAAATCGTAACAGCCTCAAGATTCCTGGGATAGAGTTAAAGAAGATCAAGCCCTCTTTCCCTGTTCCTGCATTAGTGGAATTCAGCGAAAAAAAATATGAAATACGCCAGGTCAAGGGATTGGCCCCACCCCACGGATCGACCACTAGAAAAAACATCATCATTATCATAAGGAATAAGTTTTGAAACTCTTTACTGGCCTCAATTGTCCATGGTACTTAATTTTGAGCTTTTTAATTCCACAAATCTGTATCTTGGAAACTACTTTTCTGAACTTTATCCACTCTAATACTGGTTACTCCAAAATATTAGATATAGTGTGCAAGTCATTGGCAGATAACCTTCAACTTATAATAAACTACCAATTCAACTTAAAATACATTCTAATATAACGATCGTTACAATCAAAAAGCTTATAATAATCAATGGGATTGAATCAAAAATTAAAATTGATCGATTATGTTAGGTCTCTATCACAATACGAATGGTATTAGAACAAAGCATATTCCTAACGTCTGCGGACAATAAAAAAAAAATTAAATTTAGTTGATTAAATTCCTTGAATTTGAATATTCAAGGTGTATCGGTGTTTTAAGCATCGACGTTATTTTACTCATGATTTTATTCATGAGGATTGTGGAAGTTTAAGCTACCGTCACTTAACTTAAATTAACAGATAGGCATGATGCAGCAAGGGCTATATTTAATATTTATGGATTGAAATATATGATTTTTTTTTTTCGTTTAGTATACCAAACAAAACGTGCTTATCGCCCGAAACATTTGGCCGTCCAAAATTCAAATTCTATTCCCTGGAGGTTTAAGCGAAAGAGCTAAACAAAAAAAAAATGTCTCTATTTTCAAAAAGGAACAAAATGTGATAAAAATTATACTCTTCTATAAGTTTCGTGGAAAATAATAGCCGATTTTTCGTTTTGAAAAAGGATAAACAGGACAGCAGACGTCTAATAATTTTTTGGATGTCGCCAACTGATGCGACAGTGCCGATAATACTGCATGGGGTATCTAATTCGAAATACTGGTTTCTTGTTGCACAGGTTGAATTTTAAATTAGGTTGACAAAAGTACTGATAAGGAAGCAAGAGAGAACATCATAATCAGATTTGTTACTTATAAATTTTGTGGAATAACGGGCAAGTCTTTACAAAAAATCAGAATGAACTCTGCCAAACTTTCGAAACCCCTTCCTAGATTGTAACCTTGTTCTTTAATGGTTGTTTTTCAGGTTAAATTGTATGACGGAAGAACCTTTGAAGGTTACGTTGAAGATGTGGATGTTAGAACGGATTTGGCAACCATTCGAATTCCTTGTGTGAGTACTTTATCGTTTTTTTTGCTTTTTTTTTCAGAAAAGGTTTATGTTTTTTCATATCGACTCTTCAGCTATTCACAGAGAGCCAGAGGTGGGAAGCCCCCCTCAAGATAGATACGATGACTCCTGAAGCAAGGTAGGTGCTATAAATTCAGTTTCCTTTGTAAAACTCATAGACCCTCCTCCCCTTTTTGAGACTCGTACTTGTATCCCCATATTGTGGGTATACCTTCATTTTTTAAGATTGTGACCCTGATTTGTACTGTTTGTTCTTCGTCCTAATTAATCGCACGCCACAAAAGTACGAATTTATTTTATAGAAAGTCGCCTAGGGCAAAGGAGAGCCAGGTGAGACCAAGAACCGCAGAAAAATACTAAACCATGTAAAAAGACAGTAAGGAAAGCCAAAAGAAGTAGCCTTGAGTGAAAAGAGGACCAGATAAAACCAAGAAGATTGGAAAGATCCGCACCAAGTCTTAAAACAGTAAAGGAAGTCAAAAGAAGAGAAAGGAAGTAGAATGGGGCTGAGGAGATGAGAGTAAGAACCTCAGGAAAAGACTACACCCTATAATGACACAGTAAAGAAGCCCGAAAAAGGGGAAAGGAAGTCGCTTGGGGTAAAAGGAGAACAAGATGAATCAAGAGCGTCAGGAAAGACCATTCGATCTAATAAGAAGGGAAATAAAGTCGTAGGGGCAAAGGAGGGCCAGGTGAGATCAAGAGGTTCGGAAAGAACCACATCGAGTCCTAAATCTAGGATAGAAATACAGATCAGGAGGCAAATCTTCCCCCGAATCCCTCATTTGATATAATATGAAATTCTCGTCTTCTTCTATTTTAAGCTATTTCTTTTCAACTTCCCCTGGAGAGATTTACTCTTATTGTTTAAACAATTATAATAGCTAATCCCACCATTTATTTTAAGTTTAATATCATATTTCTTTGGTTTAAAAGGCTGAACGTATATGATCCTAATAGGGCCGTCCCCCTATACTAAGGTTTGATTGTTTAGATTGGCGCACACCCCTGCATTATTTGAAAGACACAAAAACACTGGAAAAAGACTTTTGCTCTGTGATTAGCTTAAAGATATTAGAGGAACATAATATAGGATTAAGAAATTTAATCTTCTTTGTTTTTAAATAGCTATTTTCTTTTGATTTTGCCAGATAATTAGGTATTATAAGTATAAATTTTACCCACTGATTTTCCCCCCCACTATTGGGGAGAAGGTCCAAATCTTATGTTCAATAATGATCACGGAATTCCAAAATGGTCTCTAGTATTAGATTTCAGCTGTTGAAATTCCAATTTTGTTGTTGATAAACATTACCAGCAATTTTTGTTGAATCTCAAACAATTTTTTTACAGTGTAATGACATAGTCTTCTTCAAGTAAAAAGAATTGGAAGGTTGATTGCCCTCCAGTCGCTTTTGATTCTTAAACTAAAACTTTCAATTTCCAATCAAATTCGCTCCTTTGAAATATCGGTGATATCAGTAGTTATGATAGAGCAGCGCTGCCTATGATATTATCTATATGGCCTGTTTGTACATGCATGCATATAGTTGTTTCGTTTAATTGAAACTCCCTCTAGACGTTCCCTAAAACTTTCAACTTATTGTCCTTGGTGTCATTAGCTACAGTAAGCATAGAAGTATACACATAGTGCCTTCTGGCTTTTTCAAAATCCTCTTCAACTTACCCTAAAATATCTAACTTAATAATGTAAGCCGTTATTTTGATATTGCTTCGTCACCCTTTTGACCTTTTGACAATCAATCATAGTTTGTTTTGATTTAGGTCAACATCTGCGTAATTTTTCCTTGAAAGCTTCAGCTTAATACCCTTAGCTTGTGCAGTAGCAATAGTTGTAGTAGCAGTAGTAGCATTAGTAGCAGTATGCACATATCACCTTTGTTTTTTTCAACGTCCCTTCAACACACGATGTTCCAATTTAATACACAAATCAATTCTTAATATACGCTCTTTTGACAATCTAAATGCACATAGTGTTCGTTACTTCAAATTTGCCATCAATATTCTCTCAAATTTTACCTTCATAGACTTAGCTTTAATAGTACTTTGTGTCCGTTTGCTCTCGCCCATCCTTAAAAAAGGGAAACCACCAGACCAATGCTCTTCGTACAGGCCAATCACTGTTGCTCCACGACAGCATCCGCAGGATCGCCTTCGAGGCACGAGGTCGGAAGGTCGTGGGTCCGAGCCGGTCGACGGCTCTCGCGACGCGTCGGACCGCGGTGAGCGACGGCGGTGCGGACGCATGACCACCCTCGCCCCGTGCCGTCAACCGGAGGGTCATCACGCCCTTCTCCCCCACACCGATCATCGCCGCTCGACCGGGGACGAAGGGCAGCGGCGCATCGACGACGGCGCCGCCTTCGTCGAGGACGAGCCACGGCATCACGCCGCGTGCGCGCAGCACGCGTGCGATCTCCTCCGCCGCCTTCCCGTAGGTCTCCTCGTTGCCGCCGAACGAGAGGTACACGTCGCGGGACGGGACGAAGCCGTCCGCGAGCAGATTCTCCACGGCTTCGAGCACGACGAGCAGCGGGCCCTTGTCGTCCAGGGCGCCTCGGCCGTACACCGAACCGTCGGCGATGGTTCCCGCGAACGGCGGATACGTCCACGCGTCGCTCTCGTCGACGGGGACGACGTCGTAGTGCGCCATCAGCACGAGAGGGTCTCGGCCCGCCGCGCCGTTGCCCGCCCAGTGGAACAGGAGACCGAAGTCGGTGTGCCGTTCCAGCCGCAAATCCCGGTGCGTCAAGGGGTACAGCTCGGCGATCAGCGCGACGAACTCCTCGAAGGGGGCAGGTCCGCGCTCATCGAGCTCCGCCGAGACCGTCGGGATTCGGATCATCTGCGACAGCCGTTCGGCGATGCCGGGGCGCACGGTCGGGGTGGTCACGCTCGCCATCGTACCGAGTGAGGTCTCACGGCCATTGGCTGAGTTTGTCGGGATTGCGCACGGCGAAGACTTCCGTGATGCGGTCTTCGCGGACGACGAAGGAGAAGACCGCATCCGCGCGGCCGTCGATCGTCGCGAGCATCACGAGCCCGTCGGGAGCCGCGGGCCAATTTATCGATACCCGGGAGGAACCATTTGGTCCTATCGACGCGGGTGTCGCACGGTGGGGCGGACATTATCTGGTCGGGGATCAGGTGGTTTTGCAATACGACGTTGCCGGCACTCGGATTCACGAACAGCCGAGTAGTGTTGCTCTCGATGGCCAGGTGGGGTTCGTGCGGAGCCTGCAGATTGGCGCTTCGCCCGCAGGGCAGACGCGTCCGCTTAAACTCCTGGTGGCCGAGCAGGCCGGCGAGAACGGGGATGCTCAGGCCGGTGCCTGGTCCGTGGTCTCGGATGCTGGGCAAGAAACCCGCGTGGTGTTGACCATGGCTGACGATGCGGCCGTCCTCTCCCGGGAAGGCGATAGGGTCGTGCTTGAGGTGGCGCCTGCGACTAAACCGCGGTTGGTTCAACTGTTGATCTGGTCTGGCGCCAAGGAATCCCGCGGCGTCGTGGCTTCCCTGCGGCAACAACCCGTGGACTGGGTGTCTTGGGAACGAGGGGGACCGAGTCGGTGGCCCGAGCCGGTGATCACGAAAGGGCAACTCGCCGTCGATGATACGCCGGATGGCGCCTATGTCGTGGACCGACTCACACCGCCGATTGAGAATCCGTGGAATCGTCGACTTCGTTTGGGAGGCTTTGATTTCTTTGCCGATGGTCAGTCGGCTGCGTTCTGTACTTGGGATGGGGACGTTTGGTTGGTTGAGGGGATTGATGAGGATCTCGACGCCTTGGTTTGGAAGCGTTTTGCATCGGGGCTGTTTGAATCCCTGGGACTTAAGATTGTGGACGAGGTGATCTATGTGTCGAGTCGGGTTGGGATCATGCGACTCCACGATTTGAATGACGACGGGACGTGTGACTATTACGAGAACTTCAACAACGATCTGACCAGTTCGGTTGGGTTTCACGAGTTCGTATTCGAAAATTATACCGAAAGAGTAATGAATGCGATTGAGATTCAAGAAGATACTACAGTTTGCAACCTGGAATAGAGTCAGGTAATGATAAAAATGTGTTCTATACAATTTTTGGAGCCTCAGAATACAAGGATAGGAACCTCGCTAAAGTTCTTCTACTGGCTGAATCAAATGTTTGCTCATAATCTAAAAACTTTGTTCTAAGACCACAGTGGCTATACATGACAAGAGATGGTATAGCGAACGTAGCCCTGCTAGGGGGCACTGGGACATCATAGAGAGCTCTTTAAGCGTTGATTTGAACGGAAATTGCAAGTAGGGAGAGCAAGGCGTATCCATGCGATGAAAGCCAAATTCATAATCGTTGGAATGCTTCAGCAATCCTTATCATTCGTGTACTACGGTAATCCTTATCGTTCCATTTCGAGGGGGATTTTTACGATAACCTTTATTGTTGAATTTTGACGGAAATACTACGGCAATCCTAGCATATATTTGTAACATGGGAATACGACGACAAACGCTTGCTATTTATTACTGGTTGTTATATGACAGGTGCATTATCTATTTTATGTATTGGACTAGCAACACTGCGCACATTCCGGCAACACTGTTTTAAGAATTTTCATATTTTATTTAATTTAGCGCGAATACTTTGGCTAGCTTCCTTTTCTTTCTGATTTACAGTATTTTGCATCTGTTATCTCTTTTCGTGATTTTTCCCTAACGTTGAATATATAATCACTTTCCAAGCTTCATATCGGATAGGCTTAACTGTCTGGATAAATATCATATTTCTACGGCTTTACTAAAAGATTCAGATAAATTAATCCAAATGTAAAACGCACGAAACGTCACTGTTTCATCTTTTCCTGCGTGGATAAATTTTTGCGTATTTCATATGCACATATCGGAGAAATTTTCTTAATATGGCCGCGACCGTTCCCCACAGGCTGACCCCAACCGGCTTTTTCCGCCGCAGTGTCCAGCACTTTCAGGTGTCTGGGTTTGCCCGCCAGCAATTCGCGGCGCAGATGATAAGGATCTTTACCACTGGCTTCGGCCACCTCGTCAAAAAAGGCTTCCGTAAAAAACCCATGCTGGGAATGGTCCACACTACGCCACGGCCCGAACGGTACATGGGTGGGGCTGTCGATATGGTGGATGTGTTGATTAGCCACAGCATATGGAATGGTCGGCGCTTCTACCGGCTCGTGCTTTTCGTGGTAAATATTGTCCCAACCCAACACCTCACCATCGGCCGAAATAGCAGCACGAAAGTGTGACGCCACAGCGGGACGGTAGTGATCATGACGAATGTCTTCTTCCCGCGACCAGATCAACTTCACCGGCACTGCTGCTGCTTTGGAAATCAACGCAGCCTGCACCGCCACATCAGAATTTGCGCGGCGACCAAAGCCACCCCCCATAACATGCTGGTTCACAGTAACCCTTGCGGCATCAATCTCCAGTGCTGCGGCTACCTCGTGGCGGAAACCGAGCGGATTCTGTGAACCCACCCAAATTTCGCAGCGTCCGCTGTCGTATGCTGCGGTGGCATTCATCGGCTCCATACAGGCATGGGCCAGGTAAGGCACCTTGTAAGTTGCTTCAATAACCTGTTCTGCCGCGGCAAATTCAGCCGTGGCATCCCCCAACTGCACATCCGCCGCGCTTTCGCCATTGTTACGTGCCCGCTGCATGTCCGCTTCAAATTGATTGAACAGGGCAGTACTGTCCAAATCTTCGTGCCCGGTCTCCGTCCAGGCAACAGTAACGCCTGCCAGAGCCTGCTTGGCCTGCCAATAACCGTCCGCCACCACCGCTACCGCGTTACCCAGATTAACAACTTTGTGCTAAATACCCTACTAGGTTAACCCAAGTAACGGGCAAAAGAGTCTCAGCATGATGAAAATAATACACCCTCCTAAAATATCCAAAAGAAGTCCAGCCCTCACCATTTTCGTTACGGGGACCAGTCCAGTACCGTAGACAATGGCATTAGGTGGGGTAGAGACCGGTAACACAAAAGCCAAACTCGCACCCATGCAAGCTCCGATGGTCGGAGGAATTGGAGACATTCCAGCTGCATGGGCAATGGCGATCACAACGGGTATGAGCATACTTGCCGCCGCGGTATTCGACGCAAGTTCCGTGAGCACGATAGCCGTCACGATCGCCATGCCGGTTAACCCCCAGAGCGATTGCACTCCAAAAAGTCCAACTAGTCCTTCACCTATCGTGTGGGCTAATTTAGTCTGGACCATGAGATGACCAAAGGAAATCCCTCCACCAAATAACAAAATAGTTCCCCAGTTAATATTCACCGCCTGCTTCCAAGAAAGAGTAAAGATGCCTTGAGAGAAATCTATCGGAAGAAGAAACAACAGCCCGGCAATCAAAATGGGAACCAGTTCTTTCGGTAAATGACTTGAAAACCAGGATACCACTTCATGATCGGATCCAAGCCATGGAGAAAGTAGTCCAGGAATGATCCACAAACACACGGCTAGAACAAAGGCGGTGCATGCATGACGCTCTCCGACAGACCACGGACCAAGAGTCGCACGTTGCGCATTAAGTGTTTCGACAAAATTAGGAATGGTGACGGGTGGTGGATGAAGTTTGAGGAGAACAAGACTCGTCACCGATAACATGACGATGGCTAATGGAAGCCCTATGACCATCCAAGTGAGAAATGAAATAGATGTTTGAGCTTGCTCAGCAAGGAGACCAACGCCAATGAGGTTTGGTGGAGTCCCAATAATGGTGGCGACACCGCCAGAACCAATGTAAAATCACTATTATAAAGGATATGAAGCCCATTCCGTTCCATTAACTTCAGAAATATTTTTATATAACAAGAGAAAATCAAATTCATTTAAAAAAATAACAAAATGTAACAATCTAACCACTGAGAAATAGAGAAACTTATTGGAAAAATCGCGTGACTTAAAAACTTCTTGGCCTTTTATTGGCCTAAATTTTATTAGAGAAATCACCAATCATGTTTAACTAACAAAAGGTGGTTCTATTTGTGTCCCTTAAAACAAGGCATAAAGTAATAGGCTTACAAAAATACGTCACAGATGCAACTTAAATAAATTTAAGCCTAATATTAATATGAACTTATAGAAAAATAGTCCATCTTCTTCCATTTGATATGACTCTACTGTCGCTTAAGTTAAAATACTCGAGGAAACTGTAGTTAATAGTACTTGAAATAAATTTTATTTCAAAAATAATTTTAAATATTAAGCAAAATCAAGTAAAGATTCAGTAAAAGTGCAACAAGTAGAAATATAGCTAAACTACACACTATTATAACATGTTTCCGTTAAAGAGAAAACAACTTTGAGCAAAATACGTATTTACTAAGACAAATAGTATGTTTAGTAAAAAACACTTTACATAAAAAAAAAAAATCATGCTCAGTATTACTTAAAAATAGTCGATTATCTGATGCTTATTGTAAAAGGAGCCAAGAGTTCCTTTGAAATATAGGAGGGGGGAGGGACAGGATTGCACTGGATTTTGAGCTTGTTCCGTTTTTTTTAAGAAATACATTTCTTTTGTACACACAATTTGTAAGTATTCTGGACTGAGTATTGGGAAGTGGAGGGGGTGGGGATGGAGGTCCCTTGAGAACTACCCTAAATCTTCTTTCTTGACCAATATGTGTGCACAATTTTAGAGCTCTATCTTTCATGGAATAAACACGGAGAGGAAAAAATAATAAAAGAAGAAAAACAGAAAAATGCAAACAGTTATTTAAAAACCTTTTTTTTTATTATTTATGCTCAATTGAACTGGCAAATATATTACTATTATTACTTGTATATAAAAAAAAGAAGAATAAGAAGAAAAATTAACCCAAATGACTTAATTAATCTTTTGAAGACTCCGATGGAGTGGCAATCTCTGATATTCTACGTCAGGGAGTTCTAAACTTACTACATGCGTATATAGGGCTAAAGTCTGACCTCACGGTTGGAGTTCTAACATTCAATAAAATTTCAGAGTTGCGAGTTCCGTGAAGATCTATACTAACTCGGGTTTGTAACAATTTCGAAAAACAAGAGGGAAATTGGCCTTGAAGATATTTATGAATAAAATAGCAAAAAGATAGGAAATACTGTGGACGGAACCTAAGAAGAGAATTTGTTGACGTCTATTCCTATCTGAAATTAACTGACGGGCCTTTTCATGAAGAAGAGAAAGTTGTTTTAATAAGGTTGGGAAAGTACTTATCAAAACAATATAACAGTAATTTATGTACAGTTCTATGAGAGAATTATAAAAAAGCTTTAAAATACATCCAGGAAAAATATACCTTAGCTTACGTATCATACCTAAGTTTCTTGACACTTTTAATCGGAGAAGATTAATACGGTTCCTAAATGAAAGATTCCCATCGACAAGGACTCCTAGAAACCTAACAAACCTATTTTGTGATCTAGAAATTATAGCTTTAGAGCTTGGAATAATATTCAAACTAGGAAATTGAAAACCAATTCTGGAAAAAAACAAAAATTGAGACTTGGATACATTTAGAGCGAGACAATTTGCTTCAAACCGCTCACAATCTCTGTTCATTAATATTTGAAGCTTTATTACCAAATTATTTTGACCCGCGAAGAAGAGCTCCTTCAGATGGATGAAGCATTCCGAGTCAAATGTGAATATCTTAAAAAGCCCAGAATTTCAGTGGAAGATAAAACAATGGAGTACTATGCTGAACCTGTCAATGACCAAGAAACTAATGTAGAAAACACTTGGGAAACAACAGAAGAAAATTTGAATCGTGGAATAGAAACACTTGAACCTCCGGTCTCGCCAAAAGTGGGAGGTAAGTTGGCTTGATATTTCAATTTATTGAAGTCCACTTTACAAAAACTGTGAGCTCAATAGAGGAAGAGAAAAACTGTATGGCACTTACTTGGGAATATAAACATTCAACCCTCTTCCATAAAAACCTATAAGAAAAAAATTTGCTAGGTTTTCCATACGCTTCCTTTTAAATAGGTGTCTCCTGCGTAATTGTACCTTCTGTAGGATCAGGAACATCAAACTAAGACAAAAGAGCAGTTTCTCTTTTGTTTGTACTTAAACACAACAGAAACTTAATGTGCGTGCCAAAAACCGACGTGACTTTCTGTTATCTGGTGCTCTCAACCAAGAAGATACTTGGAAGACGTGTTGCTGCACTGCTATATCTAATATAGCCATTACAAGCCTGTTGTAACTGTGCGCCACGAGGTTTGCATTCTTATGTAAGTTACGCACAGCTTGATCTATAACGAGTGCTCATATTCTTCTAAAATCTGAACCATAATTAAGCCTTTAATATCGTTTCCGATAAATCTTGGTTTCTTCAACTAAAATATAATTAAGTAAGTAGAGATAATAAGTCAAGAGAAAATAAGTCATTTAAAATAAGTAGAGAAGATTTGTAGGCTTATTTGGATCGGAGGGGAAATGGAATTTTGATTGGTGAGAAAAGAAAGTATCAAGGGAGAAAAGGGGAGAAGGTAGAATCTATTGCTTGTCCTATGTGTGGAAATGTAATTAAAATAAAACTAAAATATAATAACAGGTTAAACTTTTAAATGAGACAGTGAAATACTAAATCAAGATTTTAAGGATGTTTTCACAAAGGAAATTTAACTTTCCTTAAGCCCACTAAAAAAAGTGTATAGATAAAGTGGCAATCATTTTAGGCATGATAAACCTCGGTAGAGAACGAGCTGCTGGTCTTTGAGCCTAGCAATTGCAATAGGCTATCGCAAATACACCTCTTCATTTATTCTAAAATAAATCGTTCACTTTCGCAATAAAAGTAACTTACACAAACGCATTAAAATAACAAACAAATAACAATGACTTGTCAACTGCAGCTGGATTCAGACTCGAATCTCGTCATAACCGATGACACCAACTCACGAAGAGCCTGTAAAACCAAAAACAAAAAATAAAACAAAATAAGAAAGAGGAATATACAGAATGAGATCCAGAAAACAAAATAAGAAAGAGGTAATTCATCAAAGCTAGTTACAAAAACACTGCTCTCTTAATTTCATAAAATTTACAATCTATTGTAAACTAATCCTAGGTCGCACAGTAAATAAGAAACCCAAAAGCTTTATACTTTTAAAGTAAAAGCTTATACTTTTCGGTAAAACTAAAATTAAGTAACAATCCCTAAAAGTTGCAAATATGGTATGTGAAAGAGGGTTAAAACAAAGTCTAGAAAAGAACCGAAAAAGAAAGACATTAAAAATAGAATACACTTAATTGTACAAAAGACGAAAAATACACGAAAAAGAAATAGAATCAATAATTTTCAGTTTAAAAAACCTAAAAAAATTCTTAAAAATAGAACTTTACTCACAGAATATTATGTATTCATTTACTTATTTAGATTACGTTATTAGGAGAGATTGTTAGAAGGCTGAGATAGGACATTTACATTTGTACATCAAGGAATAAAAGTAAAATACCATTTGTTACTTTAGTTCGTTTCATTTATTTCTGGGTTAACACATTGTCGTCTGTGGCCTGGTGTCAATAAGAGCTAGGCAATTTTAAACAAACAGTTGTCGACTGAAATAACTACCTCTGTGAGAAAGGAGATGAACAGCACAGTCCAACAATAAGAAAAAGGGATCAAAATAAACCCCATCCTCTAAATTTACTTATCCCTGTGTGTGTTTTCTGAGAAAAAAGAAAAACCGTTTGCAGACCGTCAACAGAAAAAATTCGCTAACAAAGGATTCTATTTTCATCATATATTTTTTTTTTTTTTCATTAACATTAACCAAACTTCACTTCTCGTATGTGTTTTATACAATAGACAAGTACCCAAAAATCCATATAAACAATTTTTTATGCATTTTTTATAGTTCTTTTTTGTAGCCCCCAAATAAAAATTCTGGCTATGGCTTTGAATTCCCCATTATTGACCACTCAGGTGGTCAATACACACAATTCCCAGATTGAGTGACATAGCTGGCTTACTGGGGTACAATTGCTATTTATTGGCCACCCAAATGGTGTACACACCCCAGCTACGTCATTGTCCACACGCAGGTTATTATGATGTCAACCACGACGAAATTACAGAAAAAAAGGAGAAATACCTTTAGTCGTGCAATCCTTTTTTTCCAAGAACGTACACCCGAATTGAATATAAGCTTCAAGACTTCTCTGTCAAAGTCAACAGCAACCCCTTCATGAGTCACAGCAAAAGAAAACGCAACAGCTTGATGAGCTTCCGCCATTCTAGAACGAAAATCATCTGAATCGACACGTCTCTTTGCCACACCTCCATTTACACAAACTGTCTTCCTACCAATGAAAGCGTGAATATTCCCTTGTGGCTTTATTCACCAGTAAAAATCAGCTTCATTATCAAGATTATTTATTTGAAATGTTGCGCCTCTAAAATTTCTGCGATCGGGGTAAGTCTCCCCTCTACCATCCCCCCTCCCTTAAAGTCACCTCTGGTTAGGATGTAATCTTTCTGTATTGGACCGTTTTGGCGGTTTATTTCAGCTTCTAATTAAAAACTTCGGGTCAAATGCGGTTCTTTCAATTGAAATGCTTGTGCATTAATCCAAAGTTGAACTACTTTGACTGTTGTCTAGCAAAATCTATGCTTTTCTACTGATACTGTGCGAAACTCAGGAAATGTCATTTAAGTTATATGAGCCAGAATGCACTCCCAGGCATTATCGATGTAGATTGCAGATCGATGTTAGCACATTATAGACTCCATTGTCGATTTAGCACCTAAAGGACATATCAGGCATTTAACATTTTCAAATACTGAAGATAATTACTAAAAATTTTCTAGGCTGTTTTCAAAGGGAGGATCAGCAGAATAATTTAGATCAGGAAGATCGAAGTCTGAATAAATATGCATTACCTTGATGACGGAATGCAGCTCAACAGATGATTTTTGGCAACTATTTTCGAAATTTTAAAATGTCAGAAGGAGCCTGTAGGTGTAATAGTGACAATACTGGCCAAGCATGTATTTATACTTTACCTCTTAAAACCTGCTGCACCTTTAAAAATAGCACATCTATCTCTATCGGTCAAATCAATGTGTTTAAAATAATTAGGTTAATTATACAGAAGGATAGCCAAGATTAAGACAATGTCAAAAGTTGTAAGACAGATTGTTGGAATTTTCAAAATAGTTCACCAGCACCCCTACTCCTTTATATTTGCATCGCTTAGAGATCTAGTGCGTTTCCAAAAGTAAGTTTTGAAAAATAAAATCCTCTTCCTCCTAAGACAAGAGCTAAGAGCTCATATGGCACTTGTGACGAGGGACCCTTTAAGTAGTGTGCTCAACTTCTTGGCTGGATTTAGGCTACCATCTTGCACTATGTGCCCAGATAGACTAGTCTATTCTATAATCGCCTTATAAACTGTCACTTGACAAAATTTAATAAACCAGAAATATGTAGACCTACATTGTTCCCAGAACTAGATGAAAAAGAATCTCTTCTCTCTGTTTTTCTCATGTTTATTTATGATCTGTTTATCTATTTATTCAAAAAAATGGACGCTGTGAAATTCGGGGAGTTTCATCTATCAGAGGTTGAGGATTTTAGGTTGACTGAACGCAGCATCAAGCTAAATTTTGGCGTAGAATTGAACTGTCCCAACATGAGCTGGTAATGCCCATCTAATTACTATTTCCAAAAATATTAATTTCTGCCATTATAATTATATTCCAGACCGTTCTTTAAAAGTACAGTATTCAGTTAGTGCAGATCAACTTAAATGTTCCTTCTCAGGAGGGACTTAGCCTATAGCCACTGTTTTAGCTCCTGACATAGACTCTTCCTCCCTAATAGGGCCAGATGATGCTCAGATTAGCCTAGAATATATACAAACATTGTTAAGTTTAAAGGTGTCAACATTTTTAGTGGTAAGTTTATAGTTTATATCAGAATTTGGCAAATTTGCAGTTTACAACATAATTTACCTGGGACAAAAGTGAATATATCACAAGATGCTGATTAGAATTCTAGTTGATTGACTTTTGGCTATCTCAGAAAGGGGTTAGGTTAGGAAAATGAAACTTTCAGGGATGAGTCTAAAGGCTAAAGCATGTCTTGGGAAGGTATTTTGAAGTACCCATCTCTACTCCTTCTCCCCCTAGAGGGCCCTGACCTTTGATGATCTTTAAAAATATTTTTATTTATAAAAGTGGAACCTTGCAAAATAGATCTTCTCCTTGAAGGAAGTACGATATTGGTCTAATTCCATTGTTTTTTTTTTGTTTTTTTTTGTTGTTGTTGTTTTTTTTTGTCACGCTTGGCATGTTCAATTAAAAATTAATCACCGTCTGGGTTCTAATTTACTTAGGAATTTGAATTTATTCTGGAATTTAACCAATTATTCCATAATTTGTCCAATTCAAGAGCATGTTGAATATATTACTTTTTTATCACTTACTAGTGCCTACATTGGACCGCGATTCATTTGAAAAAAAAATGTATTCCTGATTGAGGAAAATATTGAAATTTAGTATTGTCATAAAAAATTCAAACCTCCGCTATAGGATCTCAGACTTGTTGATTTAATTTAATCAATATTACAAGTCCCCTCCCGTGATACTTGTAAGGTTTAAGTTAAACTTCTAGTTTAGGGTAGTATATATTAGCTACTATTAGTCCCATCTCTTTGCTTACTTTTAGTGAAAATTCATGCAACGTTAGTCGAATTGTAGAAATGAAGCTTAAATCAATGATTATTTTTAATCTGAGATAAATTTATGTTTAAACACACCATTGGGTGCAAAACCCCGGTGTACAACCGGTTTGTAATAAATTGGGGGTTGTGAAGACATAGTGATGAAAATGGGGTTGATAGGAATTAGACCGTATGATGGTGTTAAACTAAAACACACTCAACTTGTAGGCTACACCACTTGTTTTGCCGGCTTTGATTATCTATAGACGATCATTTTATTTTACAAAATTATCGAATAAAATAACACTGTAAAATAATCATTTTACTACTTTATTATTTACTTTATTATTTTTATCTAACAAAGGTAAAAAATTATGAACAATTTATTGTGACAAACAGTGCTGCAACAAGTACTCCAAATTTTTACTTAAGTATCAAGTATTAAGTACTCATTGTTTTTTTACTTAAGTAGCAAGTAGTATTAATTTTAGAATTGATGACGGACCGTTTACTAGTCCACGGTTTTTGTATTTTTATGCAGTAAACAGGAATAGTGTTTTTGATAACGGGATTATTCTGTCATATTTAAGGGACTTTAGGCTTTTATCGAAATTCTCAAAATTTAATGTTTTAATTACAAATTCTGTTCTGGTGAATCTGTGAAATTTAACAGATATTTTAGAAGACTGAAACACATTAAAAACCACGGAGACTATAAAAAACAACAAAGAGAGGGAAAAAAATCGATGAAAAACAACAAACAAGACTGCGGCCAGTAGAGAGCAAAGATGAAAAAATTAAACCGACGTGTACATTTCACATGTATATAAACGAGGCGTTTTCAGCACAGAAGAAGCAAAGATAAAAAACTAAAATAAACTAAAAACTAATATTAATAAAATGTTATCGCAACTGATTTACGCAGGTCACAAAAGCTAATAGAGTTAGCTCGGTGAGAACACCAAAGCAACTGATTAAAGAAGTATAAAAATGGACATGAAGATATTTTTTTCTTGTGAAATAATCTTATTGTCAGCTATAATTGCAGCAATTCTTTTTGATCTGGTAGGTAATCTCATCCCCAGGTGACTATGTAATACCATAATTTCCTTATTAACTCGACCCAGGTTCCAGTCCATATTTCCGATCATGGCCCCCATAGTCGGGCTTCGCTGGATATGCTCCGGCCCGAGTTTGTCAGCGTAATATTCTTTCAAATCCTCCTTGCCCTGGTAGGGCGCATGCACGTCGTAATACCACAGGCAGAGAAGGAAGGGATTTTCCTGGTTATCCTCAACGAACTTCAGGGCCTCGCCGGTCACCAGATCCGAGACGTGCGTCCCCTCGGGCATTACGGGCAGTGTTTCGCACACCCAAGGAGCAAAGAAACGTCCCGGTGGAGGCGGCTATCAATATTGAAAAACCACTTTTCTAAAGTGGTGTTTCTATATAAGCATTTTCTTGTAGTTTAAAATGGAATTCAGCTTAACTCCAGCTATTCGTGCCAAAGAATTGGGACGACTGTCTTTATATTAGGAATGAAAACAACTAGCGAAGTAGGGTATGAAAACAGATTCAGCCCAATTCACTTGTACCGGGGTGTTGAACTGAAAAACCTGCTCCTATAGCCAAATAATTGCAAATTACAGAATTCAGCTGTAGACCATATGCAGCTTCACTCCAGTTATCTTTGCGCGATGTTAAAATTAAAAACCTGCTCTTGTTGTAGGAATGAAACCAACTAACGAAGCGCAGGATTCAGGTGAAGCCAGTTTATGCTCTAGCTACTGGGTGTTGTTCCTGGGTATTTAATTGGAAAATCTGTTTCTGCTGCAGGACAGTTACATACTGCAGGATTCAGCTTGGGACCATATTCAGCGTAACTCCAGCTAATTTTGTCAAAATAATGAGTTGAAAACCTGATCTGACGGTAGAACTGGAACTAGGTATGAAGCACAGAGGTCATCTTAAAACTAGATTCAGCTTAACTTCAGCTTTATGACATAGGTGTTGAGTAGAACAACCATTTTGTGCAGTTGGACTGCAAATAACAACAAGCTACGGAAATATTCAAGAAATTAGACACTGAACATATTTATGTGGTAAATCCTTTTTCTGCGATAATCACTCTTCGCTTGCAGAACAGGATAGATGCCAACTGTGAACAGTACTATAACTCAATTGGGAGATCTATGAAAAATAGTCTATACCAGGAATTAAGGACATGGCAAGCTCGATGAGGAAAATCAAGGGCAATTTCACATTTCAGTTTTAATTATGAGAAGCCCCTCTAAGATTAAAATTCAGCTTATGATGGAACAGTTTGAGACACAACTTGCGGCCATGCACAGCCGTGGTGAAGGGGTTGATAAAGATGAAAATATGGCCTTTGCCTATTTTGCCCGCGCCGCCGAACAAGGAGATGAAACAGCACAGGAACTCATCGGTACAACTCATTTTGATGATGAACAAAGAAAAGCGATTAAAGATAATTACAAGACCATCTCGGAAGAGATTGACGACCCGGAGGTGGCGGAAAAAGCTGGGGAAAATTTCAACGCTGCACAATCTGATTCCTCTCAATACCGCGGCATCGGCTCACCCAAGTCCATTGGCTTTGATTACCGCACCGATACCGAAAAATTAAAAGCGAAATCCTACACTCCCCGCATCGCCAAACGTTATGACCGCTCACCGGCCAAGAGCTATTCACAACAATTGGCTCGTAGTTATGAACCGAAACACGTTCGCCTGCAAAAGCAAATTAAGGAAGATACAGAGCCCGAAAACTAAAGAAATCAGGGTCTAACCCGATATAAGCCCTAATATTCTTAAAAATCGATTGGCCATCATGAAACAACTTCTGTTGGGACTGTTGTTCATTTCCTTACATACTCCTGTCCAGGCCGATCTGGATCTGGCCTTAAAAGCCTATGAACACGGCGATTACGTCACCGCCTACCATGAACTCTTGCCTTTGGCAGAATCCGGCCATGCCCTCGCCCAATATAACCTGGCCTTCCTTTACTTCGAAGGGCATGGAATTCACCAAGACAATGATAAAGCGGCCTACTGGTTTAAGCGTTCGGCCCGTGCTGGCCACGCACCTGCCCAGGATACGCTGGCTTATATGTATAACCACGGTTTGGGGGTCAATCAGGACGCATTACGTGCCTATGTGTGGTACAGCATTGCTGCAGGCAATGGCATATTCCTTGCTGAAACCATAAAGACCAAGTTGGGAAAGGAACTCAATACGAGAGGGATTTGAGTCGAACTATAATGCAAAGAAATCACATAAATACACTCTTATTAATTGGCAACAAAAGCTAGGTAGGATATGGACCTGATAAAATACTTACATATTTTCTGCATCGTAAATTATTACCCCGTTAATCCTAGAGTATTTTCTATTAATTTTCGTTTTAACTAGACAGTAAAAAAACAAAGTAATAAATGCAAGACCATACCCGGGAGTAGTTTGAGCCCAACAGAGGGGTGGATCCAGGGGGGTGGTTTTGGGGACACAAGAAACCCTGCCCCGGAAGGTCAAAGTTATACTAATTACAGAAGGAGCGTAGGGGCCAATGTCAGAGCTTCAGTTTTGTTGGTTCTCTCTCCCCAAAATTAAATCTGTATCCGCGCCTGCAAACAGTAATGCGAAAAAGTAACATAAAAAACGAAAGTATTGAATTTTGAAATCGAAACCATATTCTGGTAAAATTTCAATTGCAAATGGTATAAGGTGGTTAGGTAATTTAAAATCTTGGTCTGGATTTTAGCAGAAAATTCTTCCATCAGGTATCAGGTTGGTGCCAGAATTGAATTAGGATAAAGCTAATTTGATTGGAAAGAGCGACAGCATACAAAGGCTTCCTGTTAAACAGTTTTGACAGGAGACTCTTTGTCAAAATAAGAGAAATCCGGAAGTTAAAAAAAGATAAATACAAAACAAAGGTGAGGAGCACTAGATAAATTTAACGAAAAAATAATAACGTGTGCATTCACAAATGTGAATCAGGTGTAAAAAGTAAATAAACACGAGGAGCGCAAAGAAATGCAACGAAGCTCTAGCTAAATAAAATCATGAACACAAAGTAAAGTACAAAACATATGCAACGAAAAAAATATTAACGAGTAAATTCAGAAATGTGAATCTATAAAAAAGAAAAATAAACGTGATGGACCGTTTTTTTCAGGCTCAATCTAAGCATACCAAAACGGCAAGCGGAACCGGAATCGGCCTGTCGCTCACCCAGGAACTGGTAAAACTGTTGAATGGAAAGATCGAGGTAGCGAGTCGAGAGGGCAAGGGGACCATTTTTCAGGTTTTCCTTCCCATTACGCAAAAGGCGGCGCCCGGCCGACCAGGCGATCGAGTAAAAATCCAAAGCGCCATTTTTGGAACAAAAAGCGCTATCGCTCCTCCGCCCCCGTCTCCACCTCTTTCTGATCTCCCGCTGGCCCTAATCGTGGAAGACAATCCGGATATTGCGGAATACCTGCAGATCTGTCTGGAAGGCAATTACCGAACGATCTCTGCGATCGACGGGCAAGAAGGAATCGACCTGGCCCTGGAACACATCCCCGATATCATCGTCAGCGACGTCATGATGCCCGAAAAAGACGGCTTCGAACTTTGTGAAATATTAAAAGAAGACCAGCGTACCAGCCATATCCCAATCATTCTGCTCACCGCAAAATCGGACGTCGAATCGCGCATCGTCGGATTGAAACAGGGGGCCGACGATTATCTGGCCAAACCCTTTCACGAGGAAGAACTCCTGGCGCGTATGGAAAATTTGCTAAAAATCCGCCGCAAGCTTCAGGAACGATACAAGGATCTCTACAGCCACCCTCCCACGATAACGACGGACTCGCCTGCGACCAAAGAAGACGCCTTCATCCTCCGGCTCAAAGAGATCTTCGAAGATCGAATGGACGATCCGCAATTTGACCTAAACGCCCTCAGCAAAACGCTCTTTCTGAGCCGCTCTCAACTAGGCCGGAAAGTCAAGGCTTTGACCGGGAAGTCTCCGGCTATCTTTCTTCGTTCGCTACGTCTACAAAAAGGCAGACGTCTACTCCTTACTACCGATCTTGCCATTAAGACTAACAACTCACCGCAGCACCAAGCCACCTGAGGCCAACACAGGTGCACACGCTCCTTCTCCGTCCCATTGTGTTCAAAGCTTCCCTCTGTACACCCACCCAATAAGTTCCTGTTTCATTCCAATCGTTTCTTACGACCTATCTTCACCCCGTTCTGAGAATACCTACCTCTTCTTTGTCCCTAAATGGCTAAAAAGAACAACCTTTGGCAATCTGTCATCCATTTCCCTCAAAGCGTGTCCTGGCCATCTCAACCTTTCTCTCAGTGCTGTCTTAAAAATTAGGATAGAACCAGATTTTCTGCACAGCTTACTTTTTGAAATACAGACAGTCAAGCGAGTAATCAAAACAATCGGCAAAAAAAATCCTCTGGAAAACATCTAACAAATCTTCTTCCGGCTTTCCGAGCACCCACGATTCAGAACCATAGTTCATCACCGTCATCATTGTAGTTTCCAATATTCTAATCTTGGTTCGCAGACTCATCTTCATATTCTTTGGATTTTTTTTTCAACTGTAAAACACCCCAGGCCTTGGCTATTCTACTTTTAACTATCTCACTGAACATTCTTGTTCATGACTTGTCTAACAAATTTTCACCCCTGGCCTTCCATGCTTTCTAAATTTAAAATATTTGTGAAGAAACACTGCTTTTCTGTTAAGAAGTAAGCTTGCCACTTCTACATATACGCTTTTAAAACGATGGAATAAAACGCTAAGTCTGTCTAGCCCTTAAGTATAGAGGTTGATTTATGTTTTTAGAGCTTCGTAAGTGCCTCAGAGGAAGAAATCTATCAACAGATTGAAACTTCTAAGCGGAGAAATGGAATTTGTTCCACCCAAAGGCAAAACTTATTGAATAGAAAAATGATTCTTTAAGTCCCTCTTCAACTTCGCCAGCAAATGCAGATAGAAAAGCAAAGATTTAAATATCAATTTATAAAGTTTTCTCAAACATCTCATCGGGGAGAATGGTTTTCAGAAAAGTCATGTAGATGGGTAGTATGCAGAGATATGTAGTTATCTACTAGCTACAAGTAGGATATGGGTATGATTAGCTTTCTTATAATATGTTCCAGAGATCTTTGGCTAAGGAGGAAAAAGAAAGGAGGAAAAAATTGGAAAGAAATTGAATCTGTTTTCTAAAACAAAGATATATTCTCATTGGTTAAAGATTAAAAAACACTTTTGTTTTCTTATAAACAACATTTTTCCATAGTCCTATTCATAGCAAAACTACCAAGTGGTTTCCTATGAGACCCTGACCCCAACAAATGTTAAGTTCAGTAAAATTAAAATTATTTGCAAAATATAGTGGCTCTAGATAATGATATATTTCACAAACAAGAATTGCTATTAATAATTTTTTGTTGGTTGTGCCTTCCTTTTTATGCTTCAAACAGTCATGGTGATGAGAAAAAACCTAAATAATAACACGATTTGTTCCAAGTCATGCTGAGAAATTTTGGCATAATAATGATTTGACTAGATAATTGCCAGACCACACCATAAATGGTAGAGGAAAAACTTTAATGGTAGCTATGTTGTTCTAATTGAAAACAGCAATTATGGTAGATGTAAGGTGGAATTATCATAGTAGTCAAAATAACAAACGATATGAACTAAAATTATAATAACATCAATAAAGAATGGATTAACAGCATCTTCTATTGATGACAATTGATATAATGAAGCTGTACAAACAAAACAAATCGTGTTGGATACGGCCAACTTTGGTCTGAAATTAAAAGATCCATTTTTTTATTAGACCATCGTTAAGAAAGGATATGAAAATACTCGCTGACAATACAGTATTTTCTCCTAATTAACATGTTTTTTTTTAACCAAGTAGCAGTTCTAACTTTATTGAGTTCGTTAAAGTTGTCAAACTCAACCAGGAAAGACGCTTCCAAAAATTTGCTGTTTTCATCCAGCCGCTTCAATTCCATATCTTTACTATGGTTTGAAACCGTTTCGATGATGCGATCGAAGGAAATGTTTAATGGTTTTTCGGTTAAAATGGTGAAATTCAGGTTCTTCTGTACATCTGAAGCCTTGAAATAATTACGCAACCAGATGACCAGCGTCAAAAATGAAAAACCAATTAAGGTAATCAATCTTTGGTCGGCGCCCATACCCAATCCAATAGCGATCGTAAAAAAGATGTAAGCCAGTTCTTCCGGTTCTTTAATAGCGGCCCGGAAACGGACGATGGACAAGGCTCCTACCAAACCCAAAGAAAGCGCCAAAGACGACTTTACAATGGTAATGATAATCATAGTCGTAACTGCAATCAGTTCAAAGTTCGCGGCGAAGGTCTTTTTGTTCGAAAGAGACTTCCCGTAACGCGCGTAGAGCCGGCCTAAAAAGTAAGCTAGAATGGCTGTAAGCGCAAGATTTAAAAGAAACCCCAGGGGGGAAATTTGCGGAACCTGATTCGCAAGAAACTGTTCAAAGGTTTGACTTTTGTTCATGACAAATAATTTTTAGAATAAATAGTATTGACTGTTTATGTATGTGAGAAAATAAGGATAACCATATCTAAGAGCTAAGAAATCAGCGCAGAGGAGTCAGATTTTCTTCTGCTGATTTCTAACAAAGGCCGCATTCAGATCGACAAGACATTCTTGCCTGCGCCGATCCTCCGAACTCTTTAGAAAAAGAAGCCCGTTCAGCATTCGTAAGCCCAATTATTTTCTAATGTATTAAGGTAAGTAGCGTGGAATTTAAACCTCCAGATTTTGTTAGCCTTTAAAGTTCAAGCCTCGTTTGGAAGACTTCAGTAGCTAAGTTAAAGTAATGAAGTAAAAAGTTTCCAACAGTATCGACTCCAAAAAAAAAAGATAGGATAACTTCAGTAATTTCAGTAACTGTTGGACAAATTTCATCTCACTAGTGAAGAACGAGCGATGACCTATTGTAACTGAAAATTAAAAACGCGTTCAAAAACTGACTAGTGAGAAACAATTGGCATTTGTTGCCGATTCAAGAATGATAACTATTACCACTACTAATCTTAATGGTTAAATATTATTTTGAAAACCAATTTCTGAGAATTTAGAAAATACCTTGAAAACCTTTGAAAATACCGTGAGACCAAAAATATAGGATTGGAATCACCATTACCGACAACCCTTTAATACATAACGTTTTGTTTTCTTTTTCACTGCTAGAGGGGCATTGCAACATCACAGAGAACCGTTTAGGGGTTCGTTTGAAAGGATATTGCTGCATCTAGTGCTTTTAGTAAATATTGCAAACATACTGTCAATAAAATGAAACGCAATTTTTGGACAAAACTGCGTTTTCATATAAACATGATGCAAGACATGTCTTTTGGCAAGATAATCTTACATGCTTACCTTTTGAAAAATTGCTTGTCTGGGACATTGTGTCATATTTATGCGAATCTGCTGCCAGATTCTCTGGGGTTTGTTCTTAACTAGTTCCGGCTAAGAAAAAACCGAAGGCTTTTTCCTGAATGTAATATACGTGTATCAAAAGGCCAAAAGGACTTGACCAATTCCAAATCATGCAATATAAATCCTTTCCATTTTTTACAATAAAATGAAATCAACAGCACCAAAAAAGGATAAGACCAAAGTGTTGCCCCCGCAACACAATTAATACCGCAAAGATCAAAGTAAATTACTCACCTCGACAAAAATGTCAATTTGTGTTTTTGGAAACAGCTCGGTCTTTTGGGCAGGGAAAATTTCTACTCTCAAACTGATTGTTAAAACAAAAGTCAAAGTACTAGGTAGTTATGTGACAGACAGTTTAGAATTCTCCATGGATTTATAATAAAGATAATGTCACAACTAAACCTTTGTAATTACCCTTACATGAACAAGAGTTATGTAAGATAAGCTATATAATTTGGTGAAGGTCTTGAGGTTAAACTGAAGCATCAGAAAGTGCAAACCCTTTCATTTTGGAAAACCAAATTAATTCTTGCAATAACTCATGTGCAATAGTGATGGCTATAGGGAGGTCACAACTTAAACAAACGTTGAGAAAGAATTGGGGATTTTAGCAGACTCAATCCAGTTCACGGACTATAAAAAAAATATTTTGCAATAAATCCATTTTTCTGTGAGAAAGTTATAGTAGGGTATTTTTAGACCTGAGATGAAATTTATTATGTATGCTCCTTTCTTGCTAAATAAGGGTCATCAAAAGTAGTTTGGGGCAGTCCAAAGAAAGGTGATAAAGGTCACTGATGGATTTAGAAATTGAGATTCACCCTCCCGTCTTGAAAAACTTAAGATCCACTCATATTCCTCACTTTATTCAAGGTGCTAGGCACAAAAGTAGTGTGTGCTCTGCAAGCAGCTGTTTTCAAGCATAAAGAGTCAATTCGGTTGGTCTGGTTAAAATAACTTTTAATTTGAATAGTTCAAGGCACAAAATGGGGCTGTGGCCCTCCAGGATCATCCTCTGCCACAAACTTGTTAGCATAAAGGTAGACAGGCTTTTTCATCAGTTGGCTGAAAACTTACAGGGCAAGTAAGTTGCAAGTACTCATGCAAACTTACATGCAAGTACTCAGATTTACTCAAAGTCAATGGATGAAGTTCTTTGGGCCCAGGGGACAGAAGGGAATGATTTCAGCAGAGTACACCAATCTAAAAAATAGAAAATCATATCATACATTGTAAACCACCAGTATGAGCTTCGGCGCAAATTCACGAAAATATAGGGGGAGGGTCTTCTTTTTTTTTTTTTACCGGAAATACAAAATTTTGGCTTATTAATTTTCCAATAAAAAGTTTATTTTTTGATCTGGAGGAATCCCTTATCCTTGCCAATTGACATCCCCTGAGAACCCCCAGACTTTCAAGATAACCTTGGTACTAGAACTCTATTACCTTTTTTCTCTCTGTGCAATAAATGTATGATCGTATACAACTCGAATTCAAAACTAGGCATTTAAAGATAAAAAAGATTTTGAGACACAGCCTTTTTCTATTCTTCTTTAGGTTCCAAATGTGTAAAACTTTATAGGGGTTACTTTTTTAATCTTCCTACAGCTATTTTACTGTTAAATTACATGAAAATAGAACAACAGATCAAACTGGAAAAGCTTGGGTAAAGAAAACCAGATTCTGTTATCAGTATCAACCTAAAGTCAATTAGTCAGTTAATCCTACCAAGACTTTCCCAACTAAAGGCTCAATTATATGAGGCGAGTTTACAAGCTACTAGCCAGTTGTTTCGCAATTAGATCGTAAAGTAGTCCCATATACTCAATGCACGCGCTCCATTAGCTGCTTTTATAAACACTCTGAAAAAACTCGAGCTGCCAGCGACTTTATACACCACTCACCCGCTTTTGTGTGAGCTAGCTTGTAAGAAACTAGCCACGTGTCCAGCAGAATTTTTCCTCCCCATTTGATTCCGTAGTCTCCAATTGCCTTTTCTGTGCTCTTTAAGACGAGATTCATTAAATGATCCATATAAAGGGGGATAGAGCACAACCATGCTTAACTCCTGATTTAAGACAAAAAAAGTTGCTAATCTCATTTCCTACCTTAACCGCAGCAGTTTTATTCATTAAAGATTTTATGTTTTCAACTAACTTAGAAATTACGCTGGTGGAATCGCTACAATGAGCCCATTTCAATAGCTGTTACGTCAGTATTCTGTTTTGTTTCATTAATATTATTCTTTTGACAACTGTATTCTTCTAATTTGTGCAACAAACAAGTAAAAGAAGGATCTCATCGTGATCTCACCAAGTATAGAATTGTTTTTTAATTAATCATCAAAATACTATGATGGCTGCACTAGCTCTCACCATACCCTACACCTCTATATGAAAGATGAGGGGAAGAAAAGGAATATATAAGCGTTCAGACCCTTTGTTTCCACCATTTTGAAATAAACTCCTAGTTTTCTGACTAAAACTCTACCGGAAGAGATCCATCTGTGTCATCTGAACGGCAGATTAAAAATTGGCCATAAGAAATAGAAAATATTTAATATACTAAAACTTGGGTAGATATCTGAGCCAAAGACGAAAGCCATAATGGAGTAGAAAATTATGTATTGTACCAACAAGTTTTCAAATTCACCGCGTTGTACCAGGGTCTCTAAATTATACTGAAAACGATACAATTGCACCGTGTTGGCAATGCTGGTTCATACTGTCCTTGGTTAACTCTAAAACTATTAAGCAGTTATAAGTTCAATCTAAAAAAATTTAACTTAACATTGCGCAACTTTTGACCAATCAGTTTATTAAGTTTTACCGCATTACTGTATTATATGCAAATCACAACGTTTGTGTTGAAGAATGACTAATTCAGCGTGATATATCAATTGCTGATGATATTATTAAAAAGGTTTAGACGGTAATTTAGTAAAAAAAAAAGATATTGCAAGGCATCAAAATAAACATTGTTTGTTCCCAATCTCATGCTATATGTAGGCATATGAAGAGATCCCAAAAAATAACTTTTTTTTGGAATTTTCATTGCCATCACAAATCAAGTTCTTAATTCGATTAAATTTTTCTGTGGTGGATCAAAGCATCCATAGACACTACTGAGTGTTTAATGCACCCGGTGTGCGTGAACTACACATAGAAACAACGTTTGAATCGCTAGCGTGATCTAAGGTAAGTGGAAGATTGGTTTTGTCGCTATAAAACTGTTTGTACTTGGATTCATTAAATGACAGAAAAAGATACTTCACATATTTCAGCCTACTGTAACACAGAAGACCTTTGAGAAATTGATAACAATAGCTCTTGGATAGTTTTGAAAGTATCGCAAAAGAAAGTAAACAAAAAATAAATAATGAGAATTTTTTTCACGGAAGAAGGCGAAAAATATATTTTCAGCAAGTAATCTTTTAACTGTTTTTGAGAAAGGGGGTCAAACCGCAAGGTTGGGGAGACTCTTCTACCCTTATCTTCCCCCTCTTCCGTGAAAGTGACTTTATTCAACGTGAAAGTGAATCTTTGGTCAACCAATTATTCTGTTTCAACACAAGACAAAAAACACTTTCACTTACATCACAGAAAGGGTCAGTCAATAGGCTTTGAATAGATACTAATACTTTTGCAATTGAGAGGGCAGAGCTCCAATTAACACCCATCCTTGTTTGGGTAATACATGACGAGTCTTATCCATGACAACACCCGCCATCGGATCGGTGATGACATCAAACAGGCGACCAATCGTGAATATTGTGCCGACTGCGGCCATACCCAATCCCATGTTCTCTGCATAGAAAGGTGGAATGAAGATCACGAGCGGCATCATGAGTGCGAACATGGGTATGGCAGGTCCGCTTAGTGCGGCCATCGCACCTTTCCCTAAAGTGTTAGTAGTAACCAGATCACGCCCTTAACCGTTGCCGAATCGAGACACCACTCCCACGCTTGCCAAATCGGTATAAGTGCATTTTCACTTTTATGGTGGTGCAAATTTAGACCAGACATATGGTAACACTATAGTGTACTACGAAGAGAAGTATCTCAATTTAAACAGAGAAAATGGGAACTGTAGTTAAAGAGCAGAGCTTTCAGTTGTTTATAAAAAAATATATATATCTTTTGCACATTTTTTAACAGCCCCCTTAGTGAGTAGACTACGTACTTCTTTCAAATACGCGCTGTTCATTCCTAACAGACAAGTGATAATAATCAAAATTGTGATAACAACATAATTACATTCTAACCAACTTACTGGCTACAATTTCTGGAAAATACCTAGCATTTGATTCATCTGAGACTGCACTAAATGCAAAAATGTCCAAGTTAATAATTGGCTAGAGGAATACTGTGAGAAGCATCTCAGTTTGAACAGAGACAATGTGGAACAGCTTTCAGGTGTTTACAACAAAAAACATATCATTTGCTCATTTTTTAACAGCCCTCCTAGTGATTAGACTATGTACTTTTTCCAAATATGCTCTTACTGTTTATTCCCAAGAGATAAGTGGTAATAATCAGTATTGTGATCATAACACAATAAATGCATTCTAAACAACTTACCAGCTACAATTACATGAAAATACCTAGCATTTGATTCATCTGGAACTGCACTGATACCTGGAACAGGCTCTGCCATCAGTCTCTGAGTTTCCTAAAACAAGAAAATAAATTCAAATTTGACAAATGCAGTTAAATTCATTAATCAGTATTTTTAGCTAAGCAGTTTATCATGGATTAAACTTCCTCAAGCTGAGGAGTTTTCTTTTGTACCTAATTCAATTGAAATCTTGATTTTCTTATTTCAATGCAAATACATCATCAGGTTTTTCTTGTGCATCTCATTTTTTGGCTATTTACTCTAGTGTAAATAGTCAATTACTCAAGTATAAGCCACCCCACATGTGATACATCATGTCAATTCACAGCACTGTGCCACACCATTGCTGCCCCTCTGGCAACCTCTGGCACCCATTCATCATTCCTAAGACACTTTCTAAATATTTTCTTGTTAAAAATCATGCATTAAATCCATCTGTTTATGGTTTTGCAAGCGATCCCCAACATGATACACAATGTCAATTCATGTCACTTTGCTATACTATTACACCCTCTGGCACGTATTATCATGCCCAAGGGGTTTTCAAAGTTTTACCTCATAAAAATAATTTTTTAAACTAAAAATTACTGTTGTTTTTATTTGAACAGCCTGCCATTTCAAAGTTAGATTGCAGCGTTCCATAATAATTTTCAATCTGTGGCACTCAATGGCTAGCATATGGCACTAACTAGCATGCATTATCACACCTAAAGTATTTCCAGATATTTTCCTAAAAAAATAAACCGTTAACACCTGAATCGATCATTTAAACTTAAATTAAAATTCCTGGCATTGTTTCTTCTGATGACTCCAAGTAATTGTCGCCAGCATGACACAAAATGACTAGCATATGGCACCCAGTAACATACACTCTCACACCTAGAGCATTTTCAGACATTTACTTATAAAAATAGCCTTTTACACTAGAATTGAACACTTAAACTTAAAGAAAAAACCCCAATAGTCTTTCTTCTGATGACTCCTAGAAATTGACGCCAGTGTGGCACACTGTATGTTGATTTTGTCCTCAATAACTTGTAATTTTCATTTTATTTTCAGTACTACAGTAAGTGCAAAAAGAAAATAGTTGTAATATAGTTTGTTTTAGTAAAGAGCCAATTACGCAGTAGGCCTTATGTTTTTACAGTTAAGGAAACTGGAAGTAGCTATACTCTTGTTTGTAGTTAAGAATATAGGTGTCATGAACATTTTTGGAAGTTGCGATGCTGGCGTCGTGGGTTAGAGAAAGAGAGTAAGGGTGTTGCTGAGCCAATGATGGGCGCTGTGGACAGAAACGGTTTTTGACAAGTATTGCAAAAATCTCCCCGTCTATGTCAATAAGTGAAATTCCTCGGTAATTATTGCAATCGCTTTTATCTCCTGTTTTAAGCATAGGAATTACAATGGTATTGCGCCAGTCCTGGGGGACATAATCCACCTTACAGACTTTGCAAAGTAGGTCTGTCAGGGCTTCCACGAATGCTGGGCTTGCTTTATAAACTTCTACAGGCAGGGAGTACTCGCCTGTGGACTTGTGTGTTTTTTTTAAGGATTTCCTGGCATTTCTGACTTCTTCTGTCAACTGCGGTGATGGATGACAGGGGTACTACTCTGCAGGTGGCAGTGGCATTGGATGAGGGATTTGGGTCACCTCTTAGGGTTTATTCCGTCCTGTTCTATTTAGCAGGTGTTTGAATTGGTCCTTCCACCGATCCAATTTGTTTTGACGGTTTGATATGCTAGTTTCGTCTTTTTTTTACGTTTTCCCCGGTGCTGCTGCTTTTTGTGCTATGAAGATGGTCTCACATCTTTTTATGGTTTAAATTATAGACAGGCTACTTTTTGCTATCTTGGAAAAGAGTTAGGTTAGGAAAATGAAGCTTTCAGAGATAGATTGACAGACCAAAATATGTCATAGGAAGGTATTTTGGAGAAGGGTAAAATAACTCTTTTTGGGGAAGACCACTTATTTTTGGCATATGCTACTATTCTTTTCAATTTCTCTTTGGTAACAAGATGTAAAGGTTTTAGTTTAATACAATTTTGATCAATTAGATGCTGGTTTTTACCCTGTATACCTCCACTCCTTCTCCCTCTAGAGGGTGCTGACCTTTCATGGCCTTTAGAAATCTTTGACCTATCATCTTACTTTTAAAATTCAACATGTATACAATTGACGCTGTATATTTTGCCTCAAGCGTAAAATACAGCTTATTCTATGTTGCTACATCTAAGAATGTGCCAGTTACAAGCAACGAAAATGTTTTTCCTAAAGTATAACAACTGTTATTTGATCCCAATTTATTTGAAACTTACAATGACGCTATGCAAAATTATACATGATACTTAATGAATCCGAACAGGTAAATTATGTAAAAATTAACAAAGCACAAAGTGATTTGTGGTTAGAAGACTCACAATAACAAGCATTACAAGGAATCACAAAAGAAAATGGTAGACAAAAAATCTTCGGCCTGAAGAAAAAATTCAACGAGGACCACATCTATTTGTAAATGAAAACGACGGACAACAAAATCTACAGTTAGAAGAGAAGAAAAAGCTAAAATCACAAAGATTCCGAGCAAAATAAAAATTAATGATTTTCTGAAGGATAAACAGGAAGAAGGAATGGAATTCATGCCAGAATTTCTTAATTAACATGGGAAATTATACAAGATCACAATTGACTCTGAACAGCTGAAACAAAAGACATGGAACAAACAAAAGCAAGCTGTTGGTGTATATGACGCATGCGAAATTACGCAAGATGACAAGTGACTCCGAACAGCTAAAGCAAAAGGCAAAGAAGAAGCGATAGTGAGGATTACATTGAATTACAAACGAAAATGTTACACGATGAAGTCTGCGTTTAGAAGACAAACTAAAATTACAATGGAATGAAGGAGCGTTTCAGTTTAGCGTCTGTGGAGTATTAACTGCGAGAATTATATATACACAATTATATATACAGCCTGCGATGTGCCGATTGCCAGAAACAGCAGGAAACAACTTTTTTAGTATTTCGATCTAATAGTTAAAACCACGTACCCAAAAGATTTAATTTTAAGTAAAATTTTTGAAATGTTTCCATATAGGCTTACTTTATAATTCTTTGCATAGGTAGAGTCCAGAGAGAAAGTAAAGATATATGCTATAGAGCATAAGAAAATGCTATAGAGCATTATTTGATCCTTCCTTATCTAGTCCTCCACAAGGGAGAGCCCCAAAAATGTAAGCCATTTGTATAAATAGTAATACACATGGAAAGTAGCTAAATGTTGCTATTTACCTTAATGCCATTGACAACAATAAAGCAATACGAAAGTTCGATGTTTTTATCCGTGAAGAAGAAGCCAAATGTCCATGTTACAGTAAGGACCATCGAGAATGCCAAAGAGCTCTTCCACCACAAACTGAATAAAGTAAAACAAACAATAAATAAAATTTTAAATAAATAATCAAAAAGAAAAAAATAGACCAAATGATAAAAACAATAAAGTCCTCCGACAACTCCCTATTGACAAAACCTTGTAAATCATTATGATAATTGACTGATAACTTTTTGATAACTTTTTGGTAAGGTCTATGGCTGTTTGAAAGCCCGATATTTTTAAGCGAAAAAAAAGAAAGAGATTTCTGGCTAAAGAGCGTAAAGCAGCTGGAAAACAAAAGAGGAAACAAAGGAAATGAAGAGGAAGAAGGAAAAACATGGGCGGATAAAATTCAACGTCAAAAAATAGACGTCAAAGCCAAAATGCCATATCTTGAGTAGCAAACACCTATTATAAGATCAGATTAAGTAAATTTAAAACAACAAGTCTATGACCGTAGACTATAAATAAAAAGAAGACAGAAAATAGGTGGTTCGAAAGTTCAATGTTTTTATCCATGAGGAAGAAGCCAAATGTCCATTTAATAGTAAGTACCATAGAGAATGCCAAAGAGCTCTTCCACCACAAACTGAATTGACAATCTAAGATTATGTTAATCCCTTCCTGCCAGCGCAACCCGCGTTGCGCATCGCGGGCGTGATCGGCCTGGTGCTGATCTCAGCCAGTCTGTGGCCGCAGATCGGCACGATCGGTGGCAAGCTGGCGCGCCGTCCAAGCCAACCGATCCGCGTCGCCGACGACGCCGCAGCCCGGGTGTACTGGTTCCGTCTCGATCAAGTCGCCAAGCTTCCCGACGACCTGGTCATCGCGACGACCGAGGTCGGCCTGCCGGCAGTCCTCGCCCCCCGCAAGCGAATCATCGACCTCGCCGGACTCAACGACCGGATCTTCGCGCACCGCGGCTTCGACGCGAGTTACTTGTTCGAGCACTACGCGCCCGACCTGATCTACATGCCCCACAAGGGCTACAAGTCGATGAACCAGGCGATCAAAACGCACACGGCCTTCTCCGGCTACGAGCACTTCGACCGCCAAGCGCTCGGAGTGGCCGACTTCGGCATCGCGATCCGCAAGGACAGCCGGCACTACCGGGCACTGCGGAGGCTAGCGGGGCGGCCATTCCCGCCGCGGACCGCGCCATCGCAACAGAGCGAAGACTGAGCCGCGTGTAGGGCAACTCGGCGTTCGAGCCCGAGATGGCCAGCCACTCGGGCCGCGTTGCTCGGCAACGGTGAGCCCGTTGCGGCTCAGCGCCGGGGGTAGTTTCGACACACACGGCCTAGTCAGGACGGGCGCAGGAACGCCTGCAACGGGAGTTGGATACCGCCCGACTTCAAGCCGCGCGTGCAAGCCGGACTACTGGATCGTGACCAACAGGTTAGCCACGGCCAGGTTGCGGCTTTGAAGCCTCAGGCAAACGCCTGCGCGCCGCGAACACATTCACATGAACGGATGACCCTGACGGTGCCGCAACCACACCCAACGGCCAGCGCCGTTCACTCGAGGACCCTCGAACTCGATATGCGGATTGAGATGGTTGTCAAAACCACTTACAGAGTTGTTCTCAAAGGCAGGCAGCGGCGGTTTCTGTTTATTGACAAAGCTATTTTCAATTGATCAATTAATTGGTAAATTATATTTTAATTATTTTTTAGTTTATTATTTGAATTACTTAATTATAATTAATTATAATTAATAATTTAGGCATTATTTTCATTTATTAACTTTACCCTCTACTTTATTTTAATAGAAATAAATTCTCAAAATTGCAAAATGATTATTTTATTTATTAATACATCAAACGGTAAGCAATAATGCTTGTCGCTATTATAATTTGTTAGAGGTAATTAATTGGTGAGAAAAAAAGATAAAGAAATAAGAAGAAAAGAACTGCTTTCCTTCTTGAGCAATTGACACAACCAAGCACTTGAATAAGGTCTTGAACTTACTCACCTATGAAATCACCTAGGACAAAACAGCTTAACCAAACAGTTAACCAAATCGAAATGTCTAAATCCATGCAAAGTTATCATTAATAAACGTAAGCTGTTGTGAAATTACAAGCAAATGCACCTTAAATCTAATTTGCGCCTCTAAAATTTCTGTACCCAGGGAGAGTGTCCCCTCTGTCTTTCCCCTAAAACCGTATTTGAGGGCAGGGCAAATCCAGAGAATATGTTTTGAATCACATTTTGGATCTCCTGGTCTATATTCACCTGACGACCCTCCATTTGAGAACAGCTTAACAAACTGTTTTTGGCAATGTTGTCAAATTGTGAAAATACCTGATACGACTTTAGTTGTTACAGCCAGAGCTGTGCAGTCGGTTATATATTGCAATCGACTCCGACTCCAGACATTTTCCATATGCTGACTTCGACTCCACTCAGCAATAATTTGCTAAAACTCCGATTCCACAGCCCTACTTTAAAGCCTCATTTAACTAGATGCTATATAAGATTGGCCTTTGGTGGTCTTATTGTAGGTTTCTTGTGATTGACTGCATGGAAACGTACCAAAGAATAAGATCCTAGGTAAGCTAGCATTAGGCTACATTTCATGGTAAAGTTTCCATTAGGAAGGGACTTTCTTATGATTAAGGGAATTTTTGATAAGTATAGTCAGGGTGAGGACAATTTCACTTGCAACATCTTTTAGCAGTCAGGGATGAATGATGACAGAACTAACATTCCTAATGTTGTTCAGACTTTCAAGTTTTTTTTTTACCATAGATGTAACAGACATAAGCAATTAGCTGAATACTGACCAAATGTCTTAAGTAGGTACTTAGTATCGGTGATGTTACTAAAATGGCAAGCTAAAATGGCAAATAAAAAGCAAATCTTTGTTATTTTGTATTTATGCCGGTTTGAAAAGCAGTTTGATTAGCCAAAGAACAAGGGCTTGTTCAAACGCTCAACAAGTTAGATTTCTTGAAGTCTGTCTTTCATACTTAGCACAACTCAAATATGAAGAAGGAGGAAGGAGAGGGCATTGTATTCCAGGCTGTTACTGTATAAAATCGTAAAACCTCAAAAAATTATAGTGTCTTCATTTTTTCTTAGCATCTTTGCCACCTCCGAGACCAGCTCCAGCGTTAAATTTGAAAAATATGATGTCACCGTCTTCAACGACATAATTTCTTCCTTGCTGCCTATATTTACCAGCCGCCTAAAAGAAGAAGTACGAATTTAAACCGCAAATAAAATAAATTTAATGGCTAGAATAAAAGCAAACAATAAAAAAAAATAGTAACAAAATGAGGGAAAACACAAGAGAAATAGTATAGTAATACATTTCGTATAAAAAAAGCTACTGAAAAGTCGAAAATACAAAGTAAATAAACAGCCACTCTCTCTTCTTTCTTTATTTGTTCATATGAGCACATCATCACGGATCGGACGATATAAACCTGGTGTGATGTAGCGGCTAGTGATCTGAGCATTTAGCTGATCCAGTATTCGTACGACAGAATAGGTCTGCTCCGTCGGACACAGGCCACGCTTTTTTGCCTCCCAAATAAGATTGAGAAGTCGGTGCCCAAATGGTCTCTGTGAGAGGTTACGCTCGGAGATGCCCCGCGCGTGGAGGTACGACTTTATGTACAGCTGAACACCTCGAATTACCCGATATTTTGGTTTGATGGTTCCGACGTTGTGACGACGTCGGCTTTGGACGTGTAGGTTGATGTTGTTGTGATGGTTTTTCCAGCGGTTGCCGGTTGTTCTTGCGGCTTTCACCCTCACGCGGTTGCCGCTCTATTTTCAAGCCAGAGAAAGCGCTGCATGTTGTAGACGAGATTGGCCATGCCGATCTTGGTATTCGCGCGGGCCATCCCGATGCTGCGGATGCAGAGAGACATCGGCCCTTTCTGGCGAGCAAAGACATGCTCGACACAGGCGCGCACTTTGGAGCGGCCGTTATTGGCTTTTGACGCACGCACACTCATCGCTCTGCCTTTGGGCTTCTTGGTGTGGATGTTCGAGACAAAGCCGTTCTTTTCGATCCAAGCTTCGTTCTTCTTCGAACGATACGCGCTATCGGCCCATACGCCGGATGCGGTATTGGCTTTGTCCAACAACTCCGGCAACTGGGCTCCGTCGTAACGTGACGCATCGGTGGCCTTCCATCCCCGGATCAGTCGATGACGGCGGTCAATTCCCACATGGTTCTTATAGCCAAAGGCGGGAATGGCGATATCAATGGCATGCTTTGAGCCATCCGGCTTCTGTTTGGCCCTCGAGTATTTGACCGTCCAGCGCGCATCCCGACCTTTCTGGTGTAGCTTGGCAAGCTTATCCTTCCAAATATGTGGAACCAGCTGTCTGAGGAAACAGTTTCTGCTACTTCAACTGACATGTTCAAGTCCCACCTTGATAGGGACTGGCTCTGCCAGGAGTTCCTTTACAATTGGGAAGCTGCAGAGCCCTCCACAAGAGTCCAATCTAACAGCCGCAATCTACACCAAATGAATTCTTTTTTTCATGGAGCATCACAAGGATAGATATTCCTTATATTGCTCCAAGCTGTGATTTAAGTAATTTAAGGTAATTATTCCATCAGTCACACACTAACAACAATGGAAGACACATCAGAATTAAGCAAAATGCCAAATGCAAGTTTATCTGTTTATTAATAGAGTTATACCAGGGTCACCTTACATTGTGGAAAGTTAAAAGAAGAGGCTATTATAACCAAAATAAGAAAACTACAGCATTTGACATGATATTCTGGGTAGTAAAGATATTGAAACCAGATTATACAGTTTCTAAACTTAAAAAGAAATTCAACATTTTAAGAATACATTTCATCTGCAAGTACAAGATGATCAAGCAGGGAAAGAAGTTTAGAGCATCAGCAGATGAAATCTGACAACCTTCCCTGTGTTACTATAATGACCTTGCATTATTTTTGCTTTTAACTTGAATGAAACAAAGTATGCCTACCTAGAAATGAGGCCAAATCAGTATTAGACTGCATTTTGCATACGGTAGACACTTCACTACCTGACTCTGAACTGTAAATAAAAACCTGGCCATAAGTTAAAAATAAATTTGAAATTAGCTTTGGTCAAGATTGAAGGGTTGATTGAAGCACACGTCAATCAATTGACAAAAGCTTTTGATCAAAATGATTGACCATCTTGGGCCTCATTTAGGCTATAAAAAATGGGTAAGTTTTATATTAATGGACTATTTCATAGCAGGTAGCTATGAAATAAACTTGACTCAGATCAGCGGCAAAACCATCATCGCCAAACCGCGCCAGCGTTCGGGCGTTCTGCCCTTCGATCCAGTCCAGCGCGCGCTGCCCCTCAACCTCTTCAAGCCACACAAACGGATCGTCGTCGGGCGCTGCGAGGGTCGGTCCGATGGTCATGGTGAGAGCTCCTTGCGGTCGGGTGCCTGTTCCATCGGCACCCAGCCATGGCGCAGTTTGCGGGTTTCACGGTCAAAGCTGAAATAGTTGCCGCCGCCACCGGTTTGATCGTATCGGCGGTCGATGGGCCAGCCGCCCAAGTGGCACAACAGCAGCGTACCGACACCACCGTGTCCAACGATCAGCACGTCGCCGTCTTGGCATTCGGCCAACACGGCATCAACCTCGCGCAGGATGCGTTGCTGTGCGTTAACGGCGCGTTCCCAGCCATTGATGCTGATTTCCGGATAGGCGAAAAATAGATCCGCCGTCTGTTCGAATTCATCGGGGGGTAGAAATCCGGTCGCCGACCGGTCGTTCTCGTGCATGGCCTCGCGTATCTCGACGGGTATGCCGAGGCTTGCGGCGAGCGGTTCGGCGGTTTCCACGGCCTTGCGTTCGGCGCTCGACACCACCTTCACGGTTCCAGCAAGCCACTCGGCTTCGGCCAGGGCGGTGACCCGGGCCCGGCCAACGTCATTCAGACCCCATTGCGGTACGGCGACCGCCGGGTCAATCAGAACCTGCGGGTGGCTGAGATAGCGGACCGTGGCGACCATGGCGGCACGTTACGGTCGGCCTTTGTCATTTGCAATCGGCCATTGTCACTGGATTGCACGTCAAACGGATGCGACAAACGCGTCAAGTTTCGCCGCCAGCGCATTCCAGTCCGTGAACTCGCGATCGTCCTTGATGACGCCGCGGTTTTCCAACACGACATATTCGACGATCTGGTTCATAAGTTAGGTTTCGTATTTATTATACTGTGTTCTAGGCAGCCCCCTTTCATAGTTTTTTGTGGTAGTTTTTATAATTTTGTTACTAAAGTATTATATTTTCATCAAGATTTGTTTTATTTCATTAGCATTGACTAAACTTCACCTTTTGAGTGTTTATCACATAACCAATAAGTACTGAAAAGATTTCTATATAAAAAAAAAATCCAGTAAATTTATTAAATGTGGAATTAAAAGGATAGCTTGAACCAGCTGAAAGAAATACACCCTACCATTCCATTTACCCTTAAACACTTTCCGAATATAATAACAGCCACTGTTGCAATTATGTCCCAACGAACCACCCTCATCACAATGTCTGAGCATGACCCTAGGCTGCATACACAATTTCGATGATTTTCTTAGTTTTTTTTCAAAGTGGAATTATTTTGCATTTTATAACAATTATCGATAAGGAATAAGTACAAAAATAATGAAAACAAAGAAAATCGGTAAATATTTGTGGTATACCATAGGGCTAGATCCAAAAAAGGGGACAGGGGGACATTTTGGCATAATTATAGCTTAGGGGCATTTTGTTAAGATTCTGGTTTATGTGTGTGATTTTTGTGGATGCATTTTTTTTACATTCCAAAAAAATTATAAAGAAACTGAAAGAACTATTTTTCTTATATCTGGGGTTAAAAGTAAAAAGAGATAAATATATAAACAGTAAATTGTTACTTTACCATAATTGTTATAAACTAATCACAATAGGATATTCATTAACACTAGAAGACTTTATTTTATTTTTATTTATTTATTATTACGAATAGGGTAAGCATCAATGCTTGTCACAAAAACACAAAAACCCAAAATCATAATACTAATCTAAAGTAAATTGGCAACGACAAACTAAACAGCAAAAACTTCTAAATAACACGACACTAAAAAAAATTGAGCTGGACTTTCTTCTTATCACAGTAATTTCTGGGGATTTCGAAGAGCAAAGTGAATGTCGTGGAAATTCGGGGATACCCCCAAAAAATCAGGGATGGTCGAATCACTGCTCATAAGATTAGCCTTAAAATAAGCAGCTTTACTGCCACATCTGAGTAAAATTTAAAAAGCAATAATCTAGGAATTTTAATGTTAATGTCAGATCTTTTGAGTTGTTTCTTTTTTTGTATCTATTTGACTAGCTTGAGTTTCTCTCATCAGATTCCCAGGCTTTTTGGTATGGATTAACACCTCAGTTTGGCAAATAAAAAAAATCAAAAAAAAAAAAAATCAAATGTTACTTTTTGGATAACTACAATTGCTGTGCGTGGAAAACTCTTAGTCTTAGAAAAATTAAAATTACTGAAATTAAAAAAAATAAAAGACAGATAATTTCTCCAGACCCCTGCAGTGTGTAATTAAATGCATTGAATTTAAAAAAAATATACAATTATCAACAAAACCTTTAATTACGATACTGAACAAAACAAATTAAGCTAGAATATGTATTTCTTCACGACAGGAAATAATAAAAAGAACAAAATGAAAAAAAAGAAAAAGCTAAAATATGTATTATTTCACGGCTGGAAATAAAAAAAAAAGAAACAAAATGACAAAAAAAGCCAAAATAACGTATATAGATAGTAAGATTAAATGGTAATTTCTTTCAGACTCACAAATTTCGGTTTTTAGGAGAATCTATCGGAACTTGTAACATTTACAGATTTGAGTTCACTTATCAGACCTTTCTAAAAGTCTTTCTAATAATAAAAATCTCCAAATAAGTTGTATGGACTTCCTATCTTATTTATTGCATTAATGTATTGTTGTCATTCCCCCGGACAGAGTTTTCACTTCTCAGGGTATATTTTAAAAAACGCTATAAAAGAAAGCACCGCCAAATCGGCGTGGCAAAAGAATTGCGCCGTCGTCAGCATTTCACTAAACCCTCCGTACAAAGACGCAATGAGATTTTGAAAGCTCGTTATTCAGAGAAATTGCGCATTCAGGGAGATTTATAGATCTATTTAAATCTCAACATCGCTAAGAGCAATAATCCCGTCGGCTCTCATCGCAGGCGGAGAAAATTTACAAACTTAGATCTTACGACGACGTCGAGTTTTTTTGATCCAGCCGCCGTTTTGTTATATGATGAGCAAAAATAAAACAGAAAAAAAAATGCTTACTGGAATTATCGTCGATAGTTTCAGCGCCGAGCTTTTCTATCGTTTTTATTTTTAAATTCGTCGCTCAGTAACTCAATACGATTACCTCAGCCTGATTTCCAACCTTTGAGACGATAAACAATTTATCATATTCCATTTCTTCCAATTGCTTAAATCTTTCCTCTCCAAGCAATTGGTTGACCATACCCGGAATGGTGTTGGAGTGACCTACTATTAGTATCGTTTTGCTTTCCGCCGATTCCTGCATTTTTGCAAAATCCTCTTTCGAAAAAGGATCGTAATCCTGAATTTCTAATTTTAAGGATTCGGCCAGCGGCGCCGCGGTCAGACGCGTTCTTTTGTAAGGCGTGCTGTATATCGCGTCGACCTTTGCCGTTTTTAAAAGGCCGGCTAATCGTTCCGCACGTTTTTGACCAAGGTCGTTTAAAGCGGGATCTTTACCGCCTTCCTTCGCTTTTTCGGCGTGCCGTGTCAAAATATAAGTGGCGCTCGCCATTTTATGCCGAGCATCATAAGCGGATTGATCAGCGGACTGGGCGTTACAAGAACACCAGAGAAAGCAAAGCAGTGTAAATAATTTCCAATTCATTCTTTTGCCTAAAGATATGGAAATCGTTGTTTTATATTGGTTTTTCTGAGAGCCAATTCTTGTTTTGTAGTTTATATGACGGTCAAGATTTTTTTTGTGATGTAATTAAGTTATGAAGGTTACGTTAACTTATATTAACATATCTGTGCGTTGAGAGTATTCAATGAGGGATGCAATTCTTCTTAGGTTTAGTTCAGTGAAGTATTTTGTGAAAATAAAGGAAAAAAAATTTGTTTTTCATTTGGTTTTGCTCGATGCAAAATGTGTTTTATATTGTTTTTTTTCTGAGAGCCAATCCTTGTTTTGTAGCACACGATTGTCTGATGAAAGGTGACGTCAAAGTATCTTTTGGGAGTTTGCAGCTCAATCCTCCAGCTAACAAAGGCATTGATCCGAAGCATATTGAACGATATTAATTGATCACAGCATCAATATAGCACATCAAGTGGTTTATACATCCAATAAGGTTTTCTGACTAACTTTTGGGTGGATCAGGGAAAATTAAACTGTATTTAATCTTCCCACAAAGTCAACAAAGTCGGCCAATCGCAGAAGAGAACTGAGACTGGAATTCGAAATTGAAATAGTTCGGCATACTGAACAGTTTTTCTACTCTCGACAGATTTTGCATAGATTTGATGTCTGTCTATGGACAAAAGAATGCATTTGCGGAATCTGCGAAACACCGATGGAAAAACCGAAATCCTATTCAAAATTTCATATTCACCATTCCTTTATAATATTTACCCCGAATCATCAGGAAATTCTCTTACAAATCCTAATGGTTGGTGCGATACCAACGCGTCGTCAAACCCAAATTTAGATATAATCTGATTTGCACCTTTCTTGTCTATAGCATTGGGTATTGGAATTTTTGTTAATAGAATATTTTTGCAAAACCCTTCAAAAAAGGAAATTTTGGAGAGCCTTAGTGGCCAGCAGAAAAGAAAAATATTCTCCATGGGGGTACCCGACCTGAACCTTTCCCGTTTCTCTCGTGATGATCTCGCAGGACGGCGCCAGGTGGATAAAGGAACGAGCCTCAACGGTTTGGCTGGCCGTGATGTGATCTTGAATCTGAATTCGCATCGGAGAATCGACTTGAAAGGTGCGAGAGTGGCTGGCCCGCGTGGGCGGTCTGTCGTAACCGTTGTGGCTTGCGGAGAGGTGAAAGCCGGTCGCAGTGGGTTGGAAGGTGATGGCTTGGGGGCGGGCTCGGCGTCCCACCCGGAAGGCTCCCCAGAAATCGGACTGATTGCGTCCATCCACTTCTACGGTGTTGTGAGCTCGCGTGGCGCGACTGTAATCGCGGTCCGTGTTCGATTCGTAGGTGAAAACGCCCGTGTCGACGATCACGCGGTGGCCCCTAAGGGATAGCTCATAGGAAAAGAGATCCCCATGTGCATGCCCAGGAATATAGTCCGGGCCGACGAGACCAGCGTCGCAGATGAGGTAGTTCTGTTCCGCATCGCGGTATCCGTAATACCCGGCATCGGGTAGGGACCAAGCGCCGGTTTGAGTCGTATTTGTGGAGCCGAGAGATGCGCCTGCGAGGACGGATGGTTCGTGATAGATATCAAAAGCGCTATCGT
>JAAAKM020073195.1:177391995-177535957 GCA_010016025.2 Alatinidae sp. Z8VKAUB7J3 | reverse complement strand
ACGAGAGCCAGCTGAGCACGTTCGAGTGGGGCTTGAACGAGATTGAGCAGGTCCGGATCTTGGGTTTGGGAGAGCAACATCAACAAATACTGCACCCGGCAGTGGTACATGGGACTGCGTTCGAAGTGGCACCCGTCCGGGAGGATCTGCTCCGGAATCTCGCGTTGGCAAAGCTCATGGCCGAGCTGGAACCAAGCTTGTGCCAAGGGTCCCTCGAACGCACTTCCAACGTAGGCGAGGGCAGCGGCGTTCTCGAGTAGGTGATTGCCCATCAGGTCAAAGATGAGATACTTCTAGTTTTTGATAGCAAACAGGTTGGGAACAACGACAAAATACCAGATTATAATTGCTGAGATTTTTTTTATCGAAATGACATATCTTTCTTACCTTTATTAGGGTGAAATTTCAGAAAATATCGAGAGATATGTTGAATCAAATCAAAAGCCAATATGTGCATTAGTTTACTTAGCTAATGAATTGATTATTAACTGCTTGAATAACGCTTAATATTCTGTAGATACGTTTTCTACTGCATTCTAATTATAATGAAAATTTACAGCATGATCAACGCATCCTTTCAAAACTGTGGAGTGTGATTTGGCCAGTAGTTTGCACTGTGACCGGTAACGTTTTAGTGGCTGAGCATACGTCTGGCCCTAGGTATTTTTTCCTATAACTATTCTTATTATCTTCTTACTACTTATACGTATTTCTGAGTATATATAATTCATTATACTGCTAATGCTTATTAATGATCATCCTTTATCGCTACTACTTTAGTTTAATTTCTATTTTATTGTTTATCGCTACTGCTAGTTTAATTTCTATTTTATTGGTTAATTCAAACGGGGGACGTATTTCCTTTTTTGTATTATCCGCTTATGCAAAAAACAAAAAAAAGGAGAATGAACATTGTTCTTTAATACTTTGTGTTTGCTGCTAAGACTAAGAGTGTTTTCACACTACTTAAATAGCCAAGTAAAGCGATAGATGTCTCTTCTGGAAACAGTTTTTTTTTAATTAACGTGAGTTTCCCAGGAGTGTGTTTGTCTTAGGGGCAAGTGTTGGGGGTTCTGCCCCACTTCATATAAATAAATGATGATAGGTTACCAAAGATGTGTTCTTTGGTAATCCATTTAGGGTCCGACAGTTAAGAAGGACGTCCTCACATGCGGTGGAAAGGGATTCTAACACAGAAATAACCTGGTGGGGGAAGTGTTTAAAATTTAAAATATGTTCTTTGTGTCTATTGTTGATCCTTTTCATAGTTTCCGTTTTAATCTCACAAACAAATTTACACTATTTTATTCTAAATCAGTTTTACATGTCTTTTGATAGAAATATTTGGATTTGGTTGGAGAAGATTCTGTTGTTTTTTTTTTTTGCGGCAATTCGACTAAAGGAGAAACTCGCTAGAAATTAATTGTGTTTTCCAGAATCTCGTTGAAGTTATCAAGGCCAATTGTGACTTATGCTAGTATGGCAGACTCTAAGCTGAATCTAGACGTTTTTCAATATAAATATTGTTGCTGTTACGTTTAATTGTCGTATCTGAAATTTCAAATCTCTGAGACAATGCCAATAAAATGTTTACTAAGCTGGTCTCAAAGGGAGGATCAGCAAAGCAATGTACGAAATGTGACAGAAAAGCAATGATACTGGTTTTTTATCCAAAATTTGTATTTAAAAAAGTTTTTGTAAACGTCAATGTTACCCCCTTAAAGTCCTTCCCTTGGAAAGTTACCCACCAATGACGATGCTGTGCTAGAGATTCTTCAGTTAGCGTGGTCTTTAGCATTTCCGTGACATCCTTTTGGATATTTTCTAAAGTCCTGAAATGACCTCCTCTGAGGACATTTTTCAGTTTAAGAAAAGTAACAAGGAATGGGGTCAGGTGAATAGGTGGGCTGGGGGACCAAAGGCATGTCTTTCGAGGTAAAAAAAAATCGCTTATGGGGAAGGCAGTGAAACATGAAGGGTTGTTAAGATGGACCATTCACTTGTCTGCAATGTCTCGTCTCATTCAGATGACTCTTTTTAAACCTTCCGGAAAAGTTTTTATATAAAAATGACAGTTTGTTCTGGAGGAACAAGTTCTTCGTGGGTGACTCCCCTTTTGTAGAAAAAAAAATTCCAGAAACTGCAAACAAAAAAGATGCCATTAAAGTACGTGTCAGAAGTAGTAGCGTGTCTAAATTTGGGATTTTAGAAAATCCAGATTTCCACTCCAGAGATCTTACTCAAGTGTCCTTTATTTTTGAAGGATTTCTCGGCGAAAGAATCTTATTCTATTTTTCTCGCTTTAAGCCTTTGTTTAATTGGGAACTTTCTACTCAGAAAAGAAGTAATGCTGTAATCCAGATTCTTGATGGTTTGGGTGACGATTCACGTCTCATCGCCAACTTTAGTAACGAGGCTCATCCTCCTTTGTGTGAACACATTTCAAGTAAATTGTTACAAAATTGTTCATATAAGTGGAGCGAAACAAACAATACAAATCAGAATAACTGCAGAGAATTGCGTAGTTCCAAGTTCTGTTATAGTACTTTACCGCTATCAGTTAAAAAAGGTAGAAATAAAAGGGAAGTAGTGAACTCTCTGAGACTATGTGCTTTAGAAAACAGCTTTATTACAACAACTTCAACTGCAACCCTGAAAGTATTACTTGGTAATAATTTTAATCACCCGAGTGTTTATTATACACTGCATTATGGGTTTATCAGTAGTAAAATGGAATATACTACGTCAAACCAAGTCCTCAGTTCAAAATATGCTGTATTGAATACATCTAGTGAAGTAGTTATTATAAACAAAACTCTTGAATTTATGGAGCTTGACTCTTACTTTAGCGATTCCTCAAAAGTTAATGGATTTGGCCAGTGTGATTTTACTCTAAAAGAGAGTAGTTATGGAGCATTAGGCTCACCCAGCGCTTATCTTTTCTACGGCTCAGGCGGCAAAACTTCTCTTACATGCCATTACAGGTTTAAGCCAGCTCAAGACAGGATCCTAACTCTACTCTTTGAAAACTTTACTGCGAATGTGTTTAGTTGTGCTAGGCCCCCTCCCACGCTCATTTTCCACCAAAGTCACAGGATCAAAATTCTGAGATACCCATTTTATTCAACATAGTCGAAAAATCTAATAACTATGTCTTTGGGAACGACTTACTCCCCCACAGTTCCCGTAGGAGGGGCTGCAAGTTACAAACTTTGACCAGTGTTTACATATAGTAATGATTATTGGAAAGTGTACAGGCGCTTTCAGGCGGATTTTTTTGGTGGGGGAGGGGTTGAGGTGAGGGGGTTGTGCTGGGAAAAATTCCCATGGAGGAATTTTTCATGGGATAAAATGATTTCCATTGATGGGGCGCAGGATTTTTTAGCATTTAAAGAAAAATGAAAAAATAACTATGAAAAAGTTTTTTCAACTGAAAGTAAGGAACAGCATTAAAACTTAAAATGAACAGAAATTATTATGCATATGAGGAGTACACCCCCTCCTAATACCTCGTTCTTTATGCTAATGTAATTTTATTAACTTCAACTATTTATTCTACGGCCTCTGTGATTCAGCGGTCATTCTTAGGGAATTTGGACAAAATTTAAGCTTTAGTGTAAAGAGCTTTTGTCCTGAGTTTTAGTTGTCCTTTTTGTTTTGTTTTTTCTCTGTAACCAATGTCAGTTCATTACCAGGAAATGGTAAGGATCTAAGCTCAGCGGTTTCTATGGAAGATGTAAATCTTCTGCTGGATTGATGAATATAACATTACATTTTGGAAAGCTGCATATAATTCTTATCTCAGGTCAAAAATGATTTTACAATTTTATAAAAACGAAAAACGATTTTACAAAAAATGATTTTACGTTTTGGAAAGCTTCATACAACTCTTGTCTTGGGTCAAAATGATTTTACGATTTTTCCAAAATAGTAAAACGATTATACAAAAATAATTTTACATTTTGGAAAGCAGCACAAAACACAAACTTTAGAAGTTATCAATCAATTTAATAAGGGATGCATTGGTGAAACCTTGTTTAACTGATATTATTCCATACTCTTACACAAAGCATGATATCTTCCTAAACCTAGCAGTAAAGCTCACAATTACCTCTATAGTTAAACATACTGTCAAATCAATGATCTCAATTTGGTTATCTTGACTATGAAAATTCAGATGTTTTTCAAAGTGAATTCAAGAATGTGTGTCATACTTAAAGAAAACTTGACTTAGTTCCAAGAAATTGCCTCTATTCTTGGATGAAGAGTCGTCTTAATACCATCCTAAAGGTAAACCCTGACATAAGGTTCAGTTGAAAAATATTTGAAAAAATAATCTCCATTTTCAATAATGTCCTGCTCTTGTTGTTTTAGAATTCATTGGCAGACCACTGGTAAACTAGATCTAGGAGGACCCTGACCCCCTCCCTCCTGATGTATCTATCTGTCTTCACTCTTTTGTTTAAATAAATTTGTTATTTTGGTCTAGAAATCCCTAATTCACCTTAATCTGTCTGAAAGCTTTGAGGTCTTCCAGACCTTTAGTGCTCTTGTGTTGATTACTGCCCATTGAATCTCCACTGCTTCTTCTCCTACTCCTTGTCAAGTTGTTTTTTGAAGTACTGGATGGAGAGAGCACTGACAGTTGAATTTTTAATTGATTCCAGTGGTTTATGACTCTTCTCAAAAAGAATGTTTGGCAAGTTTTTGATCAGGAGCTTGACTTTGGTAGCTTCTTGGAGTGTCCTCTTGTGTTATGCTGGCTGGAACTGAGATTGTGGCCAAAAATTCCTGACTTTTCATTCTGCAGTTTGTAAGTAACCATCAAATCGCTGCACAAGCGTCTGTAAACTAAAGTGGGTTGTTTGAGGTTCCTGAGGTGGTCTTCATATGAGGTTGAATGTCAGGCAACACCACCGACTGTCCGTCTCGGATCGTCATGCTTGTTTCCGCCGACCGATCCCGAAACCCAGGAAGCGGAAGCGAAGTCTGCCTCGAGCGCTTCCCCTCGCCGCCCACCACGGCAAAGGTTCCCGGATCGTCGTAACCAAGAAACTCGACGACCTGAAACGCCACCTCCATCAGAATCTCACCCCGTTCCATCAACACATGCGGCGTCATTCGAAGCGTCACGCCAACCGGAACCTCTTGAGCCACGAAAGGATCTGTCTCCGCCGGTGCCTCGGCTAAAGCCTCCGCGGATAAGGGAAATAGCACCTGTTGCTTCGACTGCGAAACCACGTCTGCCACCCGACCGGACAACGTCGTCACGCTCGGTGCGGCCAGCACATCAATCCCGCTACGCCCTTCCATGATCGCGATCACGGCCTCCACCTCAGCTTCGGTCAAAACGATTGTCTGGGGCGGCTCGGTTCCTGTCCCAACAAAAGCAGCAAACTCGGGATGTTCTCCGGCTAGTTCTCCCAACTGCTCCGTACTCAGCTCAACCAATCGCGCCCGAACGACGAGTTGTGGCGGGTTCACTGAAATCAAGGACAAAGCCTCTTCAATCTGCTGCAATTCCACTTCCGTTCCCCGAGCAAAAACAATTCCGTTCCGGTGATTCACAAAGACCCGCAAACCCTCCCCTTGTTGCTCGGCCAGCTCCAACCCGTACTCCTGCAACCAACTGCGGAACATCGACTGAAGGTTCTCGGCAGCGAACGCTTCTTTGACCTCGAGCAAACTGTGGAGCGCCAAGGCCGTATTGTAGGGATCCAACCGATAACGCCGAGTGTACAAGGTCTCTTCGACTTGCGGCCGTTCGGATTCAACAGACGCCACTTCCGCCGGGGCTTCACTCACCGTCTCAGCGGGGCGATCCGGTTCGTTGTGAGTATCATCCGCGGCTGTGGAATCCAGGTAAGGACAAAACCATCATTCACGCTGACTTCCAGCCCACCGAAATTGATGAGCACTACCACCCGGAGGTGGAAGTAGTAGGTGACCTGGCCCATTTCCTGTGGATGATGAACGAACGTCTGGCGGCACATGGTGTACCGAGTTTTGATACATCAGGGCAGAAGAGTGCGCGGCAGGCCATGAGTGAAGACCTGGCCGAACACGCCGACGACACCCAGAGCGGTAAAATCAGACCGCAGAAAGCACTGTGGGATTGCCGTGCGGTGCTCGGCCCGGAAGACATTCTGCTGTCGGACGTCGGTGCGCATAAGATGTGGATTGCGCGCCATTATCACTGCCACGAACCGAATACCTGTCTGATTCCCAACGGCTTCTGCTCCATGGGTTTTTCCTTACCCGGGGCCATGGCGGCTTCCATGGTCTACCCGGACAGAAAGATTCTGGGCATTGCCGGTGACGCTGGTTTTCTGATGAATGTGCAGGAGATGGAAACAGCCAGGCGCCTGAACAACAACATCACCATGCTGGTCTGGGAAGATCATGAATACGGGCTGATCGCTTGGAAACAGGAAAATGAGTTTGGCCGCCATACCGACCTGAGCTTCGACAACCCGGAATGGATGGGTCTGGCTGCTTGTTTCGGCTGGCATGGCCACCGTTGTGACAACAGTGCCGACCTGCAGGATGTATTGCGTCAGGCGCTTGCAGAGGAAGGTCCCAGCCTGGTGGTTATTCCCATCGACTACGGTGAAAACGCTAAACTGACCAAAAAGCTGGGTGAGATTACCGCCAGCCTGTAGCGTGCGGTACTTCACCCGGTTCAGGAGCTAGACAACCCCGGTCAGGCTGGTCACACTTTCGCCAGCTTAACTGATGCCAGTGAAAGGGCCGGGGTGTGTCGGCAATCGCTATGTGTTTCCGAAGGTGTCGGTCGGCGCGACCCATGTGCTGCTGATGGCCGCGGCGTTGGCAAGAGGGGAGACGGTCCTGGAAAACGCCGCACGCGAGCCGGAGATCGTCAACCTGGCTGATTGCCTCAACGCGATGGGCGCCGGGATCGAGGGCGCCGGCACCCCGACGATCACCATCCAGGGCGTGGAATCGCTGTCGGGCGCGCGCCATCGAGTGATCCCCGACCGCATCGAGACCGGCACCTATGCAATGGCGGTTGCGATGGCTGGCGGCGAAGTGCTGCTCGAAGGCGCGCAGCCGGAGCTGCTGCAGGCGGCACTCGATGTGCTGGCGAAAACCGGTACGAAGATCACGCCGACCAATTCCGGCATCAAGGTCAGCCGCAACGGCGCCGGCATCCAGCCGGTCGATATCGATACCGAGCCGTTTCCAGGATTCCCGACCGACCTGCAGGCCCAGTTCATGGGGCTGATGACACGCGCGGAGGGCACCTCCAGGATCAAGGAGACGATCTTCGAGAACCGCTTCATGCACGTGCAGGAACTCGCCCGGCTAGGTGCGCGCATCAGCCTCTCGGGCCAGACCGCTGTGGTCGAGGGCGTGCCGCAACTGAAGGGGGCGCCGGTGATGGCGACCGACCTGCGGGCATCGGTCTCGCTGGTGCTGGCCGAGGCGCTGCGCTTCTCGATAACGAGGCGTCTGGTCTCTCCCTCGCCACGATAGACCGGGCGCTTGCTCCGTCCGGTCACTTCCGCGACGGCATCGGGGCCCAAGGTCCAGACGATCTGGTCGAGGGCGGTCGGGACGCTGTCGAGCAGGGCGAGCTTCTCGATCAGCGCATCGCGCAAGGCCACCGCCTCGCGGGAGACGACCGCCGCGCCGGTTTCCTCGTCGATCACGGTTTCCGTCGTGGTATTGGCCACACGCTCTGATTAAGTCGAATTTGGTCATAAGCTTAGCGTCTATTGCGAAAGATAGTCTCTTAAGCTCTGCGTCTATTGCGAGAGATCGTCTGTTTACGCATTGTTTGAGCGTTTGGAAAACTGACAACATTCTTACGACTATTGTAAGGGGCCATTTCTGGTTTTCCACGTTTACGACTGTCTTTCATTCGTGCTTCGAAGATAACAATGTAGCCAATGAGTTTAATTTTTACATTGGCGAAATAATAGTTGAGCATACGCTCCAGTTTTCTGAAACTATCTGCTTCGTTGTTTACGATGCCACTTTTGTTGTACTTTTCCAGGAAGTATTCTGTTACCGAGTTGGTATCGACTCTGTCTCTTAAAATAGCGCTGCCAAATATTTTGCCATTCTCTTTCAAGCAACTTCTTGCATTAAGGCACAAAGCGTTAACACGCTCTTCCAAATTGCCCTGCATACAATGCAAAACAAAATTGAGATTTATAGAGGCAAATTTATGATGTTGAAAGCCCCAGTTGTCTGCCAATTGACTTAGAAAAAGGCGTGGCTTTAAATGACTGCTAGCGCGATGCGCGTTCCGCAATGCTTTTTCACTTGGATCAAGATAAGCAATATCTAGATTTTTATTTGCTTTGAGTCGAGCGGTGAAATCAAACCCACTTGTAACGCCGATCTCTAAGTGATTAAGGGTAATATTCCGTTTAAATTGTTGTTCTAGCTCTTTGTGTGGGCATTTCCAAATTTTATCAAATACAAAGTCTTGTCCCATAATACGAGACAACGTTGACAATGGTTGTTTGCTGCTTTGTTTTTTAATTTTTGATGTTGTTTGTCTACCCACAGTGCTCTCCCTTTCTGACTAAAAAACGAGTCCGCTATACAACCAGTTAACTACTAGGCAGATAACCAAGTACGGCCGCACCCGCGGTGATGTAGGCAACCCTCATCCTTGTTGTTCTCCGAAGAAGGGTTCGAGTGCTTCCTCATTGGGTGGTTGTGTCAGCAGAGAGACGACGATGAGGACAAGCGACGAGACGCCCATCAACAAGGCCGCAACCATAATGCCTTCGCCAATCGCCTTCGAACCTTTGATGAAAAAGTAAACCCAGCCAATCGCCACGGCGATCAATGCAGCTAAGGCGCCCTGTTTGGTACTCCTTTTCCAATACAATGCCGCGACCGTGATCGGGAACAGGGCTGCGAACCCTGTGAACGACCAAATACCCAATTTAAAAATATTGGTTGAGGCGACTTGGGAAAGCACAAAAGTGGCGCCGAGGATTACGATCACAAACAGGCGGCCCCACCAAATCTGCTGTTTTTCGGTCATGTTCTCACCGAAACCATAGTGGCGAACGACATCTTGCGTAAACATGTTGCCGAGCGTCAGCACTTGGCTATCAAGCGATGACATGATGGCCGCGAAAACGCCGGCGGCCAAAAGACCGGCCAAAAAACCGGCCGCATGGGTTTCCACCAGTTTTACCAGCACCGAATTGGCGGCGGGTCCGGCCAGGTCCGGGAAATCCAAAACGCCGGTAATGCCCAGCAACACACTGGGAATCCATACAATGGCCATGCAAATGGGGTAGAAAACAATCGCCGTTTTGAAATGGCCGACCTTTTCCGCGGTCAGCCAGTGGGTGAAGATGTGAGGAAACATACCCGCTGAAACCGGAATGCATAGGTAGGTCAACAATTCCAAGGGTTTGATGGCCTGACCTCGGATTAATAAGTCCGGCCGGGTTTCGGCGACGCCGTTCAGAACCGCGCCCAAACCGCCGTGTTTGGCCACGATCATGGCAAAGGCGACCGCGCCCAAAGTCATAAAAACCAGGGCATTACTTTTTTCGATACATCAATGTGAATAACTAACAGAGAGAAATATTTACCCATTTCATTTGCGTTAGTTAATCTTCGGGTCTAATCTTTACCCTAACAAAGTATCGTTAAGGTCATGGAAGATGAGATTCAGAATCGTATTTAGTTTTGTATTGCTTTTGTTTGCCGCTGGAGCCGTTGCCTTAGGAGCTGGTGATGCAGAGACGGCCGCAGCTGGGGTCAGCGATGCAGTGGCTGGCGCTGAAAGTAACGCAGGTGGTGGCGCTGAAAGTAACGCAGGTTGTGGCAATAACACAGGTTGTGGCAATGTTTCCGGATCAACGTCTTTTTACGGTTTGTTCATCTTTGCCGTAATTATCTTTTTATTTGAAAGTGTATTGGTGGTCAAGGTTAAATACGCTTGGACACCTTATTCAATTATCCGTCTTTTCATTATTACTCTAATCATCATTGCTACTTTGTTTCTGGCATTTGTTCCCACGGCGATAGACAAAAACTTTCTAACAACTGTCACTGGTTTATTTGGTGCCATTGCAGGTTATTTGCTCGGTAAAGATTCTCGTGAACAAGACCAACCTAAAAATGGACGAAGTACCTCATTGGGAAATGCGAAATCGGTCAAAAAGAAGTCGGGCTTTACTGGCGCCAAGAAAATTACTTAGCACAACAGTGAAAGCATTATTTGTTCTGTGTCTCTTTCCAGTGTTAACCGGTTGCTCTGTCAACGGTTGGGGACCTGGATTTAAGGTGAGTTATTGGCTCTCTGAGACGGATATTCAAGAAAGAGTAGAAGGCACCGGCTTTTACCTCGACTTTAGGGGGCCAACGCGGTCACTGGGGATCGGATACTTAAATCGCACATTGACTTGCCCACTAAATCTGGACGAAGCCTTTTCAGAGGCGAGGATTTCTGAATTGTTGGTGGGGGTACTTTTCAAAATCTTAGGAACGGGTAAGTGTATTATTCAAAGTTTAAGGAGATGCTCAAATAAATCTAAGGACATCATGTACATCTAGGTTGTCAAAGGGGAGGATCCATAATACTTCAGTAACGGTATCAAATACATAACAATTACATAAGTACTTAATTTACTATGTAAATTGAGCAGAAACTTTCAGTAAATATTATGGGCTAGACTGTTAAACTACATCACAAAATACTAATTGCAAATACTCAAAAATGGCTAATTGCAATAAATCAAAATTTTCGCAGCATGTTAAGTGGGATATTAAGTAAATCAAATGCATCTAGGTTATTTAAGCAGTGTCTCAGGTATGGCTTAGGGCATTGAGCCAAAGATTACCGGGAAAGTTGAGGTGAGTGTTAATGTAAATCAAAATAAACTCTGTGCATTCATGTTGTCAAAAGGCATATCTGCAATACCTCATGAACCGCTAATGCTTTTGGATTGGAATTTTTAGGGAATAGCAACATAGACCAAAAGGCATGAAATGTATCCAGGTTTTGAAAGGGTATATCTACGTATTCCTAAAAATAGCTAAGCGTCTTAAATCGAAGTTATAGGGAACAACTAATGGCATTAAGTTACAGGATTCAAGGAATTTTGAGGGTGATTTTTAATAAAATGAAAAGGCACTATGTGCATCGAAATTGTCAAAATCGCATACCAGCAGTATCTTGAAAACGGCAAAAGTATTAAGTCGAAATTTCAAGAGGAGCTGCTGGGGATATCGAACCAGATTAAAGACACAGTATGTATCAAAGCTGCTAAAAGAGAACATTTGTAATATCTCAAGAATGGCTGAAGATAATAAATTGAAACTTCCACGGATGGTCGAGGGGGTTTTTTAACTAAATTGATACACTATGTGTTTCCATTAAAGCTAATCTTTCGGAGCACTCGCGTTTCAGAATCTGAACAACTCTTGACCGCTGTCATGATCGTAGCTTCCGAAGTTCAAATGTTGGTTTGCAGACCTATCTTTCTATTCTCCCAAATCTTTGTAAATCATGAGAAAACGTCTCGGGTCCTGGCAAATTGCTTTTAGCATCTTACTAATAATACTACCCAGGTAAGCGAATGTATCCACTTGACCGGCCTTATCATTACAGAATATCGTCTCTTCACCTTCGCTTTTCCCAGTCGCAGCGACTTAGTCTCCTACCATGAATTTTCAAACCTATTCTTGTGCTCTGAACCATCAAAACCTTCAGAAATTCATTCCTTTTACTAAAACAAAATTTCATGACACTTAAATAATCTGCGCAATCTAAATCTAGGAGAGTTTTACCTTCGCATTTGATTCCTGCTACCCCATAGCCTTTGTACTGTCCCCATCAACATAATCCAGATGCATAAAACATAACTTCATCATAAATAATCCATAAAAGATAAAACATAACTTTTATCATTTTGGCAAGAAAAAGAGTGCCAGGTACATCACAGAATTGAAATGTAAAGAATCTAATAAAATACCAAGAAAGGAGTGGAATACAAATAAATGGAATAAAAAAATGAAGGATTTAAAAAACTGAATGAATTAAGAACGAGGGTCAAAATCTTCTAGAAACATGGAATTGGGCCTACCTGTATCCAACAATGGCCTGTGGCCGATACCTGAAAATTGCCATGTCATAAAAAAAAGGTTGATTTCTGCCATTAGGACGTCTATTAAGGCAGCTGATTTTTCAACTGCCTTGTCTTGATCAAACTGTTCGTTGTAAGGAACTGCAAGTATGGGGCGATCCGGCTCAATAGTAACCGAAACTCTAAAAACGGAATTCTGATACCAATAGATCCATCCATATACTCGGTGCTGGTCCTGGAACAGGACGAATCTCTTCAGAGAACTTCTGAGGCTCGTGCCACCCCATTTAAGACTCTGCACTGATATGTCCAGAAGCAGAAGCCTTTTGTTAAGCTTGCAATTAATACAATTAGTATGAAGATTTTTAGGAGGAGTATCTTTGAGCCAAGTGAAGAAAAAAATTTTTGAGAATAGTTTTGACAAACATTTACGGATCATTACGTTCTTAACAAGAATCAGTTTATGGAATCAGACATGCTTTACGATTGCGAAGAAATATAAAGCCTATACTCCATCACAAGTAATTACATAAAAGGGTGTCAAATAACTGGGTTAAGTAGCATCAGGAGAGCATGGAATTCTCGTCACTCTGGCAGGCTGTGTGGGTGCTTTGGAAACATCTTTGCCACCGTTCTTTGTCTTACCAAGACCTAACTTCATGGGCCGGATGTTGGCGAATAAACGTGCATCATTTGCTGAAGCAGCCAACCCAAGTGGCTGAAAAACCACTAAAATATTTAGTTTCTGTTTCATCTCATATTTTGTCAAGTATGCTGAATACAGCAAGGAGAACAATCGTCTGTTAATTTTAGACTATGATGAGTGATATCTCCCTTAACACGGCCAGTGAGCAAGGAATTGTATCACTGACTTTTCCACTGCCTTGTATCCATAAACTTAAGCCAATGGATATTTCCGTCTATGGTACCCCCAAGGGCTATTACAATGATACTATGGACCCATGGATGATGTATCATCCTGGGAAACCCGTGACATTCATGATATTAGAGGACTTGTTGGTAAAGCATTTCAAAGAGATTTTACCATGAGCAATATTGCGAGGGGGTTTTGCCCCAAAAGCATACTAGCGTTCAATAGAAATGCAATATATGAATATATGTTTTTGTTGTCATATGTCACCAATCATCTAGGGGGGAGGGGGAGGCCTACGATCCATGTGTACGTACCAGCTTGCCATGCTTCTAAGAATTGAAGCTATTAGTAGATTGTCCAAGTGTTAATTAATGATAAGTTTTAGCAAATTAAGTAGATTACAAATTCTAAATGATTATGTATTTACGTTTATTATTGGGATTTTAGATAAGAATAATAAAACATAGAAATCAGTTTTCATTTAACACAAGTTTGTTCCTTGATATTTTTCATCTATTTGGGCAATTTCAATGACAGTTCTTTACTTATTAAAATGTTTTATCTGCTTGTGTTTTTTTTAATTCTATATAGAACACAATATTATCGCAGGAATTACTACAATTTTTACGATTCTCCTGATGAAGGGCTAAATCGGAGCAGTTCCTTTTTTCGTGGCAATGAACTTAAATTTTTTAGGGGGATCTCTGCTTAGACCTGTTTCTACATATTGCGCCGATATTTATCTGTTGATCGCATTTACATAGTCATACTTATTTAAAAGAACATAGGAGGTAGGGGACTCAAAAATGTTTCAGAAGGCCTATACATACAAGTGTGGCTCAAACGTCATAAAGCCGTATACAATTAAAAACAACAAAACGAACTTGTGTAATTAAGTAAAAGACATCCTATTTACGGGCCTCTAAAGCTTTTTAAATATAATAACCTTTTGCCATTATGTATCTAAGCGGCGTCGATTTAAGGATCCCTAGTAGTAGCTCATCATTACAACCATCATATAAATCTTGTCTTAAATTCAAAGAAAATGTCCCAGTCCATTTTCCCAAAAACCGGATTGTGGGTAAAACGCTGTCTATTTGGAAAATCAAAATCCCCCCAGCTTTTCCCCCATGGTAGATAGCTTTAACCGCTATCTATGCTATGATCACTTTATATATTACGTCAAAATAAAGTCGAATTACTCCGCTTTGGCGGCCAGCCTGGTCTTTGGCAAGGACGCTTTGGTCACCGAAGAGACCGAGGTTAATCGGTTGTTAAACAACATCATTTTCACTTATTACCACCAGGCCTTATCTCGGAGTTATTAAGCAGAACATATCGCGGTAGGTTGTGGCCATGTTAGCAGGTGAAAAAATGGAAATTAGGGAGCTTCTCCAGAGCGCTTCTGCGTTTTTTGCCCTAGGTGTTCCGCACAAGTGGGAGAATCTCCTCAAATTCTGGCATGGAGAATCGGTAAATCTTCCAGGACGCCGCTTGACGCGAACGAGTCGGTTAATATAAGTTTAAGTATTGGAAATCCATAATTTGGAGGCAAGTGTGAACGGTACGGTCATCAGTATCCTTGTTTTTTTCTTGTTGATGTGGGGTTGTGTCACCTGCAACACAAAATCGAATACCAGTCGTGCGGCAACTGGAACAGACACAACCATTAATGTCCTATCCACTGCCTCGGATGGTTTGGATTTGAAAGCCTTGGGTGCTTTGGTCAAAACTGTGAAGAATGCCGAGGAGCTTGAGAAAAAACTCAATGAAGCCGGCGGCATCAAGAATATGGACCTCAATGACGATGGCAAAGCCGACTACATCAAAGTCAGTGAATATGGCAACGATACGGATGAGTTTGGTTTCTCTTTGACCATTGAACCCGTAGAGGGTGAAGTTCAGGAAATTGCGACCATCGAAATTTTTAAAGAAGAGACCGAAGCCAAAGTTCAGGTGAATGGCAACCAACAGGTTTATGGCCCCGGTCAAAACTTTGGATTTGTCAGTACCGTGGGTAGCATGTTGTTGCTGGGCTATTTGTTGCAACCCCACTCCATGTGGTATTCGCCCTATCGCTATGGCTACTATCCTCCTTATTACAACTCCTACTCCATTTCTTCACGCTCGAGAAGGAAACACGTTACGAAGACAATTCGTGCTACATAATATGCAGAAAAATTTTAGTTGATACGTTTTGAATTCTTTTTCACTGTATTTTACCCTCATCACCTCATAATGTGCAAATATATAGCCAAAATAATATATTTTCCATCAATTTTCCCATTCGTCACTCTTGTTTCATCCTGGTAGTCCAAAATTGGATCAACGCTGACGAAATCAAGAAACGGAAAAACACATGGGAAATATATAATTTGATCTGCATATTTCTACATTGGGGGGGGGGACGATAAATGCAGTGGGAGTGTATTTAAAATATGTTAACCACAATTTTTCTGCATATTCTGAAGCAAGAATTGCTTTTCTAACATGTTTCCTTCTCAATAGACCAAGTCCAAGTTTACACCACTTTTTGAATGTAAAGGAATTAGGATTTTGTTGGAATAGTATTTAGTTCAGAAGGACGCATAAAACAGACTAGTACTCCTAAAAAAGATAAATATACTTGGATTTGTTTAGGGACGAACACGGGAGGAGGGAAGCTTTGGGCTCGGCAACCCTAATGCTCCAAATTTCTTGAACTTCTTATTCAGTTTATCAGACTGTTTTTTAATGGCCCCATCCCCTCGCCTGTAAACGAAAGTCATTTGTGACTTCCAGTTTAGAAAGTTTATGGTATAGACAAATCCTGACTATTTAACTTTTCAATTGCAAAAGGAACAAACCCGCGTAGGAAATTAATGCCCTATTAATTATTACACTGGGTAATAAAAAATATTTTTTGAAAATCATCCAGGATTTTCCAGCTGAATTAGACTAATTTTGATGTTCTGGGTCTAAGAATGCCCTAGTTTTGCTCAATCAGGTTAGAATTTTTTGCTACAGAAACTTTAATAAATCTATTTTGCGTAAAAAAAACAAAACAAACAAATTTCTTGAGAGAGTGACAGTCTCACCTAAGATATAAAACTCATGCAAACACTGTACAAGATAGAGATGGTCTTTATATGTCAAAAATAATTAAAAATGTTGCATCAGTGGATCAAATCATCCAATTAAATTTGCTGAAAGCCCTAAAAGCTACTCTAACTAAAGATATTGCTCAATACTACTTTTCTAATTCTATCTTTGATGAAATAGATAAGGTCCTTTCATTAATTCTAACCAAGTATCAACCATCCCACCTATTAAACTCCACTCATGGCAGTTAAGCTGCAGATCCTACAATGGAACTGTGTTTCTCTTGACTCAAATAAACTTAATGATCTCATCCAATATGAATCTAATAATAAAATTGGGATTATCTGTCTGCAAGAAACCAATCTTGATCAGTTCAAGAAAATCGAAATGCCTGGCCACAAATGCTACTCGAAAGATAGATATACCAATAGAAAGGGAGGATGAGTTGCCACCTTTGTGCATGCTTCAATCCCTCTTCCCCTCAACCATTAAATCTTTACAGGGATGAAATTGATGTCACAGGTATAATACTTAACCTGGCTAATGGTAATCATCTTGTCATAAAATCATTATATAACCCATTTGGTACAAATGATATACAAAGTGTGTTGGAATTCCTTTATATTTGGTGATTTCAATGCACATAACCTACTCTGGAAACAAATAGCCAATAGTAACAAAGCAGGAAGAGACATAGAGAATATTTTGTCCAACAGTCTGGTACTTTGATTATCACTCCATTTAATTTCCAAACATGGTATAATATTTCATCTACTATTTTCTCTATTATTGACTTGCTACTTGGTCCATCTTCATACCATGATCAATTTCAGATGGCAAAGCTTCCCTCTCTGCAATCTGATCACTCTGCAATTCTAACATCAACTCAAAATGTATACTACTTAGCTCTTGTTTAAGAACGACTTCTGAAACACAAGGGCTGTTTAGTTAAAAGTGGATGCTTTTTTTATAAGTGTTAAGAACTTTAGCGTGAAGAGCAAGGTATTGAGGAGGGGCATATGCGAAATGATTTCTGTTCGTTCTAAATTTTAATGTTGCTCCTCATTTTCAGTTGAAAAAAAACTTTTTTTGAAATTTATTTAATTTATATTCGAGCAAGTGCATGGGCTGGAGAAAGCATTTTCTCCCGGATAGTAACCAAAATTTTCGAAAAAAGCTATCAAAAATTGAATTTTCCTTATCTTTGCATCTTTTTGAAAACCTATTCAAGAGAAGAGAGTATTTAAAGAAAGTATTATGTCGCAAAGGGTCTAAGTCTCTTTGAAATTCAGAATTCGAGAAATTTTATTTTACTTATTTGACAAGTAAATGATTTAATCAATGGATTAATACGGTAGATTATTCATTGAATAATCTACTTCAGTGATTATTCAATAATCATTGAATAATGTTTTTTTTTGCCTAGAACATTGTTCTAGGCAATGTTCTAGATTGCCTAGAACAGTATTTTCTGGCAAGAAGTACCGTCAAAGTATGAGATCTATCCTCAAACCCTGCTTTTTTCATTTCCTTTCACACATAAATTTTCTAGGAAATAATTAATCTAAAAGGCTGTTTTAAGCCACGAGGCAACCAAAAATTATGAATTGGAAGCAAGAAGTGTCTTTTTCCCGTGCATATTTCTTCTTTCATACTTTTGTTTTGAGATTGCTTCCAAATATCAAGATGGGGGAAAGGGAGAAGCATGGAGGAGAATACCCCCTCCCAAAATAACTCAGGCGCTGGTTAAAAACTAATGATTTTTAGCTGATAGTTTATAAAATAATAGTTTATTATTTATAAAATAATGTAAGATAATAAAATAATCCAGCAATATCTCCAAGTCCCAATAATTTTCTAATAAAAGGCTCAGCCTTAAACGGCTCGAAGTCATCAATATGCTCACCAGTACCAATAAAAACTATAGGACTTTTTGTAGATGCCACTGCACTTAAAGCTCCACCACCCTTAGCATGTCCGTCTAATTTAGTAACAATCACAGAACCAACATCTACTTTTTGCTTGAATGCTTTAGCTTGAGCTTCACATGCCTGGCCAATAGAGGCATCCATGACAAAAATAACATTATCTGGCTTTACAGCATTTGAGACTTGCAACATTTCTTCAAAAAGTGAATCCTCTTGTTTATGACGACCACTTGTGTCAACAATAATGATTTCAAATCCTTCTCTTTTAAAGGTTTCTACACCATCAGATGCAATTACAACTGGATCACTCTCTGTATAACTACCATAAAACGGAATTTTAGCCTTTGTAGCATTCTGCTTAATTTGGTCATAGGCACCAGCTCTAAAAGTATCAGCACAGACCAAACAAGTCTTCCAGTTTCGTTTCATGTAATAATAGGCGAGTTTTGTACAAGTTGTCGTTTTTCCCGACCCTTGAAGACCCACAAACATAATCACATTTGCTTTTCCTTTTGCTGGTTTATATTCAGGTACGCCAGGGTCAACAAGCTTTAGTAACTCTCTAAAAACTGCCATTTGAATCATCCGTTGCTTGTTGAGACCAGCTAAGAATATAAAAAAGGGTCATTGAGATTCAAAGGTACTCAAACAGGAACTAAAAAAGCATAAGACTATTACATACATAAAACTAGAAAAAAGTACATGTGCTGTATGTATATATATATTTTTTTCTCTTTTTCTTTACTGTGTATATGACCACTGGATCTTAAATTCATATATATATATATATATATATATATATATATATATTATACTTTAGCTGCCGTTCAACAATGCGTAGCCATTCTATTAACGTGTGTGTTGCCAAGCGCTAATTAGTGGAGTAAACGTAGTCCAATGGAAAATATGCGATCAAATGTAATGATCACACTGAAAATAATTTAGACTTAATGCATAATCATGCCAAGGTGTAAGGCCAGACATTTTGAAGCGTTAAGAGAAACTTGGGCTCTTTCAGCACGTCAGATATATCGTATATTTCAAGGAGTTGATGCAAAGCAATAGGCGTCGAGTAAAGATATAATCGAAAAGTTCGTTTGTGGTACAAAACTTGAATATTGCGTTGAGTAACGGATTCATTTCGCTAAATTAGACGCAGTAAGGTTTCCAAAATTTTACCGAATCGCGTAAACAAAGTCAAGTCAATAGATCCCAAAACAGACTCTGCAAGGGGACAGCATTTGATTGAAAACCCGTCATGTGCTGACGACTATCAAAAGGATTCATTTAGGGTATTAGCGAGAGCAAGATCTCCTTTTCATCGTGCCGCTTTAGAAGCTGCATTTATCAAAACAAAGAAGCCAGTACTCTGTTGTTAAAAAGAATTTATTTACAATTTACGTCTTTTTCAATAACACGAGTGGGAGAAAACGTCTCGCTCTCGTGAACTTTATTTTCTAGTATCTTCTCGTTTCCTATAAATTCATCGTAATAGCTTCCTAATTTTACTCCATAAGGTTGCTGTGGTCAGTGTATGGCGAAAACGTTAAGCAAAATGAATCCGTTACTCAACGCAATATTAAAGATATAATCCAGAAGAATTAATACGTGAATGTACAGGAGCGTTGAGGATATGTGTGGTGTATACATAGTGCAAACCTGGTGTAACATAAATGTTGTAGCTGTAGCATACACTTCTATTCATAACAAGGATCCTTTGTCATGTTCTAACATTATTTCTGCGTGATAAGAATTGACAATAATTGTTTATTTTTTTTTTTTTTTGCTTCGGGATCACGATAGAATGCCTCGAGTACAAAGTACAGAAATAGAAAAGCTCTTCAGTTCAGATTAGACGGGCTCTTTAGACTTGATCTGTAGTGCGGGTCGGGAAATTCAAGAAGTAGTTTGTTAACTTAATAGCCAAGTTTTGAGACATAGTCTTAAAAAAATGTGATATCTGTCACTGAAAACTTAAAATATAATGGGAAAAAAGAATTTCCTTAAATTATTTACTGTGAATTATGTCTGTGCTAAGCTCACCTCACGTTACCTTGATATGGTGTTTTTGTTCAGTTTCTTTTAATTTTTAGAAAACTGAAATCCACCTCACGTTAATTTGATATGCTATTTTATATATTTAATCTTAAAAATTTAAGTTAATCTCACGTTAACTTGATATGCTGTTTCTATTCATGTGCTGAGAAGAAAATTCACATTCTTACGTTTCACTGTCCTATGAAGCTAAAAAAAATTTTAAGATGACACTTTTTCTGTTTCTTCAACAAGGTTCAGCTTAAAGCATCTCCTTAGTAGCAAAGCCGATTAAAAGTTAATCTTATATTTCTTATATTTATTTATATTTCTTATATTGCACTTAAGTATTTTCATGTTATTCAGTCATGTGCATTTGCACATGACTGTACAGCAACAGTATGTACAGTATGAGTACAGCAACAGTACTGTACAGCAACAGTATGTACAGTATGACTGTACAGCAACTAATACAACTGTACAGATATGATTTTTAAAGATGGATAGATAGATAGATAGTTTATTTTAGCCCACCATCAGAACAACAACATGGCGGAGTATAAAGAAAAAAAAAATAAAAAGGAAAAAGAAAAAGGCGAAAAACAATACTTCAAGACTAAACGATTAGATTACATTCACTATAATGGGGATTCCTCAACCGCCTGAAAACCATTGAGGCAACCGATCCGAAAGATCGCTTATGGCAAGTGTTTCAGTTTATTGATCGCAAGGACGCAAGGCACGATATTGCCATGAGACTTTGGTCCTGGCGCGCCGAATGGGTCAGGCAGATCGTCACGGAAATTGATCTGGCCCGGTTGGCATTTTTAAAGGGTATTTATCTAGAAATGGGGTTTACCGAGGAACATGCGGTGCTACGGGCTCGTTTGACCTATTTCTATCAAGTGGCAGAACAAAACATCGACGTGCAGGGCACGGAAAACGAGCGCAACACCCTTAGTCGCGCTCGCTTTGACCTGTTATGTCGAAAAGAACCAGCCGTCTAGCTACCGCTGTGTAATTTCACTTCGCGAATGAGGTACTCACCGTCCTCGTCCGTTTCCACGGTGAGCAAGCGGCCGTGAGAACCAAGCAGTGTTCCGTTTTCGCCGATTTTGTATTGGAGCCGGCCCAAGGTTTTTCCGGATTTATCAACCAAAATCCCACGAATCCGATGGTATTGGGGTGATTCCTTGTACACCAAATATTGGTCATTACCATCGGAGAGGATGACTTCGTAAAAGGGCATTAGATCTGGAAAAGAGGCCGAGAAGAAGCGATTATTCTTGATCCAAGGTTGTTCTTCAAATTCGGATATATCCTCTTTCTGCACTTCTTCGCGAATCAGTTTGAGCTCCACTTTCCTAAGCAGCTCACCTTCGGTGGAGTAAACATTAAAAAAGGGCCTCCCGGTGTTCCCGACAAGCACTTGATCGTTACCGGCGTTGTAGCCGATGGTCATTCTCGGATTGTAAGCCTTGATGACAATACCACTCACGCGGCCGTTCTCACCTTTGCGTTCAAAGGACTGATCTTCAAAGGATTCAAGGGTCTTCACCAAGCCACCTTGTGTTCTCCGTTTTCTTCTTTTGCTGAAGTACGGACTTCTACAAACACGACCCGTTAGCTTCTTTCCATTTTTGGACCTGTGTTCGATGTTTGTGTCACCGGCAATCCTTTTACAATCAAAATCCCGCACCTTACCCATTTACAGATATGTGATTTTACGTACCAAAAAATCACATAACGGCGTATTCTTGCGAATTGCTAGGGATAGGAACATTAGACTAGGCCTATGCATTGCAGGAACCAAAATAAGGGCACCACGGTGGTTTTCGATTCGGGATCACATTTTTGACTCTTGTTTTCCTCTCGGCGTCAGAACGAGGTACACACAACGCTCAAGGAGCTAAATAAATAAAAGAAAGACACTGACCTGGACCCAATACTTTGTTCACAACCAGCGAAAACCGTGTAAGGTGGGCGGTCATATTGGTATGGTTGTATAGTACAGCCTATATACGCACCTGTATCCCGCAAACGGGTGTTGGGCAGTGAAGTTACATTCACTGATTTTTTCTCTTTTCCCTTGATCTTTTGTATTTCCATGAGCATTTCTTGTCTTATTTGTCATATACGTGGTCAGTTAGTCTTCTGTCATTCCTATGTGTTTTACATCGTTGATTGCCAAATATCTAAGCTGCACCGTTGGGAGTCAGCAAGGGATGGGTGGTGTATCAATTGACATAGAAAATTCCATCATGGCTAAGGTGCTATTTAGTACGCTACAATAAACAGGCTTTTTGAAAGCAGACCTTCCAATAGATTGAATTTAGATTGAAGAAAGGTTTGAAGAAAGCGATAAACCAATCAGCTTCATGTACGAGTGTTATATCTTTGCCTGTAAGAAATGCTGCGCATCAATATTCAAACACGTCTGACTTTGATCACTGCTATCTTGCAAAATGATAAACAAAGTATTTACAACGTTCAATGACATCGTTGGCGGGCTGATGCGAACACAGCTTCATGCCGAGGACACGGCGACTCAGATTCATGCGCTCAAGAGCATCGCTGACACGATCGACCAAAACCCGGGAGTCAACGATTGGACCCAGCAAGAGTTTGCCGACGACTTGAAAATGTTGGCCCAATCGAAAGATCCGCAGGTTGCGGCGGCAGCAAAAGCGGTGCTTGATCGTGCCCCGCCCAATCCGGCGGCGCCATCGTCGGTCCAATGAAAGCGGTCATCCCGATCAGACGATCATTGTGTCGGTGAAAACGCAACGGAAAACCGAAAACCGGCCGACTTATTTCGACGGTTCCTCGTCGCTTTCTTCGCTGCCCGACCACCAACCGCGCAGTCCGTTCCACGCTTTGCCGAACAATCGGCCGCTGAGGATTTCTTCGGTCCACGTCTCGCGATCGTCATCAAAGTTATCCCAAACCGCTTCCAGGTAGGGACTCGAAGCGTCGGCAAGCGTGGCGTAAAGCCCGTTTTCTTTGATCTCGTCCAACGCACCGAAATAGTGGCTGATGATATGTTCGTCCAGCAAACTGCCGGCCACATTGATCGTCGACAGTGCACCGCGCGAGGTCAACGAAATGCGGTTCATGGCAAACATTGTCATCGTGGCGCTGACGTCCCACAGACCCACGTCGGCTTTCGAAGCCGCTTGTTCCATTTCTCCCCACAATCGATCGACTTCGCCCCGCGGAATCAGTTTGACCGGATCAACATTGTTGATTTCGGTCCGCAACTGAGAAATCGTATTGGACAATCCGTCCAGATTGATCGGCGGAGTGTCCATGGCGTCGGCGGCCTTGCCACTGGTTTCGCGCAGCGCGTCGACAAGGTCGTTGACGTGATCGATGCTGGAGTTGGCATCGATGATTCCTTCGCGTTTCAGCTCCTCGCTTATGTCAATATCATTTAACCCTGTCATACCTGTTTGAACTTAGATTATGACTTAAAACATACTTAAGATTCGTCAGACTGGTCTATATCAATGATATCATGTATCACAATGGATGTTTTTAAATCAGTATATTCTATCAAGAGTTCAGAAAATTAGCTGGGCAGGTCTTATCAGATCACTTTTAACACTGCAGCCCACATCAACTCAACTATCTTACAATTATGTCCTATGCTCAACCCTCTCTCTACCTTTTAACTTAACCAAAACCTTAACAATATGTCAAAGTATGGACAGACAAAGAAGCCACTACCACATATTCCAATTGTACAATTCTTGACTTCAAGATTTCACCATATACTCATCCATAAGCCTTCATAACCTACAGTGGGCACCAAATCAACCAAATCAGGTAGAAGGCTGTCCTTCCTAGATGAGGTTGTACAGCACAGAGGCTAGATCCATCAACTTATGAGGATATGGGTGATATGATGACCTGTAGGGATATGGAAGCTATTATGGTAACTAGAACATCAGAAGATGGGATAGGATGTTGTGATAAGGCTTCCATACTTCAACTGGAACACAGCACATCATGCTTGCATGTAATTTAGTTTCATATCCTAATAACAATATTCTTCAAGAGTCCAGCAATCGGTAAATAAAGAAAAACATTTCTTACCATGCATTATCCTAGGTTTAAGACTACCTTGGCATGGTGATATAATACATTCACTATCATTATTATCCTCTTTCTCATACTTGTTATCACCATCATCATCATCATCATCATCATCATCATCATCATCACAATAATCATCATTACCATCTTTATCTTCATTGCTGTCATCACCATTATTATTATTATCATCATCATCATCATCATCATCACAACCACCATAACCATTATCATCATTGTCATTGTTATTATCGCACGGCGGGCCTGGCCAACCTCGGCATCGTGATTCCCCCCGGCGCGGAGAACCACAAGCAGGGCACGAGCCGCGTGCTGCCGGTGGCCGCGCGGCTGTACGGCTTCACGCCGCACATGCACGTGCGCGGCAAGGCCTTCCGCTACGAGGCGCTCTACCCGGACGGCACGAAGAAGATGCTCCTCGACGTGCCACGCTACGACTTCAACTGGCAGCTCAAATACGTTTTGCAGCAGCCCAAGCGATTGCCGCGAGGCACGGTGGTGGAATGTCTGGCCGTGTACGTCAATTCCGAACACAACCTATCCAATCCCGATCCCACACGCACCGTCGGCTGGGGTGATCAAAGCTGGGACGAGATGATGATCGGATTCATGGACACGATCGCTGCCGACAACCAATAACCGCCGAGCCGTTTTCATGCGAAGCTTTGCCGTCCTGGTTTCGATCTTTTTATGGCTGCCGTCCGGCAATGTGCGTTCCGAGGACAACGAACTTGGCACGCATGGCTTTGCCGAGTCTGGCGACGTAAAGATCCATTATGTCACCGACGGCGAAGGCCCGTTGGTGGTGATGATTCACGGCTTTCCGGACTACTGGTATACCTGGCGGAACCAAATGCCGGCTCTGGCAAAACATTTTCAGGTCGTGGCGATCGACCAGCGCGGCTACAACAAAAGCAGCCAGCCCGAAGGTGTTGATCAATACGCGATGCCTCGATTGGTCGCCGATGTGAAAGCCGTGATCGAACACTTTGATCGCAAGCAGGCAACGATTGTTGGACATGACTGGGGCGGCGCGGTGGCTTGGTCGTTTGCGATGCAGCACCCCGAGATGACACAGCGGTTGGTGATTTTGAACTTGCCACACCTGCAGCGCCTTCGTCGCGCACTTGCAAACAACCCCCAACAACAGCAAGCATCCGCTTGATGTATCCTGAATCATCATTTCCAATAAAAAATCCAGGGGTACCAGTAATCCCATAACTTTGTCCGTCTTGTAAGTCATTTCTTACCTCATCAAGATGCTTGTTTGATTCAAGACACACAGTAAATTCTTCGGCATCTAACCCAAGAACTATTGCATACTGTACCAACTCATTAACTAAATCTTGACCCCTTTGCTTTTCCCATATACTTTTGTTCTCAAAAATCATGTCATGATATGGCCAAAACATTTCTTGGTCATCTGCACATTCAGAGGCCATTGCTGTAGGGACAGCATTAGGGTGTATACTTTGAATTGGAAAGTCTCGATAAACAAAATTCACTTTTCCTGTGTTGATATAGTTTTCTTCAATTAAAGGAAGTGTCTCTTTGTAAAACTTCCCACAAAATGGACATTCATAGTCTGAAAACTCTATGATAGTAATTGGCGCATTTGGGTCTCCTTTCATAGGATCATCATCTACTGATACTTTGATTGGTTGTGTATTTGGTTGAACAGATGGTTGAGTACTAGTTAGAATTTTTTCTTCTAGTTTTGCAAATGCATTGTTAAGATCTGATTGTGTAACTTTGTCAGAATTAAAGTTGGAAACATAATTGCCTGCAAAGAAAGCAGAAATTGCAATTACTATTACTAGTACAACGACCAAACTTGTAAAAGTTGATTTTTTTACCGTTATACTATTTGCATTCTCTTTTCTTTCCAAAAGTTTTCCCTAACAAATTTATTTTAATTTGTATATTTATTTGATATACTTTACAAGTTATGGGTTGATTGATATGAAAAATAATGGATGTTTATAATGAATTTGTGTAAGGGCGTTTGTGAAAGGCTTGAAATAAAAATCAAGGGGCAAACCATGAAATACGAAAATAACCAAAAACGTTGCCCAGTGTGTGAGGTGTGATCCAATTGACGTCAACGGATGAAAATTTTGAATTTTTAGATCATTTGGTTTTAAGGGCGGTTCCCATTCTACGATTGCTAGGAACTATTCCAATGACATCAGTGCGCACACAGTGATTTTCTGCTCATTTCGTGTTTCCGGCTTTACCGTGTGGGTTTTATTCATGCCGTGCAAGGTCCAGGAAAGGAAAAACCACCATGTGTCAGTCGCAAACATTCTCGGTACAAACTCCTAATCAGCATGAATGTTATTTAAATACTATGTGAACTATTAAGACAGTTGATTAGAAACAAAAACTAGATCTGAGTTCAAGGAACACACATGATTATGGAAAACCCAAAGCCTGCAGATTACAAACAGCTGAGTTGTCTTCCATATCATGTGGCGAATTTTTTTTATCACATCAAACACTGGAAAGCTTTCCATGAGAAACTATGCAACAAACCACATGAAACATTTGCATGCACTGCAAACAATTCTGATGACTTACACAGGCAATTTGAGAGAAAATACATCGGATGCAAATATACTATAAAGCAAAAATGCATTGCATCACAGCACAGAAAGGCAATCTGAATCAGTGCCGTACCCAGACTATCTCTGTAGGGCATGCTTATTACCTATAAGCATATTTAAGGGCATGTTTCAGAAATTTAAGGTGTACAGGCCTACCTGTAGACTAATAAACGTAATTTCTGTATAATCCCTTCTGGAAAATCGGCGAACCCTTTTAAACGGCAAGGCAGGGGCGACGGAACAAAAAAATGGTGGGGCTCAACATTTTAGCTACTAAATATTTAAAAATTGACATCATTTTAACAAAATTTCTAATGTTTTTAATATATTGGGGGAGGGCTGAATCCCCCTAGCCCCCTGCTCCGCCGCCGCTGCGGGGTGATTCCGAGAAGCTCTATAGCCTCTTGAAGTACCAGAGCACGAAAAAAAATAAATACAATTATTTTGCTATTTTAATTAGGTCTTCATTTAAATCACGTTTATAGTTTTTTTTTTTTTTAATATTGTTCCGTTCTGTTGTAAGTGTCAGGTTCAGTGTCAGACAAGGAACAGGAGCAATTACAGATTGCTTAGAAAAAGGACGGCAGTTTTATAATCTGTCCCAGGCGGCACCCACGATGGTTCAGCCATTGAGTTTGAGAAAACAGCTAGCCTTACCTCCATTTTCTTCGTATACAATGGCAACTTTAGTCCAATTCAGGTACGTCATTAAATCCTTATAAGCACTATTCAACAATTCTTGCGAAGGATGTAGATTTACAGTAAACTCCTGAGAACCCTGGAAAAAATTTACAAAACTTAAAACAATGTCAATAGCATAATTTTTATTTTTTCTTTAAAACACGAACCTTTTTAAACTAACAAAATAATAGAAACCAACAATAATTTTCTAAAGGAATTCTTTGTACAGGATTTGCTCCCCACACTAGAGACATTTCCAGTCTAATAATTTTTGTCACAAATTGCTAAGACACTTGCAAATGGCCCAGATTGTGCGAGGTCGAACTCAGTAGTGATGGTGAGCTAAGATATACGAAACTGAAGTTGAACATAAATTGCTTACAAGCATGCTAAAATGTAAAAAGAAACATTGATCCACTCGAATAAAAAAAAAAAACTACTAGAAAAAAACTCGTTTTAACAAGCTGGTATAAAAAAGCTTGGCTTATATTTTCCAAATGAGAATTCTTCTGTTTCATTTGAGCTCAGAAAAGAGATTGTATCTGAACTTTTAGCAAAATGTTTTTGCAACAAAATCAGAATATTCAAATTGGACAAGAATTGCTCCGCAGTAACCTCGCACAGCTTCTTGAAACAGCCATTTCGCTTTCGATCGTGCCCGGCTACGGCATGGCGGTGGCCCAGGCCCAGCACGCCCTGCGCGAGATGGCGGAGATCCTGAAGCGCGAGGGCGTGAAGGTGCGCTATGCCATCCACCCGGTGGCGGGCCGCATGCCGGGGCACATGAACGTGCTGCTGGCCGAGGCCAACGTGCCCTATGACGAGGTGCTGGAGCTGGAGGAGATCAACCGCGATTTCGCCCAGACCGACGTCGCCTTCGTCATCGGCGCCAACGACGTCACCAACCCGTCCGCCAAGACCGACACCTCAAGCCCGATCTACGGCATGCCGGTGCTTGATGTGGAGAAGTCGAAGACGGTGCTGTTCGTGAAGCGGTCGCTCAGCTCCGGCTACGCCGGTGTCGACAACCCGCTGTTCTATCGCGACAACACAATGATGCTGTTCGCCGACGCCAAGAAGATGTGCGAGGACATCGTCAAGGCGCTGGAGTAGCGGCCAACCGCAGCGACCCCGGGCGGGAGAGAGGCCTGGGCCAGGATCAGTCCGTGGCTTCGGCGGTCGGTTGCACGACCCGGCCCGGCGGCAGGGTCGCGACCGCCGTGACCACGCCGCCATCGCCGCGGCGGATGGTCAGCGTGCCGCCGTGCAGATCCAACAGGCGCCGCACCAGCGGAATACCCAGCATCGGGCTTGCACGGTCCAGCACCCAGAACGAACGCATGCTGCGGTCCATACCGTCTTCGGCATCCCCCTGCATGAACCGCTCGCCGCTCTGGCCGTCGCCCGCGGCGGTATCGTCGCGCACCACCAGCCTGATCCCACCGTCCTCGGTCAGGTCGGCCTCGAACGAGCGCGGCACCGAGGACGAGACCGACTGATCCACATAGGCAAGCAGGTTGTAGATAATCTGCCAGAGGCCCCGGCGGTCGGCGCGCACGGTGCAGTCGGCCACGCTGAAACCTACTTAAGATCAACAATATAATATTTACCTTGATTCCAAACGATTTTAAACTGACTAGAGGGCTTGAATTTAAATAAAGCGTAATCAGCTTTCCACAACCTAGATAATTCCTTAACACTCTCAACACTGACTTTATTTTGATCAAATGGAAAAGAAAATTTTTCTTGATAAACATCTCTTCGGCCCCCCCAACGAATGAGCTCGGGAACCCATAAGGCACAGCCTGATCCCGAAATTCGATCAAAAGCAACACTTCTTTTAGAGCAAACCTGAAAACCATTAAGATCTGGAGGAAAAACCAGAAAGGTTGTCTGCAAAGGAGTTTCATCCTGTGCCCATTGACCAGCTTTTTTAAAGTCTTCGCTTTTATCTGAATAAAAAACAAAATTTCGACTATAAATCAAAGACCCTATAAAAAAATTATCCTTTTGTGGTAAATAAATTAACGTCAACATCACAAAACATAGCAAACTAACTTTACCCCAGGCCCATTGATTAATATGCTTTTTGAAAACAAATGCTGCCACACAAATAAAACTTATTATGACCATCGGGAGCCAAAAAGACACATGATTTGCTTGTTGAGTCAAATAAAAATTCCAAAAGATTCCACTCAACCAAGCCCAGGTCAAATATTGATAATAACAAGAATTTAAATCGAACTTTCTAGCCAGCCGACTATAAATATCAAGCGTTAAAAAAGAAATAATGCCTAAAACAGGCCCTCCTAACATCAATAAAGAAATTTCTATCATAAGATTGACGATCGACTGGCTAGTGAAATTTCGATAAATTCTCTTAGCGGCATAGCAAGCCACTATTGGCGCCAACAGAACAATCGAGCGATTGCTTTGAAATAAGGTCAACGCCTGATGAGGAGGTTCAAAAAAGCCAATAAAAATAATTCCAATTAAAATAAGAATAAGGTGTGAAATGGAGATCGTAAGAAAATTGCCTGGATCTGGAAGATGCAGCTAGACGGTATAACAGTACTGGCATGTTAATAAATGGAGAAGGAACAGTCGATCTGGATTTGTCCCAGTTAAAGATTGGAACGGGGCAGCAATTAGTGATAAGCAAAAGATATAACGAGAGATGGGCAGAGCATTTTGAGAATGGACTAAACCGGGTAAAGTTACAGGAATAGATATAGAGGAGAATGTAAAACCTTGTGACACATTGGATGTGAAGGAAGATTATTTTGTGAGGTTGTGACAGTACTAAAAGTATTATAAAGTAATAAGGCTTAAGGTGCTGATAGTTTGGTAAATGAGTTTCTTAAATATGGTGGTTATGAGGTTAGAAAAAAGTTACAGCAAAATGTGAATATAGTTTTTGAAAAAGGGGAAGTTCCGAGCGATTTCAGGAAAACCCTTATTAAACCCCTGTATAAAAAGGTGATAAGAGTGAGTTTGGCAATTGTAGAGGCACTAGCCTGGTATCTGTAGGTTGCAAATTGCTTAGTGTGATGATACGTTTTAGATTTAGAGATGTAGTAGCCAAACTTGTAAGAGAAAAACAGTGCGGTTTTTGGAAGAGTAGAGGATTTTTTGACCAAATGTTCATTTTAGATTAATAACTGAGAAGTGGGAGTCATCAAACACCTTTTTCCTCATACTCATAGATTATGAGCAAGCGTTTAATTCAGCTGATAGAAGAGTTTTAGAGAAATTCTTATCCTTGTATGGTATACCAGAGAAATACATAAAAGTGATTAGCGCTAAGTACACTGTTACAGTTAAGGTGGGAAATGAGATGAGCAGCTAGTTTTGTATTAAATCAGGAGTTAAAAAGGGTTGTGTTTTATACTCGTTTATTTATTTATTTATTTGATAACCCATCATGCAATTCCTCTTCCTGCTACTCCTATCTTTCCTTTACCTTCTCCTGATGGAATTACCCATGCAAAAAATCCTGGATATTTTTCTTGATCAAAAATTACTTCTACTTTTCCTTTCTTTATCCAGTTTGCATAGATTTCATATTGTGCTGATGATAATATTCCTGTTCTGTCTTTATGAATTAAAGATGATACTCCTCTAGCGTCTACAAAAATTTTACAATCTATTTTTTCTTCATTTGTTCTTATTCCTGTATCTGTCATTTCTTGAAAACTAGTTCTAACTTTGATCACTGCACCATTTTTTTGGGCTTGAAAAGCTATTTGTTTATCTAATTCCCTTCTACTAATCTCGATAACTTTTTGTTTTTTTGAATTAATTGTAAAACTATTTCCGTTAGGTGATGTTATTTCGGCTGACTCTATCATATGATCAAATGTTTTTCTAAATGGTATTATTCCAAGTTCTGCCAATCCTGCAATACTTACCAAGCCTCCACAATGTTCTGGAGTGCCTATTTCATAATCTTCTTCGATTACTAATACTGAGAAACCTTTTGCTGAAACTTCTCTAGCACAGAGTAATCCTGCAACACTTCCACCTGCAACTATGACATCATAACTCACAAATTTTGTTTCTTTGTCAATTATTTAATTCAAAAGTTTTTCATTAAGCCTATTTTTGATACTAGTATGGGAGATATCAAGCAAGTAATTGTTGTAAGAACTGATCTTGAGATGGGTAAAGGAAAGATTGCTGCTCTAGTAGGTCATGCATGTGTTCTTGGTGCAGAACATGTCAGAAAATCTCATCCTGAATGGTATTCTGAATGGTGGGGAGGACAAGAGAAGGTGGTTGTCAAAGTCTCTGGTATCAAAGAACTGCAAGAAGTAAAAAGACATGCAATAGATTTGAATTTGCCTTGGTCTGAAATGGCTATTTTCTAAAAAGCACTTCTGGATTTCTAATTTTTAAAAAAATCTTAAATTTAGAACTTTTTGCTTGCTTACTGGAACGGTGGTTCCCACTCGAAAGCAGAAACCTCGTTCGAAGAAACAAAAGTTTGGCAGAACAGCTTCAGATACTCCTCTCTGACAAAGACAATAGAACTCCCTTTTTGCCCACACAGTTTAGGCTCTGGCAAGCGAATACCATCATTTTTGGCCCCAGGCGAGAATTATATGTCGGTTTAAAAAAAATTAAATTAAAATGTAAATAAATTTTTCAATCTGGCCAGAGGTCCATAGTCTGTCCATAAGAGCAGCGTAGGTTAGATCCTTGCCATTTTTCTCATAATAAACAAACATTTTCGGTAGGAAAAAAGAAAGAAAAAACGCAAGAAAACTGAGGTGTAACTCCCGCAGCACGACAAAGGAATTCGCTGTAGCTGCAAAACATTTGCTGCTTTTACAGCTAAAATAGGCAGATTTTTTTCATTTTCGACTGTAATTCTGTAGAGTTTATGCATTGTCATTTTCAATAAAAGCATAAATAAGGATAAAAATGGAATATGTGTGCCAAATATAGCACGGGCCCCAGAATTTTTCTAAGAAGGTTAAACTGCTGAAATGAGTTATTTTTACATTATTTAACAAACTTTCATAACTGATATTTCACGAATTTAAGGCAGTAGCAGCTTAGCAAAGCTCCATTTTCAAAAAGCACCCCTGAATTTTAACAAAAAACTGAAAACAATAAAGAAGAATGCATACTAAATGGTATGTCCCGCTCATCTGATGACATAAATAGTAGGTATCCGCATAAATGCGGATACTTAAAAGAATCACTTTTTCTCTCACTTTCTTTCGTAAATTTCAACTCTAAAAATGAGAGCAATTAAACTGGTCATTCCGCGAAACCCTCGGCTATCTCGACTTCCGCCTGCCCAATCTCGGCTGGCGCGACGGCCGCCCGGGAATGGCGGGTTGGTACGACGGCTTCGCCGCGCGCCCGGCCATGCAGGAGACCGCGCCACCCGCGGCCTAAACCCCATCGCGACTAGGCCTCGGCCGACACGGCGTCCGTTGGCCGGAGCGAGGCTGGCACGAGGGCGAGGAGCACGATCCCTCCGGCGAGATAGGAGATCGACGGAAAGCCGAGCCACATGTAAAGCGGCCCAAAGGCGAGCGCGCCAACGCTCGCGGCGAGATATGTGACGGCGCTGTTCAGGCCGAGAATAGCGCCGCGCTTCTCGGGGTCGATGGCCGAGAGGCCACCCACGATCAAGTTGAGACCGAAGTGGTTCACCACGCCCCACGCCACGCCGATGGCGATCAGGGCACCATAGCTCTCGGCAGCCAAGCCCATAGCGAAGTAGGTCAACGCGATCGTCGCGAGGGCAATCGGCAACAATCGTCCCGGACCGAGACGATCAATCACCGGATCGCCGAAAACCGCCAGTCCGAAACCGATGCCGTAAGCCAGGACGACCAGAGCACTCGCGCGCAGCGGCAAGCCCAAGGCGTTGTGCAGGTGGTCGCCGAGGAAGGCGTAGGTCCCGTAGAACGCTATCATGTAGGCAAAGCAGACGATCAACAGCCTGGCCACACCGGCCACGCGGATCGCGCCCAGAACTGGCGTGGCATCCGGTGGCCGCCGAACTGATTTTCGCGCAGCGCCCTCCGGCGCCTTTGCGACCAGCAAGCAGACGACTGCTGCAGCACCGGCCAACAGCCAATAGACAGCACGCCAATCGATTAGATCGGCAAGAACCGACGAGAGCGTGACACCGGCCACGAGACTCAGCGTCCAACCGACCAGGACCTGGCCAAGGACGGCACTGGTGAGAAAATTGAGCGGATGCGCCAGTTTTTCACAAGTTGTGACGACGGGAAGATAGGTGCATAAATATTGAAATATTTTCATCATGTTATTCGAAAGCGCCCCCCTCCCTCAACCATAAAATTTGAGAACAAATCGTATTTTAAAAAATTATTAAACTATTTGAGGGTCCATAACCGGTTACAGACCAGATCCAGTAAGCGACTCTTTGTAATGCTCCAGGTCGTGACTTACAAAATAGAACAAACTTTTGAGAAATCCTTTTTTTGGAGAAGCTCCGTTTCGGTACGTAACCTGCTCTCTCATAAGGAAAAGTAACTTAAGGTAACAGCCTCATTGTCAAACGGAAAACAGAAAGGCTTCGACATTTTATGAACTTAACTAACTGTGTATATGCGTGTAGAAATTGAAGCGTAGTGAAATTTTATTCGTAGATATGCTTGTAGTTTTCCGTGTTTCATGAATATCGTAGTTGTACAGTTTCAAAGTCGTTAGTTGTTGTTGTGAAGTTGCGGTTGGAAAGAGGTTTGCATGTTGTTTATTGCGCATGTTGTTGCAATACAAACAAAATCAATATAAATCCCACTCAGATAAGTAGAATTACTTATCAAATCCTTATAAATACATGTAAGTCATACACACACTTTTCATATGGCACTTAACTCCACAAAGAGTCCGCAAAAAATAGATTTAACACAGGAGGGGGTCTGAAGGAATGAAAAAGTTGCGGACCCATGATACGTGGGTACATAAAAACCAAGTAAGCTCGATTCTACTATTATATGTTCTTGAACAGAGAATGGACAATCTAACGTATTCTTTCCATGCAATCTTATAATTTTTAATAACAATTTTTTTTAAAACTTCAACATTTATTTCGTAATTTCACCTATTACAAAAAAATACCAAGTCAGACACTCACTGCATAGTATTTATTCGTAGAAGATATTTCCTGCCTCTCCAAATGCGCTTTAGTCTATTTGACTAAAAAAGTACACTGAAATGCAAAGATAGAGCAATCGAACTGGACAAGGAATTTAATTACCTCGGGAGTTGGATTGATTATTAATAAAATGAAGAGGAGGATTAGACAAGCTACAAAGGATTTTAAAAAGTTGAAACCAATCAGGCACAGTAGGAAATACTCTATGCGCTTGAAGCTCCACCACTTGAATTGCAATGGGATTCCCATTCTCCTCTATGCAAGCGAATGCTGGAAACTAAATATCCAAACTGGAGAAAAATGTCCTTGCATTTTGAAGCCTGTGCCTTAGAAAAATACTAAACATATCATGGCAGGAAAAGGTTACCAATATAAGAGCTTACCAGTAAACCAATCAACCATTAGTTACTGAGCATCTGAAACGCAGGAGATAGATGTATCTCTTGGATACGCCCTTCTTATGCCAGAGAATCGACTCCCATGTACATTTTATGACTGGTACCCTGATGGGAAGCGCAACAGAGGCTTCCAAAACGCAACTTGCGACGGCAGTGTGAACAGGATCTGGCAGAATGAGTGATGTCGCTTCAACCACAATGGGGAAAGGTCAGGGCTGCCTCTCAGCTTCGTAGTGCCTGGTGAGTTGTCACACATACCATTCCTGGCTCTGGAGGATCTAAGATCGAAGGTAAATGACCTCTCATTACCACCAACCAAGACTGCAATCGCTATTGATATTTTATAGGCATCTTGATTTCCACATTGGGCAACCAATTCTAACACATCTATAGGAACGCTCTCTACTTTATTTTAATAAAAATAATATTTCAAGAATTGCAAAATGATTATAGGAGTTAGATTATTTATTTGAAATTTCGCACCCCTAAAATTTTTGCGCCCCGGAAAAGTGACCTAATGTTCAAAAATATTATATATAATAAATTCCAGGTTTATAACATTAAAAATCTTGCTTTTCAGTCATTCAATCGGAACGACGAAGGGTTGAAGATGAAATACTGCAGAGCAGTTGTTCAATAACGTGTCCTTGAAGCAACTATCAAAGAGGAATATTACTATGTAAATAAGAGCAGATCTTTTGTTCAATTCTTAAACAAAACGAAAGTAGAAGTGTTATTCCATGCGGTATTTATGTTTTCAATACCAAAAATGAACTGATACTTCTCTACTTCTTGAACTATAGGTTTTCATTGCCGTTCTTAAACAAGACTAAGTAGTAACAATTATACTGAAAGATAGGTCCTTGAGCTTGCATAAAGTTGCTAGTGAATTTTAATGATAAATCGGAATGTTTTTGGGAAAAAAATTATTGGTATATTTTGAGCGGAAAAAAAATTAAAACAGAATTTCAAAACTTACGATTCTCTTCAGTTTAAAGATAATTTAGGAATTATTTTATGTTTCAAAATGTGTGTTTTATTTCTATGGTTGTTTTGAACTAATTAAGCTTCTATTCTTTTGATTTTATTTATGTTTATTTTTTATTTTGTGGCGAATCCTGTTTCTCCAAGTTGTTGGTAACAAGTTTCTGCAAATTGATTGGTCATTGTAGTTATCCATTCTGTTTCAGCAACTTAATATAAAATTATTAGTGAAAGCTGAGACATTCGGAAACAAGCATTATATGATGATTGTAGCAGTAGCAACAACCTATTAAAGAGTTAACCACTGCCAATAGTAGCCAAACATTAAAAGAATAGGTTTTAAAGAGCGTGCAATTACAAATCGCAATATCGTAGCTTCACTAGGCGTAGAGGTGGAGAAAAGAAAACACTTCTTATCTGTTTGACCCGTGTATGATTCAACATCGTTCAGTGGATCATATGAAAAAAGTATCCGACGATAGAATTAAACCGTACTCTTTCTGTTGTCCGCCAAAGGCTTCAACCTTGACACTACCTTCCACTGTGGTTAAATAGTCAATATTATTAGTGTCATTACTTAAAATCAGCAAAAGTCAATAGAAGTGATATGAGAAGAGAATCCGATCGATAGAATTGATCCGTACTCATTCTGTTGTCCGCCAAAGACTTCAGCCTTGACACTACTTTGCCGTGTGGTGAAGTAATCAATATTATTAGTGTCATTACTTTAAATCAGCAATAATCAATTGAAGTTATATGAAAAGAGACTCCGATCGATAGAATTGAACCGTACTCTTCCTGTTGTCCGCCCAATGCTTCGAACTTGACACTACTTTCAAGTCTTCTTAAATCGTAAATATTATTAGCGTCATTACTTTAAATCAGCAGTAATCAATGGAAGTAATATAAAAAAACAGAATCTAATCAACAGACTTCAACCGTACTTTGACTGTTCTCCGCCCAAGGACTCAACATTGACACTACTTTCCAGTGTGGTTAAATGGTAAATATTAATTATTAGTGTCACTACTTTAAATCAGCAATAATCAATAAAAGAAATTTAATAACAGAATACGATCTATAGAATTGAACCGTACTCTTCCTGTTGTCCGCCCAAGGCTTCAACATAGACACTACTTTCAAGTGTTCTTAAATCGTAAATATTATTAGCGCATTACTTTAAATCAGCATTAATCAATAGAAGTAATATAAAAAAAAGAATCTAATCATCAGACTTCAACCGTACTCTGACTGTTCTCCGCCCAAGGACTCAACATTGACACTACTTTCCAGTGTGGTTAAATCGTGAATATTAATTATTAGTCTCATTACTTGAAATCAGCAATAATCAGTAGAAGTAATATTAAAGGAGAATTCGATCGCTAAAACTTTTGCCATAGAAAAAGAGCCTTTAATCACATTCTTTACCATGTGCAATCATGAAATGGCCACTAAGGGGGCGGCAACTCACATATTTTAGTAAACATTAGTGTAGACAACCCCAGTATTTCAAGTGTTGATTATAGTTGCTTTTACACGAAATAGCAAGTATAATTACATCAAGTCAATTGTCAACTGGCAAATGTATTCCTTAAGTCAATACATAAGGAATACATTTGCCAGTTGACAATTTCTTATATCACGATTTCAGTAGCAGACATACTGACATACAACTCGCTATTCAGCAAGAACTGCATTGGAACAACACTAGGGAGATTCCTTTGCAACACTAGACCATGTGGTTTATATGTAAAGAAGGCACAGTTGGGGTTTCCTTTCATACTGGCGCAGCAGAGCTTCGGATTCGTAAGACTAATTATAAACAAAATCTTGCAGACTGTTGGAAATATATCTGCTCTTACTTACACAGTGAATGATGCGATTAAAGACCTGTCCTAACGGGACAAACAAAACAATATTCTACGCAGGTTATATTTACATATTTCATGGCAAACGTCAGACTGCAATGGCATTGACAAGGCCTCAGACGTAGAGGTGGCTTCTTTAAAATATTCTGCATGATTTTATGTGGGAGGACCAAAAGTACACAACATATATAATTTTGCCTAATCCTAAGCCTGTTATGTTAAATAGGTCACAAATTTTCACTTTCTCGCAGACATCTGATATCGCTTTTGATCATATCATGGTAAAAATGGCAATATTTAGGCTGCAATTGTAAAACGTTCTAAACACGACCCATCTAGTATCAAACCCTATAACAGCCTTGTAAACGGCAATTTCGAAATTTTGATAGATTTTTTCTGAATAAGGAATGACTGACAATACAACTGCTCAAGTAATAAAACTGTGCTGGACATATCAAAGGTTGAATCGATTACTGCGAGGTAAGCTTGTTTCATGTTTGTTTTTTAAGCTAATGCCTGAATGTATTCTATTTTCTTTATTAAGTGATAACTCTGATAAATAAATAGTAATGTAATTGGAAAATTACTTTATGGTGACTGCTAGACGCTGTCACTTTCTTGGCGCTTCAACAGAGGGTGGGTGATCGGACCTCCCAAAAAATATCAGGGTAGGCAGAGGATATATTCATTGTTTCCAAAGTATGGGAAGGGAATACGACGAAAAACCCACTGACACTCTTTTTATAAGAAACTCGTGAGATGCCAGTGCCCACTGACTACAAGAAAAGATTGCACACAAAACATAGTAGAGAAGGTGAAATGCATACATTTTTTTTCTGTGACATATGTTCGCCAGGGTAGGCAGAATACTGAAACAAGAGCTCATAGGACAGGCAGCGCCCTACCTCGCCTACCCTTATTGACGTGCCTGGCTAAACACCTGAGCTACTACATAACGTGAAGTGTACCACGTCGTTTGCATTGTTTTCTAATATCAAATTCTACCTTTTTATTCCATCTGTAATTTCATAATTTAAAGTACTTTAATTCTGGTTAAATGCAATTTTTTTCTTGTAATCCTGTTTAGTAATAAACTTGTTGCTCAATCTAACAAAGCTAATGCAGGTTGCATATTACTTATTCAACATACATTCACTGATATAATATAAGTTATGTTACTGTTTGCTACTTCAAATACAAGGTACTACATTCGACTTAAGACAGGTAATTATAAATACAAAGGTGCTTGTAACATTTGCTTGTATTAGTTTGCGATATTGGTGTATCATTGGCATCAATTCTTTGTTTGACTTTAGGGTGACAGTGGTGGGCCATTGGTGTGCCCTAAGAATTCTGCAGGAGATTATAAAGAAGGTCTTTATGTGCCTTTAGCCAAGATAGGTGCAAGACTTCCTGGTGACTTCAAGATCAAAAAATCCAAACTCAGAGGAGTGGAATCCTTTGGTATGCTCTGTTCAGAAAAAGAACTGGGTCTAACCGACGAAGCGGAAGGTTTGATGGAGCTACCGGGTGATTTAACTATAGGTGAAGATATTCGTACTGCACTTGAGCTGGATGATCAAATCATTGAACTTTCATTAACACCTAATCGTGGTGATTGTTTCAGCATTTCAGGTATTGCGCGTGATGTGGCTGTGTTTTGTGATGTACCTTATCAGCCAGTTGAAACTGAAGCGATCGAAGCTAGCTTGGATGACAAGCGTGAAGTCAAACTGGATGCACCTGAGGCTGGTGCCAAATACGTTGGTCGAATTATTAAAGGCGTGGATGTAACAAAAGAGACACCTTTATGGATGGTTGAAAAGCTACGTCGCTCCAGCATTCGCAGTATTAGCCCCATTGTCGACATCACCAATTTTGTCATGATTGAACTGGGCCAGCCCATGCATGCTTTTGATAATGACAAGTTAAAAGGCGCTGTACATGTGCGCTATGCCAAGGCGGGTGAAATTTTGACCTTATTAGATGGTCAGGAATGTAAATTAGACGAAGAGACTTTAGTCATTACCGATGACGAAAAGCCTGTGGCTATGGCTGGCATTATGGGCGGCTTGGACAGCTCAGTGACCGACACCACTCAGGATATCTTTCTTGAAAGCGCCTTCTTTACACCCGAACTCATCATTGGCGATGCTCGTAAATACGGTTTGCATACTGATTCATCTCATCGATTCGAAAGGGGGGTGGATTTTAATTTACCAGAACAGGCCATAGAACGAGCCACTGGATTAATTCTCAAAATATGTGGTGGTGAAGCGGCACCTGTGATTAATTGAAGCATTTGAAATCCATGGTTGACAACTCTAGATTAGCAACCAATCTTCCGGATTCCGGAAGATAATTTCACACCCCAAACTTTATGCTCCTCAGAACAGACTTAACTCTTGTTAAATACCTATTGGTAAGCCTGTCTTAGCAGATAGGGATCAAGGTATTTTAGTAAGCAAGTTTTTATGCAAGATTAGGTTTTTCTATTTGGGAATAAGGGTTGATAAATCGCTTATTAATAAAACAAATTAGAATGCTCCAGCATTAAGCTGCATTATTTACGCTTAGCCTGGAAGTACTATCATAATTAGCCGCCTAATGGCAAGGGGCGGTAATGGCGACAGGTACATACCAGTGATTGCAAATAGTACCACATGTGAATTACATACACGAAAATGGAGCCAAAACTAAATTAGAGCAATAAAAAATTCATAACCAAATTAGTGTTTAGTGTTTAGTTTGGTGTTCATCACAGATCACTAAATTGTCAGCAGATCAAGCTAATCCTTCTAAATTTGATTATTTTAGATGTTTTAACTTTGTTTGTGTTACCTTTCTTTTCTGACTTCAATAAATAGTTTCATAATTTCCAACATTGTTTATTCTAATTTACAGCTTGTTTACCCTCTTTTTACGAAAAAGAAACATTGTCTATTTAGTTACAATTATATTTCTAAAAAGAATTAACTTCCAAGGGCTTTGAGTAGTTTTTTCTGGAAAAGGGAAGTAGGTTAGTTTCATTCCAAGTGCACTAAAGTGCGTATTACTGCAAATAGCAAGATTCTGATGATCGCGTATTGTTTCTTTGTCATTATTAGAGAAGTACATCCATTTTTTAGCTTTCTAAAATCCCCCTCCAACGAAATTAAAAACACATAAATTGGGCTTGCTTACAGGTAACATTACCTGTAGAGCGAAGTGTATTAGTCGTGTAGCCAGTTGCGTGGTTTGGTACGGGAATCAATGGCGTGACTCTGTGAGCTCAGCTGAAGTCGACCCAGTTTTAAATGGGTACCTCGAGAAATATAGGGGAAGGTAAGCAGGAACGATAGGCGAAGGTGCAGGATGACTGACCTCCATTCTGCCATTGTACTTCCTTGCTTGAGGGCTACGAAACGGATATCAGAACCACTGGTTTGGAACTTAAGGGTCTAGTGCCCCGATACTCACTTACTTTACTTATTTCTTACTATGTCTAGCTCTGTACTCAGGAGCCCGTCAGGATGCAAACTTTTGGCTTTGGCATTTTTCCCACACCAATATACACTTCAATATCCAGCACTTTTGTCCCGATAACCGCTAAATCTTGATTTAATCAGTGGTACGACTTGAAGGTTGCCATTACTATGTCTTAGAGACAGTGGGATACTAAGAGACAAAAACGTGAAGATAGACATAAATGTGTAGAAAAACTTTTCTACACATTTACTTCCAAAATAAAATATCCAAACCTGGCTTAAAATCTGGGATCTATGCACACATAGCTACTGCTACTAATTTTGATAAACGCTCACTGGATCACCAAGCCTCCTGAGGCCAATAAAGCCGTGCTTACTCTTTTCTTTACATCTCTCCGATTATTCATTCTTTATATCCTGTCCATCTTGTTCCAGTTTCCAAAAAATCCTGTTTATTGTTCCAGCAGTTCAGGCTTCCATAAAATTCCTTCTTATGACCTCTTCCCTCCCCATTCGGAGACAGCCTGATTTCTGTTTAGCCATAGACAGGAAGTAAAAATGTAAACTCTTTAGAAATCTGCAAATTGTGGCTTAGCCACTTTAACTTTAATTTTGTCATAAACTTATAAATTGGGATCGAGCCATATTTTGTAAAACTAATTTTGGTATACGCCCAGCTTTCAATTCTCCTAAAAAAATAATTTTTAATATTTAAAAAGTATTAATAAATGGATTAATTTCAAAAAATGTGATAATTTTTCCTGGCGTGTTGCCAAAGAAAAAAATCCGCCAAATCTGGAAAGCATTTTAGAACACAACAAATACATTAAAACGGTCATCTCAAGCACTTGATTCTCCAATTTAAAAAAATAAATATATTAAATAAAACAGGTAAAGCTAAATTGGCCCTTTCATTCAGAAACATTCGGATAAAAACATAAAGTATTTCAATCCCATAGTCTTGGAAGGACTGAAGCTTCAGTATAAGAAGTAGTTGGTCAAGGGCAAGGGGCAGCAGTCTTCTCATATATCTTATAATCTATTTCCGTATTTAATTTAATGTCATCATTTACTTCTGTTTAAAAAATCTTGTTTTATTTCTGCTCGTTTCAAAATAATCGTTTCCACTTCTCCTAAACATGACAGCCTCCCCCCCCCCCAAGTACCTTATTTTTTCACCTACGGGGACTGTTGCGCGTTAAAAACCCCACTTTTCCCACTAAAGATCAGCCCCTTTATCACCACGTACCGATATTCGAAGATACCGTATTCAGCTAAAACCTGCCCCTTTTGCTACCATTTTGCTACCATGATGCAAGTATCATGATGCGAGTATCAAAACGTTAGCAAAAGAAATGAGTTTTGGAAGTTTTAATAGTTCAGGGTGCAAAAATGGTTTTGAAAGTTAATGGTAATTGCTTGCCTGGGCCGTATTACCAGTGATGATGGCGGATGCAGTAAAGATACAGAACCTATAATAGCCAAACACAGGGTGTTTCTTTGCAGTTGAAATTTTTTGGAAGGATAGGAAGATTACTTGGCGAAGTAAGATTAGGAAATTGAAAGCCGCAATAATGACATTGGCCATTTGTGGCTTTGGAACCTGCTACTCAGGTCTTATTCTACTCAATTCTGACCTCCAGTTTAAGCAATACAAATTTATTCTGACACGGGCGTAACTTGCCCTGCGTCACTCATGCCCAGACTACTTCAAGAACATGCTCTTTTGCGAGTCTTCGGATATGTCCGTACTACCATACATGAGAAAGCATTGAAAGAAAAAAAATGATAATACACTTTAATCTCTGTTTTAAATACTCTCAAAATTATTGAAGTCAACAATATATGGACTCGAGTATCCTTGCTACAGGATGTTTATACCAAGGACCTAAATCTGACTTTAAACAAGGGATTGAAGAGGCAATCAAACCATGAAATTCTCAACAAGTAATTTTTGTTTTTTATAAATACTTTAAAACTGCCCAGCACGGACGTTTGGTACTTAAACGAGCGAGTGGGGGAGGAGCTAGTAGGTCCGGGGCTATTTTTAACATATACTTTGATGTATTTCACAATTTATCAGTTTTAATTTTCAAATTGTCGGTATCTCATCTGTTATTATTAGATGATATTTTGCCAGATGTCATTCTTATCGGAATAGTATACATGTTTTTACTCATCTTTTGACATACTAAAGGCAGCTCGACTTACACCAAAAGCTATTATGGGTCATGATATATTATTTTATTAATAAAGATTTGCTAACGCAAAGACAAGCGAATGGCAATATCAACGTATTTCCCAACGTTTCGATGTCATCTTGACGCCATTCTCAGGGTGGATAAAGAATAAGTGTACAAACGACAATTTATCACATTGCAATTTATAATACTTTATAACGACGATAAAATGTTATAAATTATTGTTGTACGGTTATTTCTTTATCCACCTTGAGAACGGCGTCAAGATCACACCGAAACGTCGGAAAATAAGTTGATATTACTATATTATAATATGCCAATCCAAAAAAAAGTTCCACATTTTTGTAGATAGGAGCTTGAAGCTGAATACGCTGAATGCGATAGTGAGATTTTCGTTAAAATTATATGACTTTTAGATGTTCCCCCTATTTTCCAAAATAAGGCAAATTTTCTCAGACCCGTAACTTTTGATGAGTCAGACTAAATTTGATGAAACTTATATATTTAAAATGAGCATAAAAATCCAATTTTTTTGATGTGTCAATTAGTATCCGAATTCCGTTTTTTAGTTTCGTTAACTATTGAGCCGGGTCGCTCCTTACTATAGTTCATAACCACAAACTGTTTGATATAGCATTTTTTTCAAATTCCTACAGTCTTTCTTTTTTGAATAAAGCAAAAAATTGCGCACTTTCGGAAGTTACAGAAATTTTAATTTTTTGAAATCACTATGTTAGTAGAATTCTTTACACAGAAACTGATGAAGCTCTGTCCAAGCGTACTATTAGAGTTGCTAACGTCTCGTATCCTATGCACAGATGCAATCCTGGATGGAACCCTATCCCGGTGCACTATTGGAGATGCTAGCCCATTGTATCTGCCTATACTTCAAGCAGAGCCATAACATTTCTTGGAAACATCACTTGCCAGGTTTGTTTTGTTGGTAAAACAATCACATTTTAAGACCCCAAATTCATCTAAGCTAGGTTAGCGTCTATGTCTATTTTTACCAATTTGGAGGTGAAAGTCTCCTAATAAAATACCCATACTCTACCTGGGATCTTTCCTGTTTGCTCCTGTAATTGTGCGCGTGATTCTAATTCTACAATTCTAACTCTACAGTTTCCGTCTGACGGTCAAACAGTTCATGGTAACGAACTGTAGTAAGGAGCGACCTGGCTCAATAGTAACCGAAACTCTAAAAAATGGAATTTTGATACCAATAGTTACATCAAAAGAATCGCATTTTAATGCCTCACCCCTTTGTACAAACAGGAACTCTTGATTTGCTATAACCATGCATGGGCCACATCCACATTCCCCAACGTTTGGAAATGTTCATCTCTTCTACCTACTTACTATAGAGAAAAATAAACTTAAATATGGCCCTGAGTCATACAGACCTATAATGATCACTCCTGTACTGGGAAAAGTAATGGAGAAAAGGATTTACCACCAGCTGCTATGGTTTGTTGAGAAGAATAATATGATACCTTGTACTCAAACTGGCTTCAGGAAACACCAATCCTCAACAGATGCTTTTATATTGTTAACAAATGGAATAAATGAATCCTATCCAAAAATGATATCCTAACTGTCTTTATTCCTAGACATTGAAGGGACGTATGACAAATTTAACCACAAGATCCTTTTGGTTAAACTTTCATGTCTTGGATTACCCCCCAAGCTTGTATCCTTTATAAAATCTTTCATGGAAACTCAAAGATTCATCGTTTGTGTAGGTTCAACCTACTCACTCAAAACTACAATGACCAAAGGTGTTCCACAGGGTGCAGTCCTGAGCTGCCTCCTCTTTTCCCTATTTCTCTGGGTCATGAACCTCCCACACACGAATTTATAATATGCTCTGGTATTGCTGATGATGGTATGCTGATGATCTGGTATTATGGGCAACTGGCAGCATCTTTGAGATTACAAATTCAAAGTTGCAAAAATCACTTTTCCAATTTGGAAAGTTTTCTCTAAATTCTGATTTATCCATTGCACCCACTAAGTCGAAAATCATCCAATTCCACCACAAGTGAAATAATCTTAATGCAAGGCTAACTCTAATTGGAATAATTATTCCAGAGGACAATCAAATCAAGTACCTAGGCCTCATGCTTGACCAAAAACTTAATTTCCACCTTCACATCACAAACACAATACAAAAAAGCTATTTGCCTTTCTTCTCAATGCCGCGGAGCAATTTACGATTGTTAACAAACAACTTCCTTATGATGATCCGGGAAAGAAAAACCACACACGGTTTTAAAACGTGCTATATTAACACACTTATGAATGGCACTAGTACGACGAGTGTTACAGAAATCAGAACGGCTATGATGTACGAGGTGATTGGAGTCGACTTGAGAATCAAAGCGAGTGGAAACTCGGTCGCTTTAAGTTTAGTGTAGTTTGCTGGTCGTTCAAAGTCAAGAGGACATGGTAGTTCATAAGGGTTAACCAACAAATTTATCGGCATTGATTGACTTTTCTTAGTTTATTTTGGTTTTCATGCGATATATCTTTATTTGAGTACAATATCCCAACTTTTGAGTATTTAATTAATTATTTTATTTCTAAAAGATTTCGATGAATGTGGTGTTCATAATGGTGGTTGCGAACAAATGTGCAATAATACAAATGGAGGCTTTCATTGTGAATGTCGAGCTGGATACGAACGAAAGACGGGAAATGACTATGGCTGCCAGGGTAAGTTATTTCCTTAATTCTTAGATTATGTTTACACGAGTACCGACCCAAATGGACCAGTACCAAAACTGGTATGGAGTGACCTTGCGCTTAGATGGGACCTTGGGGATGCGAAGTCGTTTGGATCTGCTGTCCGTACCAGTTGAATTCCTTATGAAAGTGGACCAGTTTGGATCCAAAATCAAAGAGGTTTCGTGAAAATACTTGGGATCCAAACTTGTGCTCATCGAGGCAAAGAACCACCCCTATGAGGTTAATTTGACGCGATCTCAATTCAGATTCTATTTTCGTCCTTGTATTGACACATTATTCATAATCTCCTTCTCCTTCTCCTTCTCCTTCTCCTTCTCCTTCTCCTTCTCCTTCTCCTTCTCCTTCTCCTTCTCCTTCTCGCTTTTTATCATCTTGATTTCTATCAACATAGCTAACTCCTTATGATATTTTGGGGTAACTATGGATGGAAGCATCTATAATCCGCAAAACAGATTATAGACCAATATCGTTTTCGCCCAGTTGCACAGTAATTTTAACACATTGAAGCGACTGTCTAACCCAAACTTTCTGTTTTGCAACAAGTCGGCGTGACATATGGGCCACGTTTCCTCAATAGGAAACCGGCAAAATTTAATCGTGGTCTCTAGCTTTTCTAAAACAAAAACCTGAGCAATAACTATTTTGTTACTAAATTAAAAAAAAATGAATAGTTTTCTCAAAAGCAGGCCAACGTGAATGATTTCTCTTTGTATCCTCATGATAGCCAGTAGTTTTAAATTAAGAATACACCAATCATCCTTAACTTCGTCTTAACTCACATATTGGCCAATTATTCTTAACTTTTGCAGCTAGTCCACAGTGTTTTTCTTTATTATATACTGTGTAAGACATACTAAGTCAGTACTTGTCTTTCTATGCAATTTTGACGAATCACCTTACTTTAAACTTCATATTGCCCTATGTTGCTTTACAGGCAAACATACCATTCAATTAAGCAAGTTATGTTTGCCTTCTGCTCAAAACAATCTAAGAATCATTCATTAAATTTGTGTTCCCCATCGACGAGTTGTACCCATGGACCCCCTTGGAGCCCATAAAAACACAAAATAGATTTAGCTTTTTATGTAGACCTCTCCCGGTTTATAAATCGTCCCTAGTGCCCTGTTACATACTGCTTGCTTTCAAACATCCACAATGTCAAACATTCCTGGACACACTTTTCCGTTTCAATTGCTTAAGGCTAACACGTTTAAACCCATAAGCACTACTTTGAGTACCCAATTAAAATTGTAAATTTTTGTTATTTCCAACTCTGTTTATCTGATAATTACCCACTAGAAAAGTTGGTTTGTGGTACAAAACTTGAATATTGCGTTGAGTAACGGATTCATTTTGCTAAAAGTTTTTGCCATACACTGATCACAGCAATCGTATGGAGTGAAATTAGAAAGCTATTACGATGGATTTATAAGAAATGAGAAGATCCTAGAAAATAACGGTCACGAGAGCGACACGTTTTTTTGCCACTCATGTTATTGACAAAGGCGTAAATTGTGAACAAATTCTTTTTGTCGACAGAGTACTAGCTTCCTTGTTTTGATAAATGCGTCCTCCAAAGCGGCAAGATGAAACAGAGATCAGGCTCTCGCTAACACCCTAAGGGAATCCTCTTGATAGTCGTTAGCGCATGACGGGTTTTCAATCAAATGCTGTCCTGTTGCTGAGTCTGTTTTGGGATCTGTTGAGCTGATTTTGTTTACACGATTCGGTAAAATTTTGGAAACCTTACTGCGTCTACTGATGAAGGCTGGCACATGTTGCGTGATTCTGTCATGTAACCTCTGCGACCTAATTGTTAGAAAAAGGTCGAGAGGTGTCGAGAGCTAGAGGGGGTAAAAACGAAACGTAACTCAGATGTGGAAAAGCAGATGTACAAAGCCTATTGGCACGTTTCTTAATTTCTAAAGAATGTAAACCCCTGAGGGGTAACGAAAAACTTTTAATTCGTTTGGGAGCTGATGAAACTGTATTTCGATGGGTAAAGAACTTGCTAAAAGTAACATTAAGACATAAATCAATCAATCTAGTGGGATTACCATTACAAACAAGTAGTTTACTAAACGTTTCAAGAGTTCAACATTTAAAAAGATCATACGTGGAGCAAATATCAAAGCAACAGTTAAATGAAGTAAAAAAGATAAGACCTTTCTTGTAATCGATAGGAAAAAAACAATCGAACTGAGTGAGAACCGCTAATCCCCCGACAGCAACATCAGCTATCTCACAGAGACCTGTCTGTTATCGAGATTAAAAAGACTCTTTTACTATTGAGGTGCAAAAGCAAATAAAATTAAGTCTTTAAGGTTCAATTTATTCTAACATTTTTTGAAGAAGAAATGTAATCAAAATAAACAATGCACTGGCCGGTATTTCCTTATCTTAACTTGCATTTGTTTCGGTTTAAAAATTTACAAGACTTACTGTTTGGCGGGTAGAGATTTATGATCAGATAACACAAAGCCTAACCCGTCATCGCGAGAGCCAAGTAGTGTTAATTCCCCAATAGTTTTTATGAAAAATAACGAGCACATCTTATGATAGCATAAATCCTGATAGTACCTGCTATTAGAAATTTTTAGGGAAGTTGTAGCTAAGTAGTTTCGCCTCGCGGAAAACGAGTTTACATTGCGAGTCAATGTTTAGCAGTTGGATGTAGAAGAAATTACAGCTCCAATTATAGCTTGTGATAATTGTTTAATGGGAGGAATGGTGGTTGTTTACTCTAATCAAGGAAAACACATCGTTTCATCGAGGGTATATTTGTTGTTCTTGCTACTCCACATTGCTGGTTGAACATATAGTAGATCAATGCCAAATAAGGAAACTTTATTGAGAACGTTTCGTCTTCTGAAAGACTTCTTCAGGTCACCTACAGATTGTTACTGCAAATTGGCGAAACTTAACTCAAAGACCTACAGTACAGATGTGAAACCAAAACTGGAATTTCAATCTTGTACATTCTCACGAGAGAATTTCTTTGTCATGAAAAATTTCAGTAACAATTTGTTGGTTACCTGAAGAAGTCTTTCAAAAGACGAAACGTTCTCAATAAAGTTTCCTTTTTTGGCAGTTTATCTTCTATAATTTGTTGGTGGTCTATTCACCTTTTTATTCCAAAATGGTTGGAAAAGAGGCTACTTTTTTCGTCCGCAAGTTGCATGTCATTTGCGTTGTGAAATTGTAAGATTGTAAGAACGGTTTCCGTTTGGTATTTGAGGCGGTCGCTATTAAATTGCGGAAGCCGTCGTGGTGTAGGCAGAAAGAGTTTGTATTCAAAACGAGGTTGTTATAGCTAGTGCATTTGTATTTTAAATATTTTTAAATTTTACCCAAGACTTTTGTTATTTCACATTTTTTGTAATAATTTCTCTATCGCATCATGGCATTTCTTTTCCTTTGACCTTATTTGCAAATTTTGTACCACAAGCTGCTTATCGGTATAGTTGTCGGCAATGTTTGTCACACTAGTCATAGTCAGCATCAGCATCAGCATCAGCATCAGCATCAGCATCCTTCTTCTCTATTTTACTGATGAAACTTCAGGTGTTTATTCACGTCGACTAAGGCACGAGTGAGGATAATCAAGTGGGATTACGAATAAGACGGGGATTAAGGTGTCCCCTTGTAGAACACCTGATAAGAATATTAAAAAACGTCAGTGTCTCTATCTGTTAATCTGACTTTGTGTTCTTTGAAAGCACCATGACCGCCTTGATTGTTCATTTCGAGATTCTCAATGGCATAAAAATGGCCTCTTATTTAGCTCTACATACTGAGGTACTTTTGGCTTGTACCCCTTCTGTAAATCTTCTCACAGAATTTACCCTAAGTGCTGAGTGTTCAGAAACCAGCCGATGTCTTCACAGGACCTTTCCGATTACTGGTTAAATGCGATTCAACAATTTAAGTTATGCATCTCTATTAGGGAGGGAAGCTAGGTTCACCTTCCTTAGGGCATGATTTTTCCCCTGAACGATTTATTCACACATTGGTTGTAAATAAGTTAGCTTTGCCGGTCCAATAAAACCAAAAGAAGGGGGCGTTGAATGAATCAGTAAACAAGTTGTCAATGGGTTCTCTTAGACTTTGTGATAATTTACCAATAATAGTTCAGCTGAATTTATATGCTTTGTATGGTTCAGTTACTAACTATTCTTATTGATTCACGTGGCTGCTTTGTGACCATGACAACATGCAAGAGTGTAGTATTAACACAGAATGCAATTTATTCATTTTCATTACCAAAACGATGCACACGGTTATAAAATGTTTATTTTGTACCGTTATTAAACCAGTACTCACAAGAAACTACTTGTAGCTAAGGGGTTTTAGCTAAAAGTTGCCTCATCAGCATTGTAGGCCCCCACGGAAAAGGATTCTGTCACATCAAAGTACTAGAATAAGAATGGTGGTAAGCGCTGTCAACAGAATTAATATCAGATGAATGGGATCAGTGTCGAGGTGTATAACTATATGACAGTATTCTCTATGGCAGTGACACTATATTTTATGTACTAGCACTAGTGAACTCCACTCCCTACCATTTATTTATTGAAGATTCAAGGACCCAAGGATTGGGTGGTGGTTCCCAGTGAGTAAAATATGCAAAGAGACAATTTGAAATGTTACAGGAACGTTCACAGGTATGAAATAGTTGTGAAAAGCCATTGTTTTGAAGGTCAGAAAAGAGCTAACAGTTAAACCTGAAAGTTGCAATAACACATACATGAAACTTGAAGTAAATTAATATCCTATTCTTTGGTTTGACTATGTACATGAGCCTAAAAAACATAGCAAGTTGAAGAAAAACAAGACATTACTGACCTAGAAAAATAAATTTTTCAGGGAGCTGAGGGGATTCAAATGCTATGCTCCTTTGATAGGTGGACCTTTACCTTCACCACTGAACAATCAAGTCTCTGATAATGAAGATGAGAGATTTTCAAGTCAATTTTTCATGGTGTCATTGGTTACACAAAAATTACAAATAATAATCCAAAGCAATGGCATGACTTTGCAATTATGTGTAAAATATTTATGTGGTAGTCACTCGGGGACTGAGAGAGAACCAAGTTGTTTTACCACAAAATACATTGTAAACAAGTAAGAGGTTTTGATTTGGTTAAAGCAATAAGTATTAGTTTATAAATACGATCCATCTTAAAAGTAACAACATTGATTGAGTGACAGGAAATGTGTAATAAAGTTAGGTAAAACTTTACTTTCGTCACAAGCTGTCTAAACTGGAAACTATGCTGCTAAGCAGCATAATTTCCATACTGTAGCACTTAGAAATGCTAATTCTAGAAACGCATCCATTTCTAGATGACCCTCCTCCTCCATGGGCAAACTAAAAAAGCGTAAAGTGGGCAGGGTTTTGAAACCGAGGGAAAAGTTGGGGTTGTACAATATGAATGAAATTACATTTAAAATACTAATTCCAGTCATCACTGGTTATTTCTGTATAGTAGTAAGTCCAAAGATAATCAAAAAACTTACACTTCCATTAATGCTAATATCCAAGATGGTTCACTTTCACTTTCGAGTTTAAATTAGCCAGCTGTTTCTGAACAATTGCAATATTAGCTGTTGTGACATGGCCTGTGGCGAAATTTGAACCGGCGAATCAGAGCGATTAGTTAAATATTACGAAAGGTAGGCAGTGCAACGTCCGATTTTGCTTACAAGTAACAATACCTATATAGCGAAGCGTATTAGTCTATGAGCCCCGCGGGCAGCAGGGCGAGGTCTGATTGGTTATGCCTTGTTTGTTATGGTCATGATCTTTCATCATTGCAACCCTATTTTCCCCAGAAATTGTGGTTAGTCAAGGGCGAGCTTCTGTGGTGTTAAAAGTTCGAAAGGAGGATATTTTAGTTTCTGATGATTGCATGTGCAAAGCAAGATTGAATTTAGAAAACTAACATTGGTAAACAAGTATGGTAAGCAGTATCAGCTGATGTCATTGTATAGACTGTAAATAATTATCAGCAAAGCCTAGAGTACCTAGGGAGGGATGGGTGGGAGGGCGGTGCAGATAATTGTAACAACTAAGAACTTGTTAGGTAGCATGATACAAGGATGTCCAACAGCTGTTCTCATTGAACAATACTATTGCTTTGTACTTGTCAACTACCGGTATGGAAATTAAAACCTATTAAGCAGTTATAGATACAAGATTTCATTATTTGTAATCATAAGATTGCCTGTTACCAAAATGACTGGTAAATTTCATCAAATTAAGGTAACACTTAACAGACAGTTTTCTCTTTTGCTTTCTTACCTCTGTGAGATTGTTTACCTTGTAGCTATGTATGCCTACAGCTTCATGGACTGGGATTGGAATGCATATTATTTCTATAGTACAAGAGGTGACAACATTTTGACCTCTAAGTGTCATTGAAAAGCAGGTGTCTGCCTTGCCTGCCAGTCAGCAGTTTAATGTTTATCCATATGATGTTTTATGGTATGGCCCAGTAAATTGTTTGTCATGTTTAGTAGGTTTATCTCAACCTGGCAACCCTTGCTATATTAACTGCAAAATTAAATTATGTGATATATACCATTTTTACCTTGGTAGGTTGCTGTCAATTCTGAAGGGCAGGTTAGGTTTGCAAAATTTAGGTAACTTCTTTGGCACCTTTCTTGAAATTTTCTTTACAGGTTACACACTATTGCTCTCTCCTCATGGTGTAGATTGTGCACTTACATACATAAAAAGTCATTGTTATCTACTTGTCATTCTATTAGCAAACAATTGACGTGCATTGTTTGCACAATTTCCCAAAATAGAAAAAGTTTAAGTATCGTAAATACCTTTTAATTTCTTTGTCTTTTTATCACTGATATTTTATATTTTATTCTTTAAAGTAACTTACATATATTTTTCTATTTAATTTTGTAAAGTAATATGTATCTTAAAAAATAGTAATTTTCGCTTGTTATTTTTTGTAACTTTTTTTTCTATATGGCCAAATAAATACATAGGCTACTTACGGTGTTTTGGAAGTAGTATTGCAAACCGAGAATGTCTGTTTCCTTTTTTGGATGCTTGTTGTAAGTTTACGCCATGTCCTCCGTGCACTCGGTTACAGCACAGCTGATTACAGTGACGCATAGGTCCAGATCTTGACAACAAACCTTTCCGCATAGGTTGCAATTCAGGGTAAAGTTTTCAGTCACCAATTCTTCATAGCTACATTCTGCTCTTTGATCTTGACATCGCATGTGATTAACAAATCCAGCCCTTGACAAAAGAATACGCCCACACACTGGACATGTGAGATCTTCTTCCTTTGATGGCCCTCTCTCTTTGCGCCGCACTCTTCCGCTTTTCATGACCCTTTCCTTCTCAAAATTCTCTATACCAGTGTATATATTAATTCTCCACATCACACGGCCACCAGCTTCTTCTTCCCAGTTTTGATTTGTGATTTTCAAATTTCTTTAATTTTTCCTTTATTTTATCGCGGTATCTCTTGTTTGGTTTGAGCAGGTCTCTTTCCTTATTGAAGTTCTCCATACAACATAAATACATACATACATACATACATAAATACATGCATACATTCATACATGCATACATACTTAAATACATTCATACATACATACATACATACATACGTACATACATACATACATGTATACATACATACATACATACATACATACATACATAAATACATACATACATACATGCATACATACATACATACATACTTAAATACAGACATACATACATACATGAGGGGGTGCGTGGCTGAAATAGAATAAAAATATTAGACTGTAAAAATGTTCTTAGCCTAGGCCTAACAAAACAGGTACTTGGATAGAGTATGAAAAATATCACAGTCCGTGGAGTGGTGACATCATCACGACGTCCTGGTAATAGCTTACATCGACACATATAACTATAAATCGTTTAGTAATTTACATGTAGTCGAATCTGAGTACATATAGTGGTTCGAAAGACATTAATAAATGAATAACTTGTCAGTAAAAATAAGGAAACAATTAGAGTTTACTAACTTGATTAGTTACTACGTGTCGTCATCGTCATCATCATGTGATATAACGTCTGTTTTCCATGTTTGAATTTTCTGGATGCTAAGAAGTCTCTACACTTTCTGAAACAATTTTCTTGTTCCAATCGTTCAAATGTCAAACGGTTAGTAATCAGATAAAGGGAAAGCGATTTATTTAACAATGTCCTATGATAAACGTAGCTATATGACACTGAAACGTACGTGCATAACCTAAATCACCACAATTGTATAAAAAAGGGAGACAAGTATATCAATGAAACGTTATCCTTTTGTAACGATTTGAGTCGGAAAAATTAACAGTCAGGCAACAAAAATTGGGGGGGGGGCTTGCTACACGCTACCACCATTCTTCCTGCTCATCTTTCTCTTGGCAATGGCGTTAACTCTCATAAGACAGAATCAGCTTTACCGCAACTAGTGATATAAGACACAATATTAGAATCGCAGCGTAGTACTTACCAGAACGTGACACCAATGCAAGAGCATAAATTGTATGAAATTGCTCCAACAGATCATTAACCTTTACAGTCAAAATGATATTGTTTTTAATAAAATATTTTGCCATACAGTACTAAATTGTTGATAATTTTAAAAAGGATCACGAATCATCGAAAAATTGGTAAAATGTATTGAAATCACAAGACATAACTTGCACTTCCAATTCTCATTTAACTGTAGGACATTCTTCCAGAAACTTCCCTTGTCTTAAAAACAATGAGGCTACATCTCTGGCTAAGCCAACTCTTCTTGTTCTTGCAATTTCAAATAACCGTAGTAAATCTCTGGCAGTCTTGAAGTATGAGCTCGAAAAGAAGATAAAAAATGTCTCATGTCTGATAAATATGTATGTTAATCTGAAAATTCTCCTTGTAGCATCTGCAAAAACTACTGCACTAGAGCAATTTCAAGGAAATACACTTCCAAATAAAAATCTGCACTAGAATCTGTATATAAGTATCTTTTTTAGTCGGAAGCTAGAATTTTACCCTCCCGTTATAACATTGGCAAATTGCAGGGGTATTTTTAGAATGTGTTATACTTTTTCAAATGTTAAACCATGATTAGTCTGACACTAATAAGCACAATATAGATCAAACAAGGACGGTGAAAATAGATCAACTCCCAAAGGCAAACTTAGCAGACGAGGGCCTTAATAGAGCAGTAACTCACTTTATTCTTCCTAACACAAGGAAACAGACCTCCACACTACATATGTGGATTATGTCCTAGTTCAAGCTTTGGAACTATACTAGTAACTAGCTCATTTAATAGTCAAAATACATACCATCCCAAAGTTAAATTGGGAGGTCATTTTTGACCGCTGTACAATTTTGCTTTCTTTATTACAAAGTGTATTTTTAACGTAGACCTTTATCATCCCCAGACATTTCCTAACTTTCCTAGAAATGCCAGGAAACAAAAAAAATTAATTTTCTCCTATTTCCAGAAAGAGGTCAATTAAGTACTCTACCTAGAAAAACAAGCGATCAAAATTGACTGCAAAATATTTTTCTAGATAGATTTTATCAAAAGCTGCAAGAGGTTTTATGCGGTACGCACCGCGCGCCCACGCCGCCGCGGCCGAGGCCGTCGGCGGCGACCGGGCCAAGATCCAGGCCCTCCTGGAGGCCCAGCAGCGCAACCTGGACGCCCTCGACGCGCTCATGGTCGCGATGAAGGGCTGGCAGGACCTGCACGAACTGAAGTTGAAGCTGCGCGGCATCATCGAGGAGCAAGAGGTCCTCATCCGCCGGCAGGACGAGTCCGCCAAGGACGACGAAAACAAGAAGAAGAGCGGCAACAGCCGGCGCTGAGCGTTCCGGGGCGTCCCGCCCCCGCTCCCCGCCGCGGTTGCCGCACGAGACCGACAGCGACGAGGTGAGCGACATGCACGCACAAGACACCCAGCCTTCCCCCCTCCGCGTCTTCGTACGCATCCTCTTCTGCGCGGCCCTCGCCTTCGGTGCGGTGCACGGCCCCGACCTCGCCACCGCCGAGGAGAGCGCGGCCGCCGAGAAGCGTCGCCGCGCGCAGAAGGAGATCGAGGAGAAGGTCAAGGACTTCAGCGAACAGCTGCGCGGCCTCGCCGACCAGCTGCGCAGCACCGGCATGGACTACGAGGCCAAGCTGGTCGAGTCCGCGCTGACGCACGTCGACTCGTCGAAGGTGCTGGGCGACATCAGCGACGCCCTCGACGCGCTGCGCAACAGCCGCGACTCGAAGGCGACCGAGTTGATGACCAGGGTCGTCGACACGCTGAAGAAGCTGCTCGACATCCTCGAGGATCGCGATCGCTCGTTCACGCAGAAGCAGCTCGAGAAGAGCATCGAGGCGCGCGAGCAGGCGGTGAAGGACGCCGAGGAGCTCATCGAGAAGCAGACCGAGATCGAGCAGAACCTCGAGAAGCTCCAGCAGGACTCCCGCTCCGAAGCCGCGCGCAACGCGGAGGAGCTCAAGCAGGCCGTGGACGAGGAGGGCCTAGGAACATATACACTCCTAACATACTGTCTGCTGACACACGCCAGTCATCAGTTTTGGGACCTTTAAAGAGTACAGAAACGGAAGTGCAAGAAGGACAAAGGTATCAATGTATACAACGCATAAGTCGAGTAAATTATGGGACTCTTCCTCTCCTCTATCAAGCCTCCGTAAATATTTGGACATTTTATACTGCATCCATTCTCCTTATACCACGATTTGAAACTTTTTCAATAGCCTGTAAGTATTTGTGAAAATTTCAAGATCCATTGAAGTTCTTCAACATAAGTCTCAAAGGTTTCTTAGAATGGCTTGATATCAGCCCCTAGGATAAATTTATAACAGCCTTGTCATCAAAAGCCAAAAAGGCTACATTGGTACTTTTAAAAAAGCTCTAAAATCTCGTTTTTTATCAACTGTAACAATTTTTCTAGAAAGAAGTAAGTTGTGTGTGTTTCAATGAGTTTAATTATGACCCCAGTATTAAAAGAATAACAATCCACTAATAAATACAGGGTCAGCTTAAACCTCAACAAAATGCTTGGATTTGCTCTGCACTTGCTTTATTCTAGAAAATTTAAAGCATCCTAAAAACATTCAGACTTATTAGAAACTTTTACGTTATAATTGGCAAGAGACTATTATAACTATTGCAAAAAAAGTTGAGACTTTTGTTGGGGGAGGGGCGGGGGGCTTTCTGGTTATGTTATCCTGTTGCATCTAGTAAGCGATGCAGTAAACACCCTTTTACCGACGCAGCAATTTCTCAGTTTGGCCCACTGATAAGCAGTGGAGTCATTCCCCAGGGCCCTTCTTTCCAAAAGGGAAAGTGGTCACACTGGGGCGGGATCATCATTGAGATTGATCTACTCTTCATATATTTCAATCAATCATTAATTAAACTTTACATGTTTCACAATTTGATCACAAAGAAACATTAATTACAATTGTTATTGACTAAAATGTGCGGATGAAGCATTAAAAGGATCCCCAACAATAATTATTGTCGGAAATAGCATGTTTTAGAAGTGGCGCTAAAGACCGCTGATCATAAATTTAAAAACATGCTCACTCTAAATGATCTCTCTGTTGATCGCTGATCTATAAACGTTATATATACGCAGAACATGAGTAAGATATCTTGTATTGGAAGGTCTAAATTAATAGGGGGTGGGGAGCAATAGCTATCTTAGCTAAAAAACTAGCTTTCCAGCTTTTGGCAGGAAGTGAATAAAATATCTGTTCTCATTAATGACAGATTCTTTCCATAATTCGCAAGAGGCGGTCCTACTGCGCGGTTAAGCCTGCTTCGTGGCTTTCTTCTCTGCCCGGTAGTCTAAATTGGGTGGCGTAGCCCTTAGGCGCCACAGCTGCCCTTCATTTATTAGTTAGCCTATTTGGTGTTTTTTTCTGTTTATTTAGGGTAGTTTCAGCGTCGAGCCCACTTCTCATCTGGGGTCTTTGATTGAGAGAACTTAGTCCCCACTCTCTCTGATTAGAAAAAACGTTTAATGCTGTGCTACTCTTGCTATGGAATGAGGACATGATTTTGTTTCGTGTGAATTGCTATACTTTCTGCTCACAACTTGGATTTGTAAGCTGAATGCTGTGAGCACCTCATCCAAGCAATAATAGTACGGATAAGCTATTTTTGTGAAGTTTTTAAATGTACGTTTACGCTTACTTAGTTCCTTGTTAGTTGGTTAATTGCTTATCTTCATTGATACTTTATATTTCTAATAACAACAAATAGCATACTGTTGTAAATTGTAGTCTTTTGTAATCTTATAATGATTTGGATGGTTATTTACTTATTAGAAGTTAATCTTGGCCTTTCTCAAGTTATATTAAGGTAAGCTCCCTATCACTTATGCCAAGACAACAATGAAGTTTTCCCATATCAGTCATTTAAAAGCGATCACTTAAATTTTTCTAGAACCTTTTCATCTTATCTTCTGTCTTCACAATCAAGATAAGATCATCAATCAATACTGCCAAAATAGCCATACTATTTTCAAGACGAAAAGATGTGCAGGGGTCTCCATCACTTTTTTAAAAACCAATCGACTCAACATTCAAAATAAAAACTTTAATCTATCATCTTGAAGATTGTTTTAGTCTTTACAGAGAGTTTTTCAGTTTGCACAATAGATGCTTCTCTCTCTTTCGGTTGTCGAATAAAAACCTTTTCTTCAAGATTACTGTTCAAAAATGCCTTGGTAACATCCGCTTGATGAATAAGCATACTACGCTGTGTTGCAACAGCTAAAAATTTTCACGCTTGACGAGAATCTAACTACTGGCGAAAGTGTTTCACATTAATCAAGACCATATATCTGAGTGCATCCCTTTGCAACAAGTATACCGTTGAAACATTTCGCTGCGTAAGTATCTTGTAGTGTCGGCACTAAGCAGCACATGAAACGTGCGTTCATGACATTTTACATAAAGACATCAATTGTCAAAAATCATATGGTGTTATGTACATGATGGCACAATAACTAGAATGCATAATGCGGGGTGTACAAAGCAGGGGGTGACTTCACAACATATATCTATGGATTTGTCCATTTCCGGTGTAATTCACATCAGAACACATGTTAACATTCCGGGAGCTGCTCCATCATTCTTGATCTTTTTCTCATCCATTTGACTACAAGAGTACAGAGCATTAATCTTACAGCAATAAGATTACACCATCACATACTATTCTGTCACCCTTATGTCACCTCTATAGCCTTCGTCCATCAGGTGATTCCACAAAATTCAATGTTTCATAGGGCGAACTGCCGCGCCAACTGGCCTTGCGGCTGGCCGAGGCCAAGGCGCATGCGGTCGCCCCGCGCCATCGCGGTGCCTTCATACTGGCCGCCGACACGGTGGTGGCGGTCGGCCGGCGGATCTTGCCGAAACCCGCCGACAGGGCCGAGGCACGCCGCAGCCTCGAGCTGCTTTCGGGACGCCGGCATCGGGTCTTCGGTGGTGTGCTGCTTCTCGGACCGAAGGACACCGTCTCGCGACGCTGCGTCGAGACGATGGTGCAGTTCAAGCGATTATCGCGGCACGATCTCGATTGGTACCTGGATAGCGATGAATGGCGGGGCAAGGCTGGTGGCTATGCCATCCAGGGCGCAGCCGCCGCCTTGATCGCGAAAATCAACGGCTCCTATAGCAATGTGGTTGGCCTGCCCCTGGCCGAAGTGGCGGGCCTGCTCGCCGGCCGCGGCTTTGTGGGATGAGCCGTCAGCTGCTCATCTCCTGGCTCCCCGGCGAGACCAGGGCCGCGCTGAAGGACGATGACCGCTTGGTCGACCTCCTGGTTCTGCGGGATGACCGGCCTGGGCTCTTCGGCAATATCTACCTGGGCCGGATTTCCGCCTATCACAAGGGACTGGATGCCGCATTCGTCGATATCGGCGCCGGTCCGCCGGGTTTTTTGGCCCGGGCCGACGCCGGAAAGCTGGACCTGGTCGAGGGGACGCCTGTCATGGCTCGGGTCGTGCGCGAGCCCTTCGACGGCAAGGGTCCGCGATTGAAGCGGGTCGAGGATGCCACCGCCGAAGCTCTGGCCTCCCAGGTCGGCGCCGCGCGCCCGCCCGCCCTCTTGAGCCGTGACCGGGACCCGCTGGGAGCGCTCGCCTGCCGGGAGCCCCTGCCGGAGGAGATCTGGGTCGATCAGGCGGAGGCCGCGGCTCAGCTGAAAACAAACGTTAAGAAATATTCATGGATATGCCTTCAACCAATGCACATGTGACGGCGATGCATACAGCGTATAAAAGCCCCCTTTCCCACATTCAAGTGCCCTTAGAACAACGGATTGCCCAAAATATGTCAACTTATGAAAAAATATCTGAATAAATCGTGTGAATCTTATAACGATCGACATTAGTGGAAGACTGTGATTCCCAAAGCTTCTAAAAAAGGAATACCACGATGAACATAATGACATTGTTGTTGTTGTTCTTGATGATGATGATGATGATGATGATGATGATAATGATCATTTTGCGGCTAAAACAAAACGTATACAAGCGTCTAGTAAATAATAAATCATCTTCAGCAACAATAACATCAACAGATTGCAATATTTTAAAGGTTTTTGAACAGGTAACCCCCACTCTTAGGCTTAGAGATCATCGTCCCCGTTGTAAACGGGCAAGAAACAGTATAAAACCATAGATAAGTAATTCTAATTAAGATTGTCCCTTGACGTAAATCTTTCAAGAAGATCATGTACAGATAGCGGTGGTAATACGACCTCTTATCATTATTCTTGTGTCATTGCAATTCTAGTGTTCTCATACACCAAGTCATTGAGGAATAATAATCATTTTTATAAAGAAAAAATTAAAAAATTAAAAAAAAATTAAAAAAATAAAAAATAAAAAAGTAAACAATAAAAAAAAATAAAGAAAAAAATTAAGAAAAAAATAATTAAGAAAATAAAAAATAAAAACCTAAAAAATAAAAGAAATAATAACAAAAAAGTCTTTGTGTCGGCAACTGGTATTCTTACATAATCTATATAACTGAGTTACAAACCTGATGCAAAGCCACACCCAAATTTATGTAAACAGTAAACGTACAATTCTTAGGAGGTCCGAGCGCTACTAACACTGGTACACATTATAAGTTAAAGAATACGATATCGTCGAGACAAATTCTGGAAAGAAAATCTAAGCTTAGAGATATAATAATATTTTTTTTCAAAGAAAAGTAACGCAACCGAAAGGTAAAAAACTCCACTATAGGTCAACAAAACGCCAATATCGCGAAATTTAAAAAAGAATTCCAATCAATTTATTCATCATAAGAAGTCACAAAATTTCATTTTATTCCGGCCAGACTTTAAAACGTTTTGAGCTGAAATGTGTAGCCGCCTACTAGCCCTCCCCCAACCCCCATGTAAGATAGGTTTAACCCTCAGAGTACTGAAATAATTCGGCACCCTCTAACTACTGAGAGGGGGGTCAATCTGACCCCAAAAGATTTTTCCAATTATTCGCAAGGTATTAATATAAACTAAAGTATTGTTGATCCTCTGTTGAATGGGATGTATATATGATGTAAAAATGTCTTAGTTACTTTTTAATTACTTTTTGTGCGATGTTAACACGCGACTTTTAAAATTGATTGAAATTCAAAATTTGACCGATTTCTCAGTTAGTATGAGCTTTTGGTACCATTTTTTGACAAATTTTCACATCTTCAAGTATTCACCGATAATAAGTTTGAAAATTACATAGATTAAAGAGTAAATAACAAATGTTTTGTTTTGTCTCGATCATTTTTTCATTAGGAATCGTGTCTCGACTTTCATGCTGTTTTTTGACAACTTTTACTAAACACTTAATAACCAATAAGGGGTGAAATAAGTGTCAATTGCCTTTTTAATTACTTTGCTGAAAGCCATTATGCTCAGTAACATGATTAGTCAAAAAAAGTATTCGATACACGTTTAAGAGTCATCCACGAGGGCATTGCCTGATCTAGTAGATACAAAGTCCATTCTAAAGATAATTGCTTACCAGAGACCCCTACTATGAGACAATTCATGTATATATTCTCAGCAGACACATTGCAATTATATATAATTCTCAAAGAGTGGAGCTTTACCACAATAGCAATTTATGGGCGCTGACCGGGCGCTCGAACCCACGAAGCCAACGCCTTAACCATTTAGCCATCAAGATATATATGAGCACTGATGAAGGCTCAAAGCCGAAACACAATTGATGATTATAATTAATGAATTTCCCCTTACCCACTTAGGTGAGGCGAAAGCTTGGCAAGATTGACTTGAAAATTTCCCACCTTAATTTTTTGGCATTGATGGTCCAATGGTTAAGGTGTTGGTTTGCAAACCAATAGATCGTGGGTTCGAATCCCCTCAGCTCGATTAGTGAAAAAAGAAAGCAAGCTATTGTGGTAATGCTCCACTCCATGATAAATATATGATAAATGTTATGTGTCTGCTGAGTACTTATATATAAACTAAACAGACGTTAAAATAGCCCTAAGATAAAAATAGTATCTAAAAATATTAAAAGTGAATTTGGGCTCTATGCGAGCTTTCGGAATCTCTTCCTTCTTCTTGCGTAGTGACAGCTGGAATACGGTTGCTAATAAGTAAAATTAAAAGCAATAGTACATTCTTCAAAGCATACAATCTAAAACATCTAATTACAATAATATCATTCTAAAAGTGTTTGTGTATAAAATTGTTAAAATTCGGATCTGAATCTAAAATAGCTGTGTACAATAATATTATTTAAAAGTGTTTACGATGAAAATTGAAAAGTGAATTGTTAAAAGTAAAAGAAGTTTAAAAAAATTTAGAACTTCTAGTTGAGTTCTTTATCGTAATGAAATTAAGGGAAGCCTCGCATTCTTATTAATTTTTGCTTCAAAAGGTCTTTGGAGGATACTTCAAACGTTGTTTTCGGGATAAGCGCTAGCCTCGTCTTGAGAATCCTACGAGAAGGAGGAAGTGGAGGACGAGCAGGAGGAGACGAGAATACTAGTGGTGACGTTGGTTGTGGTTGTGTTAGTGGTAATGGTAGTGATGGTGGTTATGGTAGTGGTGGTTGTGGTGGTGGTGGTTGTGATGGTGGTGGTAGTGGTGGTAGTGGTGTTGGAGGTGGTAGAAGTAGTGCTATGCTTATCGAATATATGTTGTAGCTGGAGTTATTTGACTAAAGGGGATTCGAAAAAAAAGATTTGAAAGGCACTGCAGAAGTAGAAATTTGTCACCGGGATTTGCACTTGCAACCCACGCATTCGCGGGGAGTGCTTTTTCAACTGACTTAAGTGAGCCTTAAACCAGTGTTCAACTAGGCTACACGGTAACAATCTACATGTAGCGCGCTACAAAGTAACTCTATTAACCATTCGTGGTAGTCTGGCTTTAAACTAAGAGGTAATGTATATTAGTGAAGTTACGAAATATGAAGAAAAAATGATTGCAAAATATTTCGTACTTCTCTTTAGTATTAAATATTAAAATTTTCTTAAAATAATAATACCTTTACGACACTTAAACACTGTACAAGAAAACTCTCTGACTCTTTAAATACAGGCGAGAAAAACTCTACTCGCTTAGAAAATATGAGTTTGTAGCTTTTGTACAAAATCTCTTTTGCGAACTAGAATTTTTATTTCCTTAGAGAATTTGCTGCGTGTTATTGTTGCAAAATAAGGCAATTTGGTTACCTCTGTAGTGGGTGGTGTTTACCGTTCATAATGGAAGCAGCTGATGAATATCATGTTCTTAGTCATCACAGCTTTAACCTCGTTTTCATGTAACATGTCCCTCTTTACCTCGTTTTTGGGTATAATCACTTCTTATACATCATTATGTCTTTATACAGTCCTCTTGCTATGAAAGTAGATTAGCTTGCTTTTAGCTGCATTGGTTTATCGTTCCCGCCAAATGATTCTCAGCATCCTGCGGTGCGCCCACATTTTCAGCAGCTCAAACAAACTCAATGTTTGCTGCTTACAGAATCCACACTTCCGCTCCGTATGTCATCACCGGACAAACAAGAGCTCTTTCAACTTTTAGCTTCACTTTTTCCATGTATCGGAAAAGATTCCTCGTGCTACAAAATCTGTAGATGATATTTAAAACAACAGCCAACAGCTTTACTAATTTGGGACTCGAACTTGCTAGACACTCTGAAATTGTCCTAACAATATTGGCACCTCCAAATTGTTGGTTGGCCATTACGATTGTCCAATCAGCGGTCGACAAATTTTTGGTTCGATCCCTTTCTTTGTTTGCGAGTTATCATAAATAATTCTTGAATGTTTGAACAACTCGTTCTTTGCACGAGCCATTCTGCTGAGGGTGTAACGAAACCGCTCAATGGCATTTCATTAACGATTCCGTTATTAAATATTATCTACGAAATTTTCAATATACCTCTGTATTTCCATATATCTACGTGCTCAAGAGTTTTCTTTTTTACCGCCCAGATTCTAGCGGCGAATCTAGAGTCATTTCCTCGATATTTCGTCTGATTCTTTGTGATTTTGTATAAATCATTCCCTAAACGAAGTGTGGTTCGTTCAACGTTTTACACAATGTAAGGTTCAATTGATAATAACATGCCACACAAATCTGAAAAATTTTTAAGAGTGGTCCAATATTCTACAGCAATTTTCCAACTCTCGGCTATATATGAAAAGGCGCGTTCCTGATAAACTCAATCAATAACACATATATCGTTTAGCAACTCGAAACATTAACCTCTTCTCTTCAATCACGACACCTCCGCCAATTGCGGGAATTACACTTCCTTTTTCTAATTAAGGTAACTATGGTAACATTAACACTAATTTACCGGCACTGGATGTTACCGTAAAAGTTCACAAATTTGGTGGTTCTAAATTAAGTAAAAATGTGTTTGGTAGAAGGCTTACCAGTCTGGTATTTTTTCATCTTAATTGTTCTTGTTCCATTATTACAAAACTTACACAAATTATTGCTAAGATAAAAAATAATGCTATGAAACGGCTACAATATCTTAAATGAGCGTGAGTACTTAAGTTCACAACTTGCGTAATATGAGATATGGGCAATGGCTTGGCATGCATAAGATGAGATGTTGTAAATGAGGTCAGACGTCATCTGGGGTATGCTGACTTAGCTACGTTAACATGACAATGTAAAATCTTCAAAACTTTAGTGCCTCTGCCCTTGAAGACTAGTACGAATTCCACCATTCTATCTTGTAACCATAGCGACGTGCGACGTATGTACTTCCTCGTACAGCGACATGTGACTTTTTAAACTAATTGACTTTCATGTGTGGCAGCTAGTAAGTCTTTTGGTGTTACAGGCAACAAAATTGGGATAGAATAAACAACATGCAGTTTCACTGTTGTAAAGCTGTATGTAACGGCCGTTGTCATCCTCCTTTTAAAGCTAAGTAAAAACTTTCTCCCCACTACTGTCGCAAGTAACTGGGTGCTTTAACTTTGCATATTTGTGGAAGGACTTTGCAGTTTGATTAGAAACGTTAATGATAATTGTCATTAATCATCAGCAACAGAGCAACAGTTGCCTACAAACCCGAATTCTGATGACAAGTATGTAGGTATATTTCGCCGAGCAAGGCAAACGCTAATGTGGAGACAAGCAATCCGGTTTCTATTTCTTTACTGTTTCCTCAATACAGGGAATCTGTATCTCCAGTATAATACAACAATAAGAAGACTAACAATTGATAGAAGATATACAAAGTCCTACTCTAACCTAGGCTAATCCAACTTGGTAAATAGGCAGATCACAACATATTTTGGCTAGGATGAACGTGGATATATCACTTGATGATATTTTTATGCTGATTCGTAATTCAAAACTGATTTTGTGGAAAATTTTCAGCCCTTAAAAGGTTAAAAGGCTCAAAAATGTTTTTAGTAGCTAAAATTAAAAAAAATATGTTAGTGAAAAAACATGCTCCTGGGAAAAATTGCCATTTTTAGCTGATTCATTATTTTCCTTAGTCTTAATAGTCTATTTTCGATTAGAACATCTTCCCTTTCCCTGAGGGATTGTTCAGTTCCTTAGTAAAACCTAGCCTATGCTATTGAATCTAAATTCATGTGTGCCCTTGCTTGCTTTATCTGAGGAATTGTTTCTTTATCATTTCTGAGGCTCAATCCGTTGCTAGCGCCCATGAGCTTTAGTATTTAATTTGAATTTGTAGATATATCGGAAGTGCCAGAAAGACACAGACACACTCAAAATAACGCCATACCATTGCAATATAGAATAAAAAAAGAAGTTTTTTTTTAACTGAAAGTAAGGAGCAACAGCAAAACTTAAAACAAACAGAAATTATTCCGTATATGAAAAGGGCTGGGTCCTCCTCAACACCCCGCTCTCTGTTGTAAAGTTAACTCTTTTTCACAAATCTACTTTATAAACAATAAAAAACTATAGCGTAAAGAGTGGGGTGTTAAGCAGGGGAAAGCCCCTTTCATATATGGAATAATTTCCATTCGTATTAAGTTTTAATGTCGTTTCTTACTTTCAGTTAAAAATAAACTTGTTTTTTACAATTCAATTTCTGAACATTTTTCAATTAGTGAAGTTTTTGAATTTGGCTCACCATACATAAATAATTAAAGCAAAATTTACATATTAATTTTATTTTTTTAATTATTAATAACCTTATAATTAGATAATTGATCAATTGAGCCAGGTTTGGTCAACAGCGATAAGAACTTTGAAAAACAGTAAACTTTCAAATCTGAAAGGGGGGGGGGGTGGGGGGGGATGGGTTGCAAAAGTGCATTAGCAACGTCTTATCTTCTGGTGAATAGATTCACGGTCAAACTGGCGTTTCAATGAGTCTCATGTTTCCATTACTGTCTTCCTGTCGCGCACATAGATTTGCTGTTTGGGCTCAACAGCATGCCTTTTTGAACGCGTTCGAGCTTCTTATTTCCCCTCTCGCTTGCGGTAACAGGTGGTGTACATTCTGTATCTTCAACAAACTCAAACAGATCTTGGCTCTCCAGGTACAGCCTAACATTGAAGGCCCACGATCGATAGTTTGTCCAGTTCCGCTTTGTGAACTTCAAACGATATTAAAGTTACTTAAAGTTTTTACGTCCAGATAATCTATACCATGTAACTGGCTGTAACCCTTGGCAATTTAATGAGCTTTATACTGTATCAATTCACCAAGCCCTAATTTAACTGCCCAGCGTCCCCCCACTGAGTTCCAAGCTTCGGGTAATTTTGTAATAGTGAAGGTTTCGTTTTCCTTCTATGATGCCATTTCATCTTCCATTGCTTCTTTCCACTGCTTGGCATCAGGTGATGTAACAGCCTAATGGTACTGCGGTTAACATACAACAGTCATCGGACGTAAAGGCCATAACAAAAATTATTATTTCAGGCTACACATTTGAAAGTTTGAAGCATTTTTAACATTGACTTACCGTTGCTCTGCACGTTCTGTGTTTATTGTATAAAATAATGGCAAGTTACGATATAAAAATCCAACATTTCTGTCTTGATTAAACACATATCGCTGCTAAATGATTATCCACGAGTAATTATGAGTAAGTGTACAAGTACCCAGTAATCTAGGTAGGAGTAACTCTTTCTTAATATGTAACAGCAAAGTTATTTTACCTTTTGACTATTCTAACCTTAATTTTCATGAGCCTTTCGGATTCGCCTAGAACAAAAAATTTCTCCCTTTCTTAATGATAAATCCTGTATGTAAACAATAGGCAAATTGCAAAATTTACAATCTTTTCCCCAGAGTTGAGGGGGTATGGCATCCCTAGATGCAGAGCTATTATATATTCGGACTAATTTAAACGTGTTGAAAATTAAAAAAGGACTGATCATTGTAAAGGAAAGGGAGCAATTAAAAAGGGCAAGAAAAATGGGGAGGATGGCTACCGTCCAATCTCCCTTCAATATCCCCTTAACATACCTTGAAAATTCCAACATATAATACCCCGCGTCATTCCTTATTCATTGCTGATAGTCACTTCTCAGCCATCAAAACATAATTTTATTTTGATTGTGTTTGACATCCCTGTCAAATTTCTTTAAAATTTCGCCTTAATACTCTAAGTTTTCTTTAAAGTCTATGATCAGACATGCCTTCTTTTCTTAACAAGAGCTGAGAGCTCATGTGGCAATTGTGACGAGGTCGGAAGAGCCAAAAGCTCAACGACAAGTCAATTTGTGCAGGTCTCTGACACGCCTACCAGTTTTCGTCGTCCTAGCACGTCCAGAAGCACCGAAATCATCAAAGCACTGGAACTCCCCCCCCCCACCCGCTAACCTCCTCAAATAAAGCGGATCCAGTCCGGTTACGTCAATAAAATATCTACATTTTCTTATTCTAACCACCAAGTTTCATCCTGATCTCTCCACTCTAAGAGTTTTCTAAGATTTCCGGTTTCCCCCTCCAACTCCCCCCCCAATGTCACCAGATCTGGTCGGGATTTAAAACAAGAGCTCTGAGACATTAGTTCCTTCTAAATATCAAAATTTCATTAAGACTACAAACGATAAAAAGGTAGCTTAAATTGAAGCGTTCGAATTAATGCACTTCGAATAGCAATTCGCCGTGCGCTTTTGAATTTTCGCAGGGCACATCCTACACATTTGGAATGCAACACTGATAAAAAAACAACAGACCATACTCCCTTCACTTCAAAGGAACGCGAAGAACCAATGCGTCTGTGCAACACAACGCAACGACACACCAAATCAAAAAACAACAAATTATTCTTGAGCAAATCACACCAACTCGTCTTCAAAACGGCAGCTGCTCCAGGTTCAAATTTTTGCGGAAAATGTTCGCGGTGCGTTCTGAAATAAAAACTAACGTCTTTGGCTGATATAACACATTATCAATGCATTTTCGTAACGGCTTTTACAATGCAGTTTAAAACAGACACATGGTCCTATACCTAGATATTGCGCTTTTAGTAAGTTATGCAAAACTTTAAACTTGTGTACTGTATCAGAATTAATTGACGAAGCTGCTTGCCAGCCCCTAGTCAAAACAAATAGTCTAAAATTAATGAGGGAAACACTTTGCAGTATATAGTTATAGCGCGGGAGAAATATTAACACGTATTGTATGCTACGTATTCTATATCAGATTGATATATCTTACATTGTAGCTGATGACATGTCATAATTAGCCGTAAAATGATTTAATAGTCGAGCAGACTGTACGTTCGACACACGGAACAACTTCGGGTAGAGAGCGTGAAAATTGGGAACGTACACTCTCTTGCTACGGATTACAACAAATTACCAATTTTATAGTGAAGTATATGTTGACATCGGATCGCCTTCTGCGTTTTAATGAAGGCACATTCGTTTTTATTTCGCCGTTCTTCAATAACCTGAATGAGTGGGAAAAGTGTCACTTCTATATGTATTACGTCACATTCACATTTTATGACGTTTTTTAACGCCTTGTTAGGTTATTTTGAACACATTGTGCACCATGGAATGTACGCATTATGCCTCAAAAGCATTCCCAATCCATCCCTATCATAGATATAACTTTTTGTATTTTGTCACTCGTACCTTCGGCCTCTTAATAGAATAGTCGCGATATCTCTTTTGTGATCTGTCTATAATTATTTTTCCTGATACTGTCCAGCATTGTAACAAGGTATTTTGTTTATAGGATATTTCCCCTGCCATTATTTCTTTACCCCAAATCATTCTCAATCCATCCCCATCATAGATATAACTGCTTGTATTTCGTCTCTTGTACCTTCGGCCTCTTAATTGAATAGCTGCTGAAATCTTTCCTACCATCTGTTGAGGAAGGTCAGCTAAAACCTTCCTGTACTATTAGTCTGTAATTCACTTTAGTTTATTGATTCTGTAATACTGTGTTCAAGCGGCATCTTTCAGAGTTAGTATGTAAAAGGAAATGATTCAGTTCCTGTGATGTGGAATGCTGAGCTGGGGGATTTGTTCCTAATTTAATAGAAGGAGCTGGCAAGTGTAGCAAGGTACTTTTGTCGCACGTGATTCTAGACCCTTGTTGTTAATAGGATCCCCCAATGCAGTGCCGTAGCAGTTCTTAAAGAGTGGCGGGGGGAGGGGGGCGAAGGAATACCGTATTTCCTTGAAAATAGGCCGACCTTCGAAAATGAGCCGATTCGAAAATAGGCCGAAAAATCTTAGTAAACGACAGAAAAAAAGGCCGACTTCGAAAATAAGCCGATTCGAAAATAGGCCGAGATATTTTTGTAAACCACAGAAAAATAGGCCGACTTCGAAAATAAGCCGAGACGCAGTGATGCACATGTTTCCAAGTAAAAGATGTCGATATTGACGAAATAACTTGTTTGAAAGAAGGAAGTTCTTTGTATGACAGTTCACGAACGATATCAGTTTGTAAAATTGCCATGTCGGCTTACGAGAAGCACAATCCCCACTTCTTGAAAATCTCTTCCTACGAATGAGACCATCACGTAATCCTCGCCATTAAACTTTCAGTTCTTTCTCGTGTTCTCGTACACCAAATCTGTTAGCAATATAAGTCCTTGACCAAGGTATTATTTTCTTTGACTACATCTGGGATAGCAGTCCCACAAACAATTATAAACTCTCACCTCGATCAGTCGCTCGCTGTAATCACTAGACTCCGACGCCATTTCTCCAATTTGCTGCACAGCAGGGATTTTGTGTTTGATTTTTTCAACATGGATAAGCTTGCTTCTTAGCTATAATCCTGATGTACAAAGAACTTAAATTTTGCTGTAGGGATGACGTCATCCGACAATGTGGGCAATGACCAAAGTTGCTGCATGCTGTAAAATCATGCTGCACAGCAGAACTATAAACCAGCCTTGGAAAATTACGAGAACAAAAACATAACCATGGATTAACATTTAAGTTGCTCCAATTCTTAATATCTTGATGACATCAGCCAATGAAATAAATGTGATTTAGGTCAAGAATGTCGCGGCAGAAAGTGTCTATTTTTGAGTCAGTTAACGATTTCCGCAGTATTACAGACCACCAAGGTCGAAAATAAACTATTAACATCTTTTGAAAACCTGATGCTTTTACATAAATGCACTGATGCATTTCAATGACAATAAACCCTTTGATCGCAGAAATGACCTACTTCCCTTATTTCAGATCAACGTTTGATACCCAATTTCTAACCTTTTGTTGTCCCAGTGGTATGATCTGCGTCTGGTCCTGTGTTTGCTGATAAGGTTTTTCCACGAAATAATCGCCAATCGATGAAATCACGTAAATACGTGTTTTTCCACGGGCAACTTAAGGATTCAAACAATTCTCAATGAACTTGATATTGATGGTAAGACACTGAGATTGATACGTAACCTGTACCGGGACCAATCAGCCGCAGTTAGAGTAGACAATAAACTCAGTAATTGGACAAAAATAGAACGAGGAGTAAGACAAGGGTTTGCCCTATCGCCAGATCTCTTCTCACTGTTTAGTGAAATAATACTACAAGAGATAAGAGATCTACCCGGCATAGCAATAAATGGTCACTACTTCAACAAAATCCTTAATGCAAATGACACCGTACTGACCACCGAAACAGAAGCAGGACTCCAAAATGTTCTGAGCAACGTTGTAGTGAAAAGCGAAAAGCTGGGTCTGTCACTGAAGTCCAAGAAGACCTACACGATGACCATATCAATGGAACCAGAGGCACCAGAGAACAACATCCAGTAGACGGCCAATTTTAACGACCTTTTCAGCGTATTGACATCAAATGAACATGAAATGAAGAAGCAAATTGTCATAGCTAAGGACACTGTTTTTTAAAAAAGATCATACTGATAAACACCCGAATGAGTATGGCGACAAGATTGCGGATCCTGAAATGCTATATTTGGCCCATGTTGCTGAATGACTGTGAAGCATGGACAATACCCAGCAATATGCAAAAGAGACTCCAGGTAACAGAAATGGGGTTCCTACGCAGAGGATACCATTGGCTGATAGAGTGACAGATGCAGAAGTGCCAACACGTGCAAGAACGACAAGAGCATTGATGGCAACCATCAAATCAAGAAAAACTGAAATTGATCGGACATTTCATGAGGAGGACTGGACCGGAAAATCTTGCAATGATAGGCAAAATAGAAGGAAAGAGAGCAAGGGGACGTCAGAGACAAACGTATATAAAGGACTGGATGGCAATCCAAATGCTAATGATGTTTTGCACGCTACATAGGACAGGCATCATCCGTGTCATCTCCATCACAGAAATAATCATCAAAATCATCAAAGTAATGCCCTAAAACAGAACACGGGTATACTGTAAATTACAGCTGAACTCATATTTTCAATCATTTCAAGTTATTGAATAAAATACTTTTGGCAAGTGTTTTCTAAGTTTGCATCAATAAAAACTGACACCAATGCAAGTCATTCTCAGTAATGGGCTATGTTCAAGACCTCAGGATTATGAAAGGTAAAGCTAATCACACTCACATACTTTCTCCCTATAAACATAACCTTCCTGAACACCAAGTTACAATACATGTGCCCACAGTACGACAATTACAAGTGTACAAGTATATTCTCAAACGAGTATATCATGCTCTAAATTTGTTCTGAAGTCCATAAAGACAAAGCAACTTGATCTATCACATGATAATGCTTACTATCTGGCTAAGTCCTATCCGTTCTGAACTGTTTCAATCAACTGTATTTAAAAACTACAGTTTCACAAGACAGATAAAAAGAATACAATACTTTTTTCAAATTTTCTAACCATATTTGCACAAACAGCCTATATTCTGACTGATGATGATGATATACTGTGTTCAGCCTATATTCTGACTGGCTGCCAAATATTAAGCCATTGGCTTAACTAGAAAAGTGGTGGACTTAACTCTTAAAGTTTTGAAGATCTATATATCTCGTTTGGTACAAGTAATAGTAACTAACAAAACTGTGTTCCTCAATCCTAACTGCCGAAGGACTACTGTGATCAAAGTATGACATTGTTCAACTGCATATTTGATAAGTTGGGTAAAATTGATTGACATACACGTGACTTATTGTTCTCCATCCATGTCTACTCTGGAGTGCCGAATAAACGGGGGGGGCTGAAGAAACTGGGGGGTCATCATTACAGTCTAAAGTTAATAAAGGGGGTCCAAGTAATAATTTGAGGAAAGAAAGACATGAAATTAAGGCTACCGGGAGACCCTTTGTTTAGAAAATTGATGGCTAGTAATAGGCCTAGTGAAGATGGAAGCGATATCATGTTATCGTGGCCAAGTCAACTGAAGTAAAATGTTGCTAAAACAATAGTCAGCGAACAGTCAAATAAAACCCCACAAGTTCCGTTCTTAATTTTAGAACGTCAATTGTTAGTTTATACTGTATTTAAACACGTATGCGCGCACACACACTCACACACACACAAAATACACAATCTCCATTGCACCAACTAATCTGGAACGGTGTTTTTACCACTGATGAAATAATTCAAGACACAGACTAGCACCTAAAGTTTTAAAAAGCAGCAAAACTTTTTACTTCTCGCTAAGCAAATGGTCTGTGACGATTAGTTTGTAAACACTTCGGTTCCGCTCACGGCATTTACGTCACAAGATCGTACTACTATTTGTGCGACTAGCCAGCTTTTTATAAATCACTATGCAGTACCTTATTCGAAACCTGTAATAAAGAAAATAGATATAATCTGTATGACTGGTATCTATTGACAAAATGGTTTAGACGGTGTTTCCAAGGTCAGGGTAGCGGGGCTATAGCACCATTCACTTTATTGAGAGTGACTTATTTTCCAATTACTTAAAAACCAAACTTTTATAAGCTAAATGGAACATTTTATCCGGGTACAATATCTCTACAAGAATTGGAAAAGCACTGGTAAACAATTAAAGCACTTGATTTATTGTCATCGTATAATGATTATCTGTAGGGGATACAAGTGATTCCCATTTAAATATTGTCATGAGTTTTAAGGCTTCCAAAATTTGAGATCACTACTTAAGCCAATTTTCAGTGGTGACCTGAAGAAACCTGTTGGACGAAACGTTGTCAATCAAGTTTCCACATTATCAATGAAGTGGAAATGTAAGGGTATGCCTCTTTCCTTTGCTTTTTCAATTATTTGCCTGACCACAAATATCGCATCCACTGTACCCCTACCTTCACGAAAACCATACTGACCTTCCTTCAGTTTTCTTTCAACTTTCACCTTCATTCTTGCCAATAAAATCCTTGAGAATATTTTGCCTGGTATTGACAAAAGAGCTATAGCACGGTAGTTCTCCCACACAAATTTGTCTCTTTTTTTTATAAATTGGAGAAACAACCATTTTAGAGAAATATCCTGGTGTCTTCTCTGTAGATAAGATTTTGTTAAATATCTTTTGCAATAGATCTATCATCTTTTCACCACCTGCTTTTACCACTTCATCGGCTCCTGTTGCCTTACGGTTTTTCATCCTGCTAATTGCCTTCTTGATTTCTTCCTAGGTGATTTCCGGGACATATTCATCAATATCCGCTTGGGTGGGATCAAGTGAATTTAAGGCATCTTCATCATGCTCAAAACAAGTGTTCAAATGGGTCTCATAATGATCTCTCCATAACTCCAATACATTTTCCTTCTGGAAATGTTTTTTACCATCGTCATCTTTTATCATAGTCAATTCTTTCTTTGGTTTCCCTTCTAGTTCTTTTACTACAGATCTAAAACAGATTATGGCTGTCATGCCTCCTGTACTGTTGTTCCTCTAACAGTTTCACCTTTTCATCAAAACAACCTTTTTTACCCCCTTGTTTATCATAATATTTTACTACCTTCCTTTTTATCTAGCCAATTTATATTCGATCTAAACGAAATAGTTTACATTCATCGTCCTATTCATTACGTTCCACGCTAAGCGTATCTAGTCAGCATGCTTTTATGCATAAAGGTATTTTAACAATCAACAACCCTGATATAAGTAATCTTCAACGACCTAACTTGACACGTTTATAAAAATTTAAGAATCGACTTAAGAATTATTTGAGGCTCAAAACGCTGATTTGTTAAGAATCACGTGGCTCATAAATATAAAAAGACCAACTGTTAGCGTCTTGCGTTCAAGGGCAAGGCCTCCCTTCTAGTTGTGCTTAAGATTAGGGCACAATTTTCGGTAGAAAAATTAGGGCAGGGGAGGCCTCTCCTCCATCCCCCCTCTAGTTGCACTCCTGCCTGGAGCCACATTGACAGTCACTGTTCCAGATGAAGAGGTATTCTCTTATAGTTATTTAAGAGTTTGGGAAACCTATATCTTGGTCACATGGCGCAGAGAGGTTGGTCTCCTATTGCGTTGAGCTGGATGTCGATGTCCACTGGTGGATGATTGGGAGCTAATGTGGCGACTACAGAAATAGAAGTATGTTAACATCGGAGGTCACCTACCTCAGTTGGCAGAGCGGGCGCCGCGAAAGCGTGGGTCACGGCTTCAATCCCCGGTGGTGACATATTTTCTATTTTCTCTAGTGTTCTTTTCTAAACAAACCTATATCTGCATTTAATTTGCCAAGTGGAAAAAGTAAACTTCTTACGAACGGCAACGCCCTCTAAGAATTCTCAGATGTATCAATGAGAAAAATATTAAAAAATGAGATATCAAAGTAACCAAGCTTTCCATGTATTCCTTACATCATCTTAAGAAAATTTTTAAAAAACAACGCCATGTAACGACCAAGTGGCCTTACTGAACAAACTGCATAATAACAGAACAAATAAATGAGCCAAATAGAAGAAACTAGAACAGTAAGAAGTGTCGAGCCCGTTATTGCATTTAAATTCGGCCTACGTTTAATAAAAAGAAGGCTTCTATTGATAATGAGAGTAAACTCAGGAGAGGCAGATGTTAAGAACGTAAATCAGTTTCAGGAAAAGGGTGAGCAAACGGCCATGCGCTGGGCGGCGGCCAGCGCGCTGCAATGGGCCATCTGGCAGCCGGTCACGAAGGCGAAGGAGGCGGTTGCCGGCAAGCCCAGAAGCTCTTTGAGCCAACCGCCGCAGACCTCCTCGACCACGGCCTCCGCCGGCGCGGTCACATTGGAGGCGGCATTCTGATCCCAGGTCGCGGTCAGCCAGTCTGCCGCCAAGGCTACCGGCAGGCTGCCGCCGATCACCCAGCCGAAGAACCGGCCGCTGGTGGAGCCGAGGATTCCCCCCTCCGCGTCGCGCACCAGCTCGTCGATCACCTGTTCCGCCACCAGGCCCGTCTCGGGCAAGGGCTTGGCCAGCCGCTGCCGCAGTTCCTCAGCCGAGGCCGTCGCGCAGATCGGCCGTTGGTCACGGCCGTCCAGGTAGCGCAGCGCATGTTCGGCGGCCAGGGTCAGAACGCATGTCTCGGGCAAGTCTCGTTCTCCTACAATTCGTCCGGATAGATAACGGGTCGCCCGCAGAACCTGTCGACCCGCTACGCTTCGGCCACGATCGAAGCTTTCCATAAGGGTGCCCGGCTCGGACCGCTTCGGCTGGCCGGAATCGGACTCCGTTGTTCGAAGCCGATCCCTTGCACCAACGACCTAGAACGGCAGGCCCACGTAGTTCTCCGCCAGGGAGGCCATGGCGGCCTCGGAAGAGAGCAGATAGTCCAGCTCGGCGGCCCGCACCTTGTCCTCGAACGAGCGGCCGCGTGGGAAGTTGTGCAGCATGGAGGTCATCCACCAGGAAAAGCGCTGGGCCTTCCAGATTCGCTCCAGCGCGGTCGCCGAGTAGCGCTCGATGAGGCCGGACTCGCCGGCGCGATAGTGAGCGATCAGCGCCCGCGCCAGGTAGTGAACGTCGGAGGCCGCCAGGTTGAGGCCCTTGGCTCCGGTCGGCATAACAAGAATAAAGTGGCAAATTGATGACAAATTGATGACAAATTGGTGCTCAATAAAGTCATAACATCACAAAAACCACCAAAATAGTTCACATCCAATGAAGATATAGTCTACCTGAATTCAATGGATTTTCTTTCTCAGTGTCCTTGAATGGTAGGTCACAAGCATGTCATTGAGATGTGCCAATTTTTAATTTGGCACAATGTGTCATGGCCCGACCGAATCAGTCACAAAAGTGTGCTTGAATTGCTGGTTCCGGAACATTGAGAAATGTGTTGATATCTGTTTGGTGCAGAAGGCCCTATACAACACTGAAATGTTAGTTGAAGTGGAGTTCTCAACAAAACACTGTGTCTGTGGAAATTATCAACTCCTTGTGTCAGGTCCCTCCAGAATTGTTGACATTATTCAGGTCCCCCCAGAAGTTCAGGTCCCCCCTTTTCCATAGTTGTAGGTCCACCCATAAAATAAGAAATTTCAAAAAGTTAGGTCCTCCCAGAAGGATGGGGGGCCTGAAACTATGAATTCCCATTACGCTGTTTTCAAAGATTTTTTTTGTTTTTACTCCTTGAATTAAAAGGGTATGAAATCCATTTGGACAATATCCTAGGCACTATTCTCATTAAGATTTCATGGAGGAAATATCCCCTTCTGGGTTCTTAAGCCCCTCTTACCCAATCCCCTTAGGAGAAGACTCCCTCGTGACGAATTCCACTCAGACAACATCCTATGGATGGTGAAAATTTTTGAATGGCTAGAAACGTTATTTTCACGCCATAATTCATTTTTTGATAATTTTTTGCTTCACTAGTTTCTAAGTTTAGGGATTTGAACTTGAAATAATGTTAAATAGTCACTTGTAATTGGCAGTTGTTGCCATGAGATAGAAACCTGCATTTTACATATATGCTAGGGAGTGGCTGTTTGGCTCCTTCAAAATACAGTTGGGTATACTCTTTCATACATTCCATTTCGGTCATTCTGACGTTAGTACTCTGAGGGGTGTCAGACGAAAAAAGGTTTTAAGTACACAATGTTTTCACTATTTCGTGCAATATTCTTATTTTGTACCACAAACAAACTATTCTCATTTATTACGCATCTATTCCCCTCGAGAGATATAGTTGACGTTCTATGGGGTACAATATCTTGATGGTCGGATAGGAATCTAACTGAGACCCTGTTTACACGGGTACGGATCCCAACTGGTACGGATCGGCCTCGCGTTTACACGGGACCTAGTGGATCCGAACTCGTTTGGATCTGCTATCCGTACCAGTTTGATTCCACTTATGAAAGTGGACCAGTTTGGATCCATACCCGAAGAGGTCTTGTTTAAACGCTTGGGAAAGGATTTGACGCAATCCCCATTAAAATTCTATTTTCGTCCTTGTATTGATAGGTCTTGCATATTCTCCTATTGTTTATATTTCAACTGTTGCAGGTTATCACAGCTCGTATTACAACACAAAGAACCGTTGACTTGCTAATTAGATTAGCATGCAGAGTTCTAGATCCAAATTGATCTGAACGTTTTCGCCATACACTGATCACAGCAATTGTATGGAGTGAAATGAAAAAGCTGATACGATGAATTTATAGGAAACGAGAAGATCCTAGAAAATAATGGCCACAAGAGCCTTCTATTTCTTAAATTTCTACTCCCTTATTAATTCTCATTGTGAATAGTGAACATTTATCTAATAGCCCCATCCGTGAAACTGAAAATGATATTATTCATAAGACGAGGTCAGAATTGGTTGAGAATTTCGGGTGTGAACGTGAAAAAAGTCTAAAGTCACAAAAAAGAGAATTAGTTTTTATCGGGTCTCTTCAAAGGTCTACACAGAACCAGGAGTGAACCGTGGATTGTTTGCCAGCTTTGCTAACTGCCTAAAGAGTGGACAGAAGGTAAGATGTCGAAAATATCCCTGTGATGTTTCAATGTACAGGTGACATTGACGAAATCTTATAATTAGATGAAACGTCGTCAAAATTGTAGTTTCTTTCTTGGCATTTTAGCCATAAGTCGTCGAAATGTTGAAAGAAGCGCTGCCGAAACTTGGGGTTGACTTATTAGCGTAGTCCCGCAAGGATCCTTGCACAGTTTATGTCCAGAAAACGTTTTCATTCGTAGTCTCAAAGAGTGGACAGAAGGTAAGATGTCGGAAACAGCCCTTTAGTATTTCAATGTACACGAGACATGACTAAGTCTTGTAATAAGATGAAACGTCGTCAAAGTTGCAGTTTCCTTCTTGGCATTTTAGCGATAAGTTGTCGAAATGTTGAAAGAAGCGCTGCTAAAACTTGATTTGGCTTGGCTTGTGAGCATAGTCCCTCAGGAACCCTTGAACACTTCACATCCACTAAACTTTTTACTTTTTTTGCTAAAAAGGGGCTAATAATACGATTGCTCCTCGGTCTTTTGGTAAGGAATGGATAGCAGATGATGACCGATTGATGACAGATTCTAGCCATGATCCGTGAGAGGTGATCCCACTTGGCAGTTGAGCCTGCGTCATGGCTTGCTTCTCTGTTCGGTAGCCTAAACTGAAGGGCATTGCCCTCGGACGCCCAAGCTGCCCTTTATCTATTAATTAGCCACTTCGGTTGGGTTTTTTATTTAGAGTATTTTCAGCTTTGAGTCAACTGCTCATCGGAGGTATTAGATTGAGAGATTGCTAGGAATACGATGCTTTACTACACTAGGTGAACATGTGATAAACCAATGTGATAGGAATATTTGATAAAAAATCAGCATGAGCTCACATGAACCTGAAAACTCAGGACCACGAGGACTTGCTCCCAGTCCTTCGTTGTTGCAACGTGATGTGCTAGCCATTTTACCGTGATCCCTCACCATTGAGACTGAGAATTTGGGATGTCATTTGTTTCGGTTGACGTTACTACACCCTTATGCAACAAATTTTTTAAAAACATCACCCCACCCTCCCCTATAACTATTGATACCTCCCAACAATATGCATAACTAAGCAAGAAATTGATGGAAAATCTTACAACATTAAACAGGAACCTCTTAATGACTCCCCCTCCCACAATACAGTGTTCTAACAAAATAAACGATGGCTAATTAAAAACAGTTTAACTACGTTTTAACCACAGTCATTTGTTTCCTCCTTCATCAATACATTCAGGTGAATCCCCAGGTTAAGAAGTTAGGTTTGAGCACTTTGTGTCTACTTAATTTCCCGTCAGTGATATGTTGATCCTCATAGCAGTTCATTTCCCACGTTTATTGAGAATCTATTAATTACCCTTGACCAAAGTAAACAAATCACGAGTACATACAAATCATGACTGTGAGTCAACTGAATGAGTCTTTCGGTTTTGGGTTATTGTGTTTCATAACATTTAGAATAAGAAGAATGATTTATTTTCAACTTTTCCCAAATGGTCACAAGATCTTGAGATGTGCGGTTTCATGCATTATATCAAAAACTAACTGCAATTGGAACATTGGGCTTAATTGTATATTTTAGTTACGTACTTGAGTTCTGTTCATCGGCTCCTTCTTTCTAATAATTGTAACTGCAGTCCGTAGGATTGTTAGTTAGATAGACAGACAGACAGACAGATCGATAGATAGACAGATAGATAGATAGACAGATAGATAGATAGATAGATAGATAGATAGATAGACAGACAGACAGACAGACAGATAGATAGATAGATAGATAGATACAATCAGCGGTCGACAGATTTTTGCTTCGATCCCTTTCTTTGTTTGCGAGTTATCATAAATGATGCTCGAATGTTTGAACAACTCGTTCTTTGCACGAGCCATTCTGATGAGCGTGCAACGAAACCGGTCAATGGCATTTCACTAATGATTCCGCTATTGAATATTATCTACAAATATTACAATTAACTTACGTTGCCCATATTTCAACATTTCTGTTTTCAACTGTACATTACAATCATGCTAAAAGTTCTAAAATAGTAAACCTAGATTAAAATACATGTATGAATATGTGTAATAAAAATATGAGTAACGATCAAAAAGTACTTGGAATACGCTATTTTATAGAAATATGTCTGCAATGCTCTCGTAAAAGTATTTAAATTATGTAAATTGCGTATTTCTAAGGAAAGACTGTTTCACAGCTTCGGAGAGGCTATATCATATGATTTATCACCAAGGGTGCTAAGAGACTTGCTTGTAGAAACGTTTAGAATTATACTATTATTATTTGGCCTTAGACTATATCTCCTACTGCTGCTCTTTATATATATTAAAATCAAAATATATAATGGAGGGAGTCCATGGATAGCCTTAAGAGTATTAATATCGTAAACTCAATATGACATTTAATGGGTAACCAGTGAAGACTCCTAAGTATAATACGACAAAATTTGTTCTCTTGAGAAATAAGCCGCGCGGCCGCGTTTTGAATCTTCTGAAATCGCTGAAGCTGATATGTCGGTAGTCCGTAGAATAAACTGCTACAATAGCCTACCGTATTTCCTCTTATTAGCGCAGGGCCTCAAATTAGAACCGCCCTCTAATAAGCGCCGCACCTTGAAGTAAAATTATTTTCTTTTCGCCGCCCTCTAATTAGCGCCTCCCCTCTAACAAGCGGTAAAGAAAAAATAGAGCTAATTAGAAATTCATTTGATTGGTTAATTTCGAAGCTTTGTAAGTAGTGTATATAAACGATTGTAAAGTGATATTTAGTCAGAGAGGAGATGTAGTGGACGTTGTTTTGTTGTGCGAATAGATTGTGGAATGCCGTTTGGCTTTTTTGGAAATTTGGTGTTGTTATTTCAGTTTTATCTTTGAGAACCCTATTAACCACTTTGTACCATTACAGTAGTTACCACATGTAAGTTATCATTGGTTATTGATCACATAACCAAACCAAGAATCTGCGCAATGACAACACTCCTGCTCTTTGTCTTGATGGCGGTAGTATGAATCATCGTCTTCCTCGTCCGCATGACATGCTGAGGCACGTACGGCATCGTACTGCATTTTAAATTAATTTTTTGAGGCCTAACTTGACAAAGTAGGAATGTCAGGTAATGTTGGCTCATACCTGTGGCTCACTTTCTGCCAGTAACTGGCTTGCTTGGCTGATGCCCTCAATTGCTTCATCCACATCGCGTTGACCTGGCAGGCAGTTGACTACATTGTTAAGAGCTTGTGAGACCCCTTTGGCAACCTGGTAAAGGAAGGAAAGTTGATTTTAATGAGCAGCAAACGAAGGTGATGAATTGAATCCATTTGAGAATCCAATTGGAATTAGCCTTGGTGTTGGCTACTAACCCCTTCGCTTTTTTCCAGGGTCTGCATAAGAGTGCACGACGAGGAACGTCTATATACAATGAGGTGCAAACTAAGGCGATTGGTTAAGTCCATTCGAGAACCCAATTGCCATTAGCCTACTAGCCTGTTGGTTACGAACCCCTTCACTTTTTTCCAAGGTCTGCATAAGAGTGCGCGATGAGGAACGTCCATATACAATGAGCTGCAAACTAAGGTGATGGACTGCAGAGGTCGAAATAACTTCTGGACGTCGGATTTCTCCGGCCATCATAGTTGCCTAGATCAAGGTCCACTTCTCCACCATCATCAAGGACAAATACTTCACCTAAAAAAGCACCATGTGGGCAAAATGATGTAAAACGTCTCAAAACGACTGTGTACTTGTACACATACCTTGTTTAATGGTTCTGCGCTCTAACTGCCTCTCCCACATACGAGTAATACATGTGACAAACCGCGAAGACACCAACAAGGGAGTACGTTCCCTCTAGACCTACTTCTTGTCTACAACTCAAAAGCATGCGTACCGCAATAAGCTTTACTATTTTTCACTTTGTACTTGGAACTTGACCCCATCACATCAGCAATTGTCACATCGTGAACCACGGTGAAATATTATTACTAACTACGGCAATACAAACGACGTCCACTACCATTCAACTGCAGACGCACTTCCAAGATCAACACCATGAAACTAAAGGCCAGCCTTTATCATGTCATGCACCGCGAAAGTCTATTCTCACTGCACAACAAGCAGGCATTTTGACTGCCACTACTACCAAAAATGCCCTAACCTACTGACTGATCTTATGAAGGTGAGGCGAACAAAAACATGGTCCCACTGACTTGCACCCCAAGATAAATATCGATAGCAACTCGGCTGCAGCGTAGATATGACTGGTGGTGGGAAACTATAAATCGAGCTCTTAATCACAGAAAATAACACATGCCTGCTTCCTTGGGAAGAAAGTACCTTACAACTTAGATTCCCACTCAAAGCAAAAGACGGTATCTGCTTATCACATATACAATGCATCATAACACTACAGAACAATGTCGTTTCACAACGCTTGCAATACCGGGACTGGTAAAAATTGTTTGAAAATCGAACTATTAAGCGTATATGCGATATGACAAATAAAACACATCTCAAGTACTTGCAACAATAGGTTATTTGGGAGTCTTTTATTGGCTGGAAAACGTTTTCTTTAACATTTGCTGTTTTTTTTTTGCTTGCAAACATTGCGGAAAACGTTTATTGCACAGGACATACTCTACAACACACATACAACAACAGACTATATATTCTTGCTTCCTCCTCATACCCTCAAAAGTTTATTGTCACGGCCGTTGTTCAAATCACTGACTTATTTTAGCTCCCCTATATGCGAAAACTATCTCAGTTTTTGTAGCCACCGTCCCACTTACCCGGATGGAGGCTAATTTTCTAGTTTACTCACCCTTGTCTAAAATTTGGATAGCTATTGATTTATCTATTTGAAATCCGCTTTTTATTATTTCGATCCATTCAACTTCGGAAAGGGAAAGTCAAAACTTTCCCGATTTCTTTTTGTTGGCAAAGGGGGAATACTAACTCAAATTAGTTTGGAAAGCTTTGTTTCCTAAAGGTCGAGGAAACATTCGTGTGTGCAATAAAATAAAATATCTGGAGTATGTAGTTCTGCCGGTTGATATTAGTGGCACAGATCAAGGACCCGTCAAAAGGAGCTAGAATATTTACCCTACTCCAGGTAAGTATGCAAGGAAGGGGGGAGGGTGTTGTGGCTAAAAAATAGAATTAGCTATTCAACAAAACACCTTCTATAAGTATTATTACTAGATTCCGTATTTGGATTTTTCCGAATATCATGGTCGCTTTCCCGACTATCCACCCCCTTCCCCTAATGGTCCCATATATAATCTTACTAATGTATTTTTCCGATATTGAATGTCGTTTTACTTCATAGCTCCTTTGTCGAAACCGGTTTTCTGGTTTGTTCAGAACATTTATCAAAATATTATTTAAAAATCAAACAATCAAAACATGACCTATTAATTAAAACACGAACTAGATTAATAGAATTGACTAGATGGATATTATAAAGTAAGAATTTCATTGGTATGGTTTTCCCCTTTTTCTAATTAGCGCCACTTTTTCTAGGTGCGGCGCGTATTTGAGGCCCGGCGCTAATAAGAGGAAGTACGGTATCTATCTTCTCTGCTGAGGGCATCACAGCAGTGAGCTTCCTCCAACCTTCCCTGTTATGGCACGCGTGTATTTTTGAATTCGGTCTTGTTTAGGTAATGTCAGTCATCGTTGTCAGGAACGTTAAGCGTTGTCTGCCATGTGTTCTTTTCCCACCAATGCAACAACCCAAAGCGAGGTGTTTCATCTCCTTCTTCCGAACAACATGTCCTAATGAATTGCATTTTCGTTTTCCTGATGTTTCTGAGCAGTTTTATATGAAGGACTAAGAGCCTCGAATTCCGTTAATACATTTACAGGTCAAGAAGAATCAAGACAAAATGACGCTAAGAAGCGAAACTGAACAAAACTTAAAGATTAAAGTTAGTGCTGAAAAAGCACTTTTTGTTTGTCGCAAGTTGCCAACAACACGGTTTAATGTTTGTCGCGAGTTGCCAAGAACACGGTTTAATGTTTGTCGCAAGTTGCCAAGAACACGGTTTAATGTTTGTCGCAAGTTGCCAACAACACGGTTTAATGTTTGTCGCAAGTTGCCAACAACACGGCTTTTTGCCACCCCTTCGGTTTGTAGCACACACACAAAGGCGATTTGTCTCCCAATCTTTCAACATTTAGTGTGTGGCAAAACGTGCCTGTAACGGTCACCGAAGGGACTGGCCACTATGGCCGTTATAAAGGAGTGGCCGTTCCATTAAGGTTTAAGTACGGATGAGATTTAATAAAGTAACGTCCCGAGAGTTTTTTCAGGGAAAGTTCACATCGGGTGACTGCAATTTAACATTGCGTTCCCTCTCGGTAATTTTGAGAAAACAAGAGACCTACGCAATTAGTTTTTAAACCTTAATATAACTTGAGAAAGGCCAAGATTAACTTCTAATAAGTAAATAACCATCCAAATCATTATAAGATTACAAAACCCTACAATTTAAAACAGTATGCTAGCTATTGTCATGGGAATTATAAACTATCAATGAAGATAAGCTATTCACCAACTAACAATGACCTAAGTAAACGTAAACGTACATTTAAAAACTTCACAAAAATAGCTTATATGTACTATTATTGCTTGAATGAGGTGCTCACGACATTCAGCTTACAAATCCAAGTTGTGAGCAGAAAGTGTGGCAATTCACATGAAACAAAATCATGTCCTCATTCCATAGCAAGAGTAACACAGCATTAAACGTTTTTTCTAATCAGAGAGAGTGGAGACTAAGTTCTCTCAATCAAATACCCCTGATGAGAAGTGGGCTCGACGTTGAAACAACCCTAAATAAACAGAAAACACCAAATAGGCTAACTAATAAATAAAGGGCAGCTGTGGCGCCTAAGGGCTACGCCACCCAATTTAGACTACCGGGTAGAGAAGCAAGCCACGAGGCAGGCTCAACCGCGCAGTAGGACCGCCTCTTGCCGATTATGGAAACAATCTGTCATTAATGAGAACAGATATTTTATTCACTTCTTGCCAGAGGCTGCGAAGCTAGTTTTTAGCTAAGCTAGCTATTGCTCCCCACTCCCTACTACTTTACACCTTTCAATACAAGATATCTTACTGCTATATGTTCTGCGTATATATAACGTTTATAGATCTGCGATCAACAGAGAGATCATTTAGTGTGAGGATGTTTTTAAATTTATGGTCAGCGGTCTTCAGCGCCACTTCTAAAACATTCTATTTCCGACAGTAATTATTGTTGGGGATCCTTTTAATGCTTCATCCGCACATTTTAGTCAATAACAATTGTAATTAATGTTTCTTTGTCAACCGAAGTAAATCATTTGGTATACTAAGGCATACAAGATACAACACATGATCCTTGCCAAATGACCGAGAAGTTACCTCCTTCTGCATTTTTCGTTGCGCTCACTTGTACAAAGCCCTTAAAAGGTCTTCTGTGAACATAACTATTAGTTATACGCGTGTTATACTTGAAATTGCGCATTCAGAGTTCTTTAATTGTCTGTTAAGTGTAAACGTTCTCTGTAAATAGAATGCGTTTTCTGCGCACCGCTTTTGGCGACAGTTACGCACTGTAAATATAAATAGTTGTAGAAAGGTAAAGGTATATATATAGATATCAAAAGATTGTAAGTTAAAGCTTTGAAATAGTTTCGTAGGTAGCTATGTACTTATATACCCATCTAGGTACTAGTCGGAGAAATAGTCCCACTTCTAAAGTAGAAAGGGTGGTATGCGGTTAGCAAATTTTTTATCACATCACAGAAGAATATGTGTACAGATTTATGTACTTAAAAAGTTTGTTAGTGGTACAAAAATTTGATTATTGCGTTGAGTGACGGATTAATTTTGATCAATTTTGATCAACGTTTTGCCCGAAATTGTATCGTGCATGTGCGTGTTGTTTTCTACAGTGTCTACAGTCTTAGTTCCGTTCATGTAAATTTTTCGCTAAATGCTTTGTTACTTTACTCAATACGATTGCTATGACCAGTGTACGGCAAAAATATTTTGTAAAAAGAACCCGTTACTCAACACAATTTGTGTATTTACATACTTGCAGACAGGATAATTCCTTTCTGATCCTGTTCTGATGTATCGGCCCACACTTCATGTGCGAACGACAATCGTAGCATCCGTGATTCACATGGCTTATTGACGATGGAAAATTTGTCGGTTGAGCAAGGTTCAATAGTAGGCTTTCTTTGGTGGTTGACACTTGTTTGTTAAAAAATATTTCGTGTCACAGTCGAAATAAAATATATAATCGATTTACAACAACTTTCCAATTTTAAGACCCACTGTTTCTTAGCCGCAGAAAATCCCATATAGATTATTTTGTTTGCAAAAAAAATTAAGCACTCGGCATTCGCTTTCTCTCTTTCTGTCGGCGGCATGTGTATGTGATGGCGTGATTGCTCATGCTCTCTGGCAAGATACATTCTCTTACTCTTATCAGCAGTTGATGCCTGATAAGAATGGAGTAACGGCGCAATACCTTGTTTGCAAAATGTTCTCAGTCGGAAATTCCCAGAAAACCCTTCGACCATTTTTTTTTGAGAAATACAATCTTATAACATACATAAAGACGACTCCAGTGTTATCTATTTTACAAGCAGTTAATATCACCGTAAAGACTTGTATTTTTATGTCCACATTGTCATGAGACTTTGCAAATTGGCTTTGCCAGGCGATGTAGACAATTCACTTTCCTAGCATTAAGGCTGATATTTAGCGCTATGTATTGTATAAATATATCAATATTGAGCATCAGACTTTAATATGTTGAAGAAAATACCGATTTGCGACTGAAATTGTGATCAGTATGCAAAATTATCGATGTGTTTTTACCTCCCAGTCAATTATGACTTTTCACAAGCATTTGCAAAAATATGAACGAAGGTCGGGCCCTTTACACGCAAATAAACCGCAAACGCGTCTTTGACCAGAACGGGCTCGGCTACGTGGTGGCAATAATATGCAGTATTTTCTATGAACGGCTACAAACATCTCTATGCGGTCAGCGGTATCACTCATAATACGCCAATGAATTTTGATAAACAGGATTAACTGAAATCTATTTGGCAATCTCTCAATCAAAGACCCCTGATGAGCAGTGGGCCCGACATTGAAACTACCCTAAATAAACAGAAAACGCAAACAAAGAAAGGGATCGAGGCAAAAATTAATCGCTCGCTGATTGGATAATCGTAAAGACCTACAAACAATTTGGAGGCGCCAAAATTGTTCGAACAATTTCAGAGAAAACACAAACTCCTTTTCTCGTTCTTTGCATGAGCCATTCTGATGAGGGTGCAACGAAACCGGTCAACGGCAATTCACTAATAACTACGCTATTAAATATTATCTACAATCATTATCATATATTTATGAACGCACTTCCTATAATCAGAAATGTCGCGATACGCATGCGGGGTGAAATCCTTAATTTGAGTATTTGTCTTTTTAAGTTCTTGATGCTAGGGCACAGGTAACTCAACTAAATAGACCCAAATCAGTGATTTCTATTTTTCTTGTCACTTCTTTTATTAATCAGGCCCGTAGAAAGCTTTGTATTATTGGGGGGGGCCTAAGTGAGTTGCTCGTACATAATGGGTGCTAAAACGCCAGAAATTTTGCAAAATAAAGCATGCCTCAGATGCATGAAAATGGACATCTTCTACAATCTTTTTAACACAGAAAATTATCTTTCATAGCAAAATAACAAAAGTGTACGAAGTCGTACAATCCATTCCGACCAGCTATTCAGTCTGAATGGATTTTAAAACTTTTCTTTCATGCAATATGAGTGTCTGATGGAAAGAATTTTCCAAAAAGGTTTTTCCGAATGTCATTTTTGTTAATTAAATACTTTGCTATTGTAATTAAGTCCAGCTCATCGCATCCTTCGCGGTGGATGTGAAGCATAAGTAAATGATTCAACCGATCATCCGTCGTTAATGTTCTTAGGTATGTTTTTACTCTCTTCAGTGCATCTTCGCATCAGAGAAAGATCACTCACTTACTGCATTTGTTGCTGGCATGACAAGTAATATTTTGGCCATTTTGACTACTTCATTCTTAAACTAACAAACAAATTAACAAACAGACTGACAACAACAAAAAACAAATAAACTATCAATAGGAACCTAACTAACTTACTAACTACCTAAAGTCAACTTTGTGCTACATGAATCTTTCTTATTTCCTTGTCATCAGACTCCACATACAAACAATTGATTTTAAAGATTTGGTCGCTTTAATAGCATGGATGTTACATGTTCGAGTGCATATGCGTTAGTGATTGCGTTGGCGTGTCGTTATCAGCTTTTTCTCTGTTTACGCCATTAAACGGTTTTTAAATAATCTGTATGACTCAGCATTCTCCAGTCTTCGTTCGTTGTCCACAATCTTATTAGTGAGATATAAAGCTATTACCTATTGGTACATATCTCTTTTGTATTGCTTATAAAAACCTTATTTGAGGATATTGATGTGCAAGAAACGCCAAAGAAAGATATTAATGAGGAGTATATTTTTCCAAGTTGGACCGAAATTTGGCAAAACAAGTTCCGTAAATTTACAACGCGCTAGACTGATTCGCAAAACCTTTTCCCTCAATTACAGACTTTTAGAAGCATAATTATCGAAATTTATGTCGTAAGTTCTTAAATTTCTTAACTTCAAACCTAACTCTATAGAACGATGAAGAACTCATGAAAGCCCACTGCACCTTGCCATTGGTGTGCTGAGAAACGTACCAGAGAAGCAAGCGGCCATGAGCCGGCATGATCCTTTCAATTAACGGTGAACCGGTAAAGTTGGTTCTACGTTGATCCGATGTTGCCCCGACTTTGATCCGACATTGACCCGACATAGATACGACGTTGATCTGACGTTTGCATGACGTCATTTGACGAAAGGGAAGAGGGCTCAGAAGGTTGGAATTAGTAAAACTAACAAGCTTTAAATATGGTTGTAGATGATCAAAGATAAAAGTGGTATCAATCTAAACGTTAAGTAAGCTGGTAGCCTAGTTCTTCATGCCTTATCAGTGTAAGTACCCACAGTTACTGATATGGATTCACTGAGTGTATTGGATGTGTTTATTAAGTTTAATATCTGACCGTGAGGGTGCGAAGTGCTTTAATATAACGTTGACGGTAACATTTTTTCGTTAAAATCTAAAGGTTAAGTAAGCTTGGTAGCCTAGTCCTTCATGTCTTATCGTTGTAAGTACCCACTGTTACGTATATGGATCCACTGAGTCTATTGCATGTGTTTATTTGAGTTTAAAATATGGTGGTGAGGGTGCCAAGTTCTTTAATATAACGTTGACGGTAACATTTTTTCGTTAAAATCTAAACATTAAGTAAGCTGGTAGCCTAATTCTTCATGCCTTATCGTTGTAAGTACCCACATGTACTGATATGGATCCACTGAGTGAATTGCATTTGTTTATTTAAGTTTAAATAATGATGGTGAGGGTTCAGGGTGCTTTAATATAACATTGACGGTAACATTTTTTCGTTAAAATGTAAACGTTAAGTAAGCTGGTAGCCTAGTACTTTATGCCTTATCGTTGTTAGTACCCACAGGTTCTGATATGGATCCACTGAGTGTATTGCATGTGTTTATTTGAGATTAAAATATGATGGTGAGGGTGCCAAGTGCTTTAATATAACGTTGACGGTAACATGTTTTTGTTAAAATCTAAACGATAAGTAAGCAGGTAGCCTAATTCTTCATGCCTTATCATTGTAAGTACCCACAGTTACTGATATGGATCCACTGAGTGTATTGCATTTGTTTATTTGAGATTAAAATATGATGGTGAGGGTGCCAAGTGCTTTTATGTAACGTTGACAGTAACATTTCTTCATTAAAATCTAAACGTTAAGTAAGCTGGTAGCCTAGTCCTTCATGCCTTATCCTAGGGAGCGCATACTCCGAGCACTGAAAATTGTAAGACCGATTGCCTGCCGTCGGCGTTAGCAGCGGTGGATTTCTGGCCCGTATAGTGCAAGTGCTCGCGGCAATTTCATGCTGTGGTGCAGAGTGCCCACAAAGTCGAATGTGCAAGTGTAAGTGCAAAGTGCCCACAAAGTTGAATGAGCAAGTGTAAGTGCAAAGTGCCCACAAAGTTGAATGTGCAAGTGTAAGTGCAAAGTGCTCGCAAAGTCGCGTGTGCAAGTGTAAGTGCAAAGTGCCCACAAAGTTGAATGTGCAAGTGTAAGTGCAAAGTGCCCACAAAGTTAAATGTACAAGTGTAAGTGCAAAGTGCCCACAAAGTTGAATGTGCAAGTGTAAGTGCAAAGTGCTCGCAAAGTCGCGTGTGCAAGTGTAAGTGCAAAGTGCCCTCAAAGTTGAATGTGCAAGTGTAAGTGCAAAGTGCTCGCAAAGTCGCGCGTGCAAGTGTAAATGCAAAGTGTAAAGTGCTAAGGACAAGTTTAGAATGCAGGTCCAATGCAAAATGCCCCCAACTATTTAATAGACTCGTTAAATTGGCATTATAAACCTGTAATACGTTTTCCAGGTTTCTCAGGTGGGGCTGGCAGATAGATGCAGATTAACACTCCATAAACTCCGTCAGTATAGTAAGAACGGAGTGCAAAACCCAGCTGTGGCAAGGACACGAGGGCATAAATTGTCTACATTACCGAGAGGCAAAGAAGTGCACTGTATACATTTTTTGGATGTATCCTTCAACTAGCTTACAACTTCCTTCACTGTAAAAAAATTAGACAAGTGTTATATCGAATAACTGAACAAGCCATTAACCGAAAAATTGAAAGAGTATTTAATGGAATAATCAAACAAAGGTGTTCATGGTACATTTAACGGACAGCCAGTCGTCTCTATACCAATATCAGATCTAGTATTTCATTCGCTACCTTATTTGAATACGCATGATTTTTAACCTGATTCTGTTCGCGCTTTCTTCGCATACGGTTCTCCCTAGAAGGAGGGGGGGAGGGGGATTTTCGGATGGCTCTACGAGACTTAACAAACGTTGATTATTTTTGACAGAAATTTTGCACAATTTCAGTACTATCTTTAAGTACTGATTCTTTTTTTTTTTAAATTTTAATAGAAGATGCTTTGAAGTAAAGAAATCCAAAACAGACAAAATAGATTATAGATTATTACATGGATAAAATACCTTTGATAAAGCTTAAAATAAATTAAGAAAAAAATCCTAAGCTTTAACAAACATCGGAAACATGTTTGTTTCATTCTGCAACACATTGCAGGGGCGGCATCAACAAATAAAAGCTTGGAAGAGGGGGATAAGACATCATGAAAGGTTTGGATGTTTTATTCCGATCGATTTTCAGAAAAGATTTACATCTTTGGACTTTATAGTTTGATGAAAGACCCTGTTGTAGCCTTTTTGGCTTTGATTCACTGCTTTCCTTGTACTCTTTGCCTGGAAAAATTTACTTGGCAAAGAAGTAGTGGGGTCTAATCAGCTATTGTCCTACCCCAAAAAAGAAGGGTCACTGTATTGATACTCTTTTAAATTTAAAGTAAACTAGATTCTATGTCAACAACGCATATATGCTCAAGATACTGACAAGCGTCGTTCCAAAGATGTACTCAGCAGAGACATAGCATTTATTATATATATATATCACGGAGTGAAGCATTACCACAATAGCTTGCTTTTTTTTCACTAATGGAGCTGAGGGGATTCGAACCCACGACATTGGGCATTGATGGTCCAATGGTTAAGGTGTTGGTTTTCAAACCAATGGGTCGTGGGTTCAAATCCCCTCAGCTCCATGTTAACATACCCTATTTCTCAGGCCACCACATTGGCTCTCTTTCATCCGCCGGTGGGTATCGACATCCAGTTCTGCGTAATTGGAGAGCAGCCTCTCTGCGCCATGTGACTTGACCAAGGAAGGACTGCCATCCAGTCGGTCCATCTGTCCAAAGCCTGATAGTCCATCCATTGATAGTCCATTTCTAGGTTTTTCCCCCTACTTTTCAAATCCTCTCTTCTCGATATTACTTTATAATTAATAACCTGAGAAATAACATAATCCATGATAGGCATCACGCACCACGAATCGCAAATCGCGCATGACGGATGACTCATGACACATGAAGCATGACGCGTGACGTAGCACACATCACTCTACTCAAACATGTTAGGTATCAAGTTAAACACGGCTAGTAAACACCGATTCCATTAAATACAGCCCTACTCAATCTAATTTTTCCGGTATTTACCTTCCGTGGCAGATTTCAATTGAGCCATCCATGAATAAGGAACAGCGAAAAAATTTGATCACCTATTCAGCTACAAAAAGTGTACACTGATCTAAAAGATTAGTACGTTGTTTTGTAATTTCACTTTACAAAATTAGCAGGAAGAAAAATATTAGGGAAGTGTAACCTCTTTAATAACAATGTTATAATCTTAATAAACTTTAAAGGTTTAAATTTTACGATTTTGTTCGATGAATATTGTGGGATTCGATTTGCCTATTTGCAGCTAGAAAATTTCTCAAGGCAAAAATGCACACTAATTGCGAAGATTATGAGGTTGACCAACTTCCCTTCACACAATTAACAGAAAGGAAACTACCTGGAGACATAAAGTCTCTTCAGTACAAATGTTTGTAGTGTTACGCAGTTCCAACATTCAAGCTGAAAATTCGTACAAGATAAATTTGAACAAATTTACTAAATCAATTAAACTATTTCTTCCAGATGGGGGTTGTCTTTGTAGGTGGGGGTTGATTTTTATAGGTGGGGGTCCAGACCCCCTTGCAAACTACGGATTGTGGAATGCCTTATGGCTTTTGGAAACGTTAGAGTTGCTGATTCATTTTTACTTTACGAACCCCATCAACCAAAATGTAACATTACAATAGTAATATTAAACGGCCGCAAACTTTGAGGCTGGTTGACAGAATTAAGCAGCATGTACCATCCTAGACTCGCCAAACATTAACTTCTAAAAGGAAACAACCACCTCGGGTTTCAAAGACCAAAAACACGACTAAGCAATGTGACTCTGCCATAGGGCAGCACTTGCTTGAGAGCCCAGACTGTGCCAAAGAGTACACAGACGATTGCTTCCGTATCATGGGAAAGGCCAGGTCTGCATTTCATTTGGCGGTACTGGAGTCAGTCCACATACAAGCCAGAAAATCTTTGCAGACAGAAAGAATTCATTTTCTCATTAGGCCTATTCAATTAATCTTGTTTTATTGGATGCTGATTCGTTCAAAAATACAAGCCATTCAGGCAGTCCAATTTCTGATTGGCTCTTTCAAAAATACAGTTGGGTATACTCTTTAACACTCTTCATTACGATCATTTTGACGTTAACAGTCTGAGGAGTGTCAGGCGGCAAAAGCTTCTAAGTTTTTTCAATCTTTTCGCTATTTCATGCAATAGTAATATTAAGCGATGTGTTGGCTCACTTACCATTCCAAAATAATCCAACAAATAACAGAAATAATACACGTCAGATCCAGCTACGTCTTCCAGCCCTACTCTCTTCAATTCAACACTGGCAACATCGAGAACGGTGCTCCAGTCTAGAATTTTAGATTTCGTCTTGCGGCTGTGTTTTCTTAATGCATTCCCAACCTTAAAGACAAACTTTGGGACTGTCTTATGTTTTTTATTTGGAGCTCTCGTGTAGTCCTACCACAGTCGATGAGAGAGTGAGTCAAAACACTAAACTCTTCTACTGCTACTTGGTCACTATGTGTACGCCCTAAGTGAATTTCAGATCGGTAGAGTTTAATCCGCAATATTGTAAGTCTTGCAGACTCACAAGTAATGGTGATATCAATGTGAGTATAGCTACACTGACGAATATTAGCGTTAGAAGGTGACCATCACTAGATTAGCAGAACTACCTTTTCTTGACGTATGCATACTCTTGTCGCAGTGGAACCCTAAGTAAATGTTGTACCAGAGTTGCTCCATGTCCATTGACAGACTCTTGTTGTGTCATTTTCCCGCCTGGTCATTTTGCCTAAACTATTTTCGACAATGTCTTTGACCCTTTCACCATCCCTGTGGTAACACATCTACAACTGCCTATGAGCAATTGAACCCGTTCTTATTTCCCTTGCTTCTTAGAAGCATTGTCCAGAGAATACATAGTTCGGGACAATACTTGGAATTGAGTGTGACAACTGTAAAGTGTTCTGGGAGCAATGTACTGGACCATTTTGATTCAGAGCAACTGACATTTCAATGGTTATAGAAGATTAGAACCCCTATTCTGCCATCATGCACAGGGGGTAGGCAATTAGATATAATGTGGTGAGAAATACCTCATTGTATGCGCTGAATCAAAACTACGGAGCGAACCACCCAATTTCTTGGAAGTGGGGTTATGGCAAAGCACTGAAGATAATTGATTATCTTTATCGTGATTACAAAGCGAGGTACACTTATTAAACCTCGGTATTTTAAGCTAATATTTGAAAAAGATTCCTGGTACTACAAAAGTTGTAGATAATATTTAATAACGGAATCATTAGTGAAATGCCATTGACCGGTTTCGTTGCACCCTCGTCAGAATGGCTAAGAAAACTGAAATGAATAAATGTAGGAGAATAAATGTAGCCAATGCCATCAAAAGAGTGCAAAGTAGAAGAAATTGCAACAACTACAACGAAACAAATACTTCTCAACTACATAAAATATCATGTACCATAAATGAAAACACAAATGTTCAGAGTAATTAACTCAGTCAATGCCAAAGAAAACGTGCCAATAGCAAAAGGAAATAAAATGAGCAAAGCAAAATCACATAAGAAAACTTTTCCTTAAACATACAGGACGATGTAATGTCAGAAACCTGGAAGGAACCAATTCCATGAAGACAAATCAATGCCGAAAATGCCATGGAAAGCGTGTCACGACGAAAGTAAAATATGTAGAAAACAAAATTGACTCACACAATGAAGTTTTTCCTTCACTGCAAAGAGTATGTAAACTTGAAGTTGAAAACATTTCCTCGCCGACCAATCAATGAAGATACTGCTATGGAAAGCGTTCCACGAAGAAAATTTAATGTGTGAAAAACAAAGCAGACTCAGAAAGTAAAAATTTCCTTAACCACAAAGAGCGTTATTTAATATACGTTAACTTGAAAAAGACCGAATCCATGCAGATAATGCCATGGAAAGCGTGGAACGAAAAACTTTAGAATGTATAAAAACAAAACAGAGCTAGACGATGAAACTATTCTTAAACTACAAAAAGAAAGATATAATTGTGATATAAGCGTCAATTTGTATAAGCCTCAACTGGTAAGAACCGTCTCTGCATCAACCAATGAATACGGATAATATCATGAAAAGCGTGCCACGAAGAAAATTAAATGTGTGAAAAACAAAGCACAATCACAAGATGAAATTTTTAAATAACCGAAAGGAACACAATGTAATTTAAACTCAAATCATGCGTTTAAGTGCCAAACAATCAATGCAGATAAAATCATGAAAAGGAGCTTTTAAAGCTTGAAATTCTTGACTCTTCAAAGTCAACGGAAAACCCTAAAGTAACGAGAGCAGCTTAAAACACGTGTCTCTTCCAAGAACAGATTCTATTTCTGGTAGTTGCCATTATCAGTTATGTAAATCGAGGGAGCAATTGTGAGTATGTGGACATTGGGGGAGGGGGAAGCAGTTGTGAATATGTGGACATGGGGGGAGGTGGAAGCAGTTGTGAATATGTGGACATGGGGGGAGGGGGAAGCAGTTGTGAATATGTGGACATGGGGGAGGGGAGGTGTTAATCGTTAATCATGATTTTATGATTCTATGCCGTCTTAGTGCAACAAAGTGCGGAGAAAGCATTAGATTAGTCGAACAACAAACTTTTCAACATAGCTACTGTGATACTTATTAGAATGAATTCAAATTATCACATCATTGAAAATGTTCTTTATGATTACAATACCACCCTAGCCACGTTGCTTTTATTATAACCCTAATCAAGTCATATGATATATTTAAAAACTAGTTCGAAGAAACAGTGGGAGCTTTCAGACAAGTAACTATATAGAACGCCTAATTGACAATCTTGTTTTGATTCTAATATTAACTTTGGTGCCAGTAACATACGAAGGTCTTAAGTGCCTCTTTGCAATCATGGTAATATGTATTAACAAAAACTATTGATATAAACTTACCCTTTCTGGACCCCCAAAATCTCCTTTGTACTTTGTCAGCTGATGCATGAAATCGTAAACCAAATTTTCTTTGATTCTAAAAGGATGATCAAAATAGGTCTTGTTAAGTTAATGTTAACTAAATTGTTCTCAAGATAAAAGAGTTCATTATCTACTCATCTCGGTAACTCATGTTGACTTAAATTGAGGTCTCCTTTTACCTAAAAAAGTATTATACAATCTAAGATGTGTGTACGAGCTAACTGGTAATCTACATCTTGGGCATGCATTAACATCAGCTATTGAAGATTGTGTGACTAGATGGTAAGGCTTTTACAATTCCTTTTTACGTATCTGCAACCTATCTAGGTGTTAATATTTGGATGCTCTTTATGGAAAGCAGTAGTGAGTAGAATCATTATAACTTTATGGTACCATCATTGCTCTAGCAGCCAGTGACTGAGATGGCGATGGAGTCTCTGTCATTATAATGGATGAGCTTCCTGGCGTCAATGAGCCCTCTCATGAGATAGGAGTCCAATGCATGATAGGAATTTCTTGTTGCTGAGGGTGCATTGAAATGATTTGTCAGATGCTGATGAACAGGACTTTGTGTCAGCATGCTTCTGCTGTGCCTTTGTGCCCTCTTTTAAGTAGAAGTTACATGTGTAAGTGTTTTGGTCACTTCGTGCATGCTCCCTGGACCACTCAATGCTGCAAGTTTGTACATACACACTAGAAGTAGAGAACCATTGAACTGATTGCAAATTTTGGTATTTAGTGATGGTGTATTACTAAATCCCTAATGTCGTTTCAGGACAGCTAATAACTACATGGATGACTGCTATATGAGTGTTTTATACTCAATTTCTAGGCATCGTATGAAGGGTAGAATGACTTTATGGAATCCTGGGTGTGACCATGCAGGAATAGCCACACAGGTAAGGACCCCGTGTTTGCTATTGTAGTTTCATTTATATTGTAAAACATGACTGCTTTCTCCACATGGTACCTACACATCATATTATCATCACAATAATCTTCATGTTTAGTCCCCAGCTCTCCCTTTTCCCTTCCTTTTCTGCACTCCATTTTAATAAGGTGAACCGTCCAAGTACACGTACACAGTATGGGTGTCAAAAGGAGCTTTCACAGGCAATACATACCAAAGAAGCTAGTTTGTCAATTCATTTCAAACGAACAAAGCTGGACTCAAGTGAAACTTTGTCTTTTGGTAATGTACTTACTTTATATTATTAGTTTTTATTTTGCACCACCATGTTGTTTTACAGTGAATTTCTACCGTCTTTACAAAGCATTCCACAATGGGCGTCTTTGTGAGACTTCATTGTACCTGTGTCTTCACCATTAAGCAAAAAGCTTTTCTAAATAATAGTCAAATTGGAACCTTGGTTGAAGCCCAGTATTCTTAAAATGTTTATAAAATGTAAGACACTTGTAAGGCTGTTTCTTTTAATAAAAATCCGCTAAAAGTTCTGGGATTGTACACAATGTTTGCCCCTTGAAATTTTTTCAAGGTATTTTGATACGAGTTCTCATCATGTTGCCAAGTCAGATATACCACAATAGTTTGTTATATTTACCTGCTTTAGTGTGTTTAAGTTATAGAAATTGCATGATTTAAATAGACCTCGTTACTGCTGTTTGGTTGTCTTGAAACTTTTAATTGTCCAGAGTTTTCGTTACTAATTACCATCTTCGATGAGGTCAAAAATTAATTTGTAGGAGCATTTTAGACATCGTCCTTCTCATGAAGATGAAGCACATAATGCGTTACTACTGGCTTTAGTGAAATGTGTGGCCGGCATTCAGTTGGCGAAAGGTCCATGCTCTTTTTGTATCTTGAACTGACAACTCTTACTAAACTTTAAAAAAAATAAAGTTTAATGAAGTTTGAAGATTGACGTGGCAATGAACGGGAGATAGGAAATACGGAAGAGGAGGTCATCTATAAGTTTGCCAAATGACGAATACGTTCCAATGTCTCCAAGACCATACATTTCAACCCTTCGTTCTTAACAGTGAAAATGAAAGTGTTAAAACATTTGTTTCATTTTATCTACTTAAGGTCCAATTGAAATAAACAAACCAGGAAACACATGGAAATTAATAGTAAGTAAATAGATTTTTAGAGACGCACGCAGATGATGATTGATTCTGCAAACACTAGTTATTCTTTGATTCTGCTGATATAGCTTTCTAGGCTATGGTACAATGTACTGAAAGCAATTTGCCAACATTGATTAACGTAACAATTTATTCACCGAATGATTGAGAAAGCTTGCAAGAAAAAAATAGAACGAGGTCTTTTTATTTTAAGAAAGTTATAACAGAATGATCCAACGATGCTTGATAAGTTAGGAAAATCAAGCCCTGATTATGGTTGTTGCAAATTTAAGAAAGAAACCAAGTCAAATTTTTATACAAAGTTTGCCATAATATGGCTAAACAAAGAGTTATGATATTTATTGATACGCAATATCATCAAAAATGCAAATCGGGGTCCGAAATAGTTAAGGATGATTTAATTCATGCTCTAAACTAGCTAATTCAAAAAGTCGAAAAATTAAGACCATTCTTCATGAATTATGTCATAGCCAGAACTTAGTGGAATAAAAAAAACATCAAGATGCTTACAAAAAAATGTTTGAAGCGTTTAAGAGATTCAGCATCGTATTTATCTTGTTGGATATTTAACTTGAAAAACAGCCTGGGGGCAAAAAGGACCCTCCCAGAGTGCAAGATATTTGTGACTTTGTTACGTCACCCTATATTATGACTTGGTATAAACAGGTGTGTTTTACAAAAATCCAGTCAGTTAAATAGGTCGACTTCTGTCAGATAAGAATCGCATTTCCAAACGTAGCTTTATCATCACACCGACGTTACTTACACCTTTTGGCACGATTCGCCCGTTCTTTTTGTGTCACAATAGGAAAATTTCGTGCTCCCTTCAGTGAGTGCAAACGAAGAGTTGCCACACAATTTCAAGTCTGCGTGAAGCATCCCTCCCACAAATAACAATTGTTCCGTTACGATATGTTAATAAGGTTTTCGTGACGAGGTAAGTTGATTAGAACAAAGAGAAATATTTTATTCACACAAAGCAACAAAAGTCACTCGAGAGATGTTACACTCTTTGTGTATTGTACAGTGTGCAATAACAAACTGTTGAGGCTTGAGAATGAACGGAGTGCTTCAGATTGAAAAGATTCATATTATCCTTGAGCGTTGTTAAGAAACATTGAACCCCAATATTACAAACCAATTATTCCATCATTGAAGCAAACATTTCTGTCTTTGCTTAAATTGTTTACATTCTTTGGAATTGTATCCCATGAGAAAGGAGTTTTTAGCTCCTCTGCCTGGTATGGGATGCCAGATCCTACCTTGATAATAGGAATGGCTCAATAAAGGCCAAGAGCAGAATGTGACGTTTGAAGATAAATAGTGGACGGGGCCAGTCTTGATTTGCACACTGGAAAAAATTTACCTTAGTGGCCGTTGGCTGTAGCAGCTTTTTTGTAAAACAAATTGCGTAGTGAGTAATACGTCTTGCGTTCGAGCCCTGCTTAGAATCATGATACCTCATCAGTCATATTTCACGAACATTATAATTCAAAACGTTTGCTTTACTTAATTAAATCGGAAGTAACATTGGGAGGGTATTAAACGATCAAGTAAGGTTACAACGTTGGAACTGCAACAGCGTAATTGGAACCTCATTGAATCCAAACTTTATGGATGCCAGCATATTTAATCAGAAGTCTAGACAATATCGCCACTTACTAACTTTGAAAACAAAGACTAAGCTACTTAATATATTATCCACCTAATCAAAGTCATTAAAACGAAACTTTGGGCTACTTGTAGGTAAATTTGGAAAAATTACGCTGATTTCAGCTTCTCTTTGTCAATTTTGTAAAAATATAAGGTCATATTATTATACATACATACATAGTTCTTAACCTGTTATACCATCTCGGTATCTAAGGCATCAACTTGAGTTAAGTTGATTGATCAACAATTATGCAATGGTACAGATCCTTGTTGATCACCCTAACCCTTATCCCATTTGCCACTCCATTTAATATTTGTTGCGAGAGTGGGTAGTATTCAAGCTACCATATCTCATAGAGATAATATGAGACCAATTTGATTATTGTGTTGTATCAAGTGCTAGTATTTCGCTTTCATATAACATCAATTGCTTTTTTAAAAGTTGGGCACCTTGAGAAAATGAGGTTTGTTTTCAGGGCATATACCTTATGGGTATCATTTTCATAATCCATGATTTTCTTTTAAAAATAAATGATCGGAGGCTGTATGTATGCTGTAATTTTGGGGTTGCCATCTTCTAATGTATGTAAAAGGTCAATATTCAGGCATTTTACAAACGTAGAAGCTAAGACATTATTGAATAATTGATATCTGTAAAATTAAAATTGGCTGCTATAACTTCAAAATTGGTTGTTATGGCTCAATTTTCAATCAATGCCCAATAATTTAGCAATGGCTTATCATAAGAAGCTGAAATTTTGGGATCTTTCCCACCACCATGGTACCTTGGTAACAGTTTGGTGGGATAGGTTACAAATTATTCTTAGGTGGCATACACTGACATGAAAAGATCAACCTGTGACTTGAAAGAACAGTTCAACTGGTAGAAACTATTGTAGTGGTACTTGTAAATGTTCAGTGTTATTACTAACTATAGGCCTATACTGTGAAAATAGTAGCAAACAACAATATATATGGGAAAAGTTAGAAAATCCTTGTAAACTAAGCAAAACAAGTAATACATGCCATCACATTGTGCAGAAATTGTACAGTAGGGTGCAATATGTCGTACGGGACAAAAAAGGTAGTTGGGTGAAAAATTTCCTTCAGATACAAAATACAAATTTTGATACTCACAACACAGACTTATCTGGACTGAAATTCAGTAAATACTTGCCAATCATCAAGAAATAATTTCTAGCCACTATGTTAAATGCAGCAGCATAAAGATAACGAAAGCAAAATATAAGAACCTTGAAAAAACCAATTGCCTTTTATTCGATCTGTAAATTTATGGTCAAGTTATTTCTACAATATAAAACCCCCTAGCTATTTTCCCTAGGCATAATATATACAGCGAAACGTACAATAGGGGCTTTCAGCAACAGCAAAAATAGCAATAAAAAGCAGCAAAAGGAAACAGTTTCCATAATAGTTAGAAGGTAAAGATAATGTTTTCACGGAATGGCAATAAAGAATTCGCAGGTTTGTCCTATCTTCGTTTCCCTGGAAAACATATGGAGTTTAATGATAATTAAAAAATGGAAAATAATAATAATAATAATAATTTGTACTTATAAAACACAAATTTACAGTTTGCAAATGAGGGTAGCAGATTATATTATTGAAAGCAAGAGAGTGTAAGGGTTGCTATGATGATAACAGGCCTGCCATAAGCAGTGGCACCGAATAACCCATACAATTGAATTCAGATCGAAGACACTCTCAAGTTACCTCAGGTAAAGATTAAGGTGCAGGTGATAACGCCGTCTAGTTAACCAGTAACAGCCTTAAACTTACGCAAAGTAGTAACAGCGTTTCTTTCAGATTCCATATACACTGTAGGTAACATGTCTTTGACTCAGTAAAGTTATTAGAAATTCGACAAAGAGATTACAGTTTCTCAGGTGCTCAGCTCGTATTCTTGTTATCAGTTGAGTCAAACATGAGAAACACTAATCCGCTAGTCTGCAGCTTTGTAAAGCTGTTCACGGATCATAACAAAAACAAGTTTGTGCTATCACGTCTATATATTGCAAAGACTGCTGTTTACTTTAATCATAGACGTAAATTGGCAAGCACATAACGACTGACTATTATTGAAAAATAATAGATACAGATTACGTGGAACGATTTCAGGATATCATTGAAGTGCTAAACAGGTTAAATGTCCGGACGGCGCAATTAGCTAGACTCTATCATCTGGACCAATTAAAAATAAATTGCAGTGAATGAACGTGTCCGCCTTGTTAAAAAATCAGGATAAGGCGTATCCAAGCAGACTTGACTGTATATAAGTGACTCTTAACTAGGATCCACGGGGAGGAATTCAAGGGCTATGGAGTGGATGGGGCAGAGGGAGGCATAAGGAACGAATGGTTGAGGGTAAAACAGAGTGAAAGTGGCACACGGTCCGAGGTCCTAAGAAATTTGCTTATGTTCATGTTAATTTGATTGTATTAATAACTGCTCGCAAGATATTTATACCACGAGTTGAAATTTAGCGTTGATTTGAAAGCCCGTTTCACTTGTCTCTTATCCACATTAGATCTTCTAACAATGAGATACTTTGCACGATTTTCATTGGCTTGCAGAGAGTGGCACACGATTCTTAATGGATTGCTGAGGGTCGCAAACGATTCTCATTGGTTTGCTGAGAGTGACAAAGTCCACAGAATGTGAAAGCTTATGCTCTGTCAAAATAAGCATAGTAAGCCAGCCAAAGTACAGGTATTGCGTAGGCTGCCTTTTTAAATGTGCATGTAAATCCTTGATTCGTAATGAAGCGTGGTATACTTTCCATAGTTCGCACTTTCCATAGGCAGATGGGGGGGGTCAAGCATTTTAAGAAAAAATGTCTAGGTGGGGGATGGTTCGAATCCCATTTACAGGTGGGGGTTGGCCTCTAAGATGGGGGTTGATATTTGCAGGTGGGGGTTGTTATTCAAAAATATCATCGAGTAGAGAGGATTTGAAAAGTCAATATTGAAAAGACACTAGAGAAGTATAAAATATGTCAAGACCTTGGGATCAACCTGTGACACGTGTTTATCACATGGCGCAGAGTGGCTGGTCTACCTTTGCGAAAAAAGCTGGAAGTCGATGTCCACCGGTGGATGACTGAGAGCTTATGTGCCTAATAGATTATGTTAGAATCGGAAGGTCACCTAGCCCAGTTGATAGAGCACACGGAAAGATAGCGCTGGTCATCGACTCGATCTCCAATGGCGATATATTTTCTGTTAGTCTAGTGACTTTTCAATATTCATGGACATATACGGGGAGGACATAGATGCTGACATGGGGAAGAATAGTATCTCATATGGAGGTTCACAACAGAATCACATGCATTACAGCTTACACGAGTAGAAAGTACACAAGGTCATCATAGTGAAACTTTTATATTGAATACTAACTGTTGTAAAAGCAGTCCCCAAACCCTTCAGATTCCCAAACTAAGAGATGGTCTCTATTCAATTTCATCCTACAACTAATCACAAAGTTATGCAAATAATAAAAATATGTTGTTGTTGTCGTCTCTTGCACAGCAGTAAAGTTTTCGGTCGACGGTTATAATTATATCATAATCAGTTTTTAAAAGATGCAAGCGGACGTGTGCTCTACCAACATAGCCAGGTGACCTCCGATTAACATCATCGATTTTTCTACTCATCACATTAGCTCCCAATCACCCACCGATAGACATCGATAACCAGCTCCAGGCAGTTGGAGGCCAGCCACGCTATGTCATGTGACTTGAAAAATGAGGGACAGCCATCCGGCCCGCCAACTATCTGAAGTCCATTGAAATTTAGAAGGTATCAAAATTCAAATCTCCTCTTTTCGATAAAATTATTGTCTGAGGCATTGAAAATAACTTTCTTACAAGCAGTAAGGCATACGCTAGTTTCGCTCCCTATTCGCTCCCTGTTTGCCCTGTTTGCCGTAACCTTAAATGCTACTTGTCTCGTACCATGCCATCACTGTTCAAGTCTATTTGAAAATAACTTTCTTGTTTTCAACTACTATGTTAATATGTTGTTTATAAACTCTTTGTACGTTTTTCTATTCCATGCTGGCAATGTAATAAATTGTGTTTAGTGAACGACTATTGCCAATCAAAACAGAATTTCCAGAACTGTTGTAATCATTTTGTCTCAATATTTCGTACCTTCACACAAATACATAATTATCTCTCACGATTATGTATCTTAGTGAAGGTACAAAATTTAAGGAAACTTTCTAGTATTTGATTAAAAGGGATTGGAACTAACGGGGCATTTAATAATTTTATATGGACTGTATCAACTTACCAGGCCTCAATAATTTATTGGAAAAAGTATTGTGACAGCAAAACTCTATTTACTCAATTATATGTGGCCACACACAAAGTCTAGTTAGGTATTGTGTATAAAAATGTCAAATTGTTACCTGATAAACTCGTATGTTTAGCTCATGATGCTTTCAAGTTAATCATGTTGGTTGGTCATCCATTGTCATTCAGACATGAGATCCACATAGTCATAGGACTTGTACAGGCTAATGCAGGAACGATTCTTATTGGCTAGGCAAAAAACATCAAGTTACAAGTAGTTACAAGTAGTATGACAAGTAGCTACCATATAGTTGATAGAACTGGAGTTATTAATAGTCTGAAATAATGCATTTCTGCAATGAGATTGAAAAATAACTAAGCCAATAATAGAACAACTATGTGATTTGAATATTGCGTTGAGTAACGGATTCATTTTGCTAAACGTTTTCGCCATACACTGATCACAGCAATCGTATGGGGCCTATCTTTGGCACTGAAGGAGCACTCAAAGCCGAAACACAATAAATAATGAAAATTAATTTATTTCCCCATACTTACTTAGTGTAGGATAAATCACGACAAGATTGACTTGAAAATTTTTCGCCTTAATTATTGAACTTGATGGTCCAATAGTTAAGGTTTCGGTTTTCAAACCAATTAATTGTGGGTTCGAATTCCCTCAGCTCCCTTAGTGAAAAAAAAAGCTATTGTGGTAATGCCCCACTCATGATGGATATAATAATTGCTGTGTGTCTGCTGAGTACTTTAAAAGATAATAAGTTAAAATGCTTCGAGGCGAGCTACCTGCTTTTGGTTTAAAACCATTATCAAGTGAACCAAAACCTTTGAAAGGTTTACATGTTAACATGCTCAAACGTCCCGATTACCCCTATTTATCAAATTTCCTCAAACTTTCTTTAAACACCGATGTTTCTTATCACCATGGCAACTCGCCCTGCTTTGCAACCTTTGAGATTTGAGCGAATGCCCTGAAATTCTAAAGCCCGTCTTCTAAGTACCTACCGGTCTATTGTGAACTATAGAGAAAACGTCACTCTTTTCCTTTTCCCATTGTAAAGTTGTCAACACCGTACTATTCAGTCTCGTATAAACACTGTGGTATGTGTCACTTGCAATGTTATTGTAACTTGTAATGTAATTTTTGGCAATCATCGCTTCAATCATTTCTGCGTTGATTCACTGCATAATGATTCACCTACTTCACGTGGTGGTAAACAAGGAAAATACGGAAATGCACAAAGCTCAGTTTCCTGAAATTCTAAAAAGGAACTTGTACGTCATTTAAATTTAAATTGATGCATCGAAAGCTGCATGTCCCCACGTGATACGTACTGGATAAACTCTTGCTATATTTCTTACAAAATGACTTCAAGAACAAATTAGTAGTAATGATGGTGATGACGATGGTAATGATGATGATGATGATGATGATGATGAGGAGGAGGAGGAGGAGGAGGAGGAGGAGGAGGAGGAGGAGGAGGATGGCTAATTATTATGGCTGTATATTATGGCTAATATTTTTTAATTCCACGTTTTTTTTTCGGCACCTTAACTTAGTTGAAGGTATGATGAAAGGAGCGATGTATGGAGCTTAGGGTGCATTCTACTCGAAATAGCAACTTGTGGCTTTATGGACGTAAGTATTAGAATCGACTGTTTGGCTTTAAAGTTTATTTGTTTATGTTCGGTGCGACACTTAAGCAGTAAATTATTCGCCACTATCGCCACAGTTTGGGCACCAGGATAGAATATATGTAGGTAGATTGATTTACATTTGTTGCGATTGTTTGTAAGATCAATTCGACGACATGCTGCTAATTAACTTGTACTTTTGTGTTACCATTTATGCTCATAGGTCGCAAATCTTTGCGTGTCGAGATCATTCATCTTATGCTACTTTATAGAATGCTGTTACATTGTTTTGTCGTTTCCCGACGATGGGTATTTGTTTTATGTATTCTGTAAACTCCAGAAAATCAACCACCGCCATGTTAACCTAGAGCCACTAGCGGCATGTCCCTTTACCACTTGATCTACAGTAACCATGGTGATAACATGCCCTACTTTCTCTAGTCTCTTCCTTAATTCCCAATTCTTCGCCTGTGGACATGGACCTCCAGCTCTACGCCGCTTTTGAGACAGGCCTCCCCTTGCTATGGGGCTTAACCAAAACCGATCACAACCCGCCAGTTATATCTGCACAATGCCTATTGCAATTTTTAAAGACGAGAAGAGAAAATAATAAATTTGATCATCTCTAGGGAAAATGAATTTGTAATCTCTTTAGCGAATTTTTTTAGTATTTTTTAGTGTTTCTCGCAGTGGTGCAGAAAGTTGTGACCCACGTAAAATCTTGGGTGTCTAAGGAAAGGTGAGTAGCAGAAAAGAGATAATCAACACTGATTTATTACTGATTTATCTTAAAATTAGCAAGACGAAGAGATAATATCAACTGCTCCTTTTCCTCTTCGTTCTTCTTCTTCTGGCTACGATTAATTCCTTGTAAAGAGGGATCAGCCACATTCGCCAGTCTCTGACACGGCTGCTTATATCAGACAAATTCGTCTTTTTCGAGTCTTTTCAAATACAATCTCTATAAGGCCTTGTCGATTTCCATCCATTTCTTCTGCGATATACTGCTACCCCATTACCTCCTTGATGTTCTACTCCTTCTTCTTCCTTCTTCTTCCTTCTTCCTCCTTCTTCTTCCCTCTTCTTCCTTCTTCTTCCTTCTTCTTCCTTCTTCTTTCATCTTCTTGCATCTTCTTCCTTCTTCCTTCTTCTTCCTTCTTCCTTCTTCTTCCTTCTTCTTTCTTCTTCTTCCATCTTCTTCCTTCTTCTTCCTTCTTCCTTCTTCTTCCTTCTTCCTTCTTCTTCCTTCTTTTTCCTTCCTCTTCCTTCTTCTTTCATCTTCTTCCATCTTCTTCCTTCTTCTTCCTTCTTCTTCCTTCTTCTTCCTTCTTCTTTCTTCTTCTTCCTTCTTCTTCTTTCTTCTTCCTTCTTCTTCCTTCTTCTTTCTTCTTCTTCCTTCTTCTTCTTTCTTCTTCCTTCTTCCTCCTTCTTCCTCCTCCTCCTTCCTTCTTTTTGCTCTTCTCACGAATAACCCTCGCGTAGAGATCAGCCACATGTCGACAGTCTCTCCCATACTTACATCAGACATATTTTACTTTTTTGAGGCCTTTCTCCTCTCTGCATGCTCAAATATAATCCCTACAGTGCTTCTTTTGTTTTATTCTTTAATAAAGAGAAGATGCATCTTTTACATTTGAGCTGTGAGCCATTTAAAAGGAAGTCAGAGGAAATCTGGTATTGCTACCACAACATCAAAATTTAGTTACAATTTTGCTCAAAGCAGCACTGAGAACTTTGAAAAGTATTTCGCCCGGTGACCATAGTAGCAGCACACTTGGTCGCACACGGGCAACTTTGAGATAAATGGAAATCTGGCAATAATAGGTACAAGTTGCTCAGGTAATTAAAAAAGACGAAAATGATGCAGGGGTTGTCCGACTTTTAAACTGTTCCTTAGTCAGGCCAAAGGAAAGTGAATTTTATAAATGTTAAGCTTGCCGCATAAAAACGATCGTGGGACGCATGCTCGGGCTGCTGGTTGGTCATCACTAGTAAAGGGTGTGCAAGATATGTTTATCATGCATCATATTGGTCAAATAGTCGCTTCTGTGGCCTGTACTTTTTGTAACAGCTATTCCCTATGTGTATGCGAAAAACGTACTAGCTTAAATACAGATGCTTTTGCTTTATTGTTCTGTTAATGGATCATGCATCAAAATTCATCAAAGTTTTTTTCAAATTAATTTCAAAAAGTCCTTTTAGATATGTAACAGATATGTCAAAGCCCCCCTTTTTTTAGTATGTTCCTCTTGCATTTGTAGGTGAAATTTCGGCTAAGAAAGATTCACCACTCATAGCTTTGACGAGCTACTCATAGTTTGGGATTTTGCCTGGCATCCATTTGTTTAAGAGATATCTCCGAAAGCAATTTAGAAATTTAACCAAAACTTTGCATGTACATTAAAATATGTTTGTGGGCCGTGTGGTTAAATTGGTGTCCATCGGATATGACTTTTTCCTTAATTTTCAAACCCATAAATGAGACTAATATCATGTTACGATTGTGTTTTCATAAGAAAATAGCGTAGTCAGAGCGCCGTCACTTACGCCAAACATGTGAAAGTCCGTTCATTCGAATTACTTTTAAAGCAAATTATACAGTCAGTTGGCCCTGAATTGACTTTCGGTCAAAGACGTGTTGCCTTGGTTACAAGAAGTAATTTTTCTAGGTAAATTTAATTTATCAATGAAGAAATCCACACAAAAAAATGGTGACATTTTTAAGAGCATTGACTTGCTGCACGTCTGTTATCAATAACCAAGCAGTATCAAATGTAAAATCATTCATACTTTTTTAATATATAAAAATTTCACCTCTATAGCTCCTTGTCGTAAGCCTCCTCCATTTAAAACAACAATATTGGGAAAAGGCACCACTCCAATTGAAATAGGATTTACTTTTTTATTGGCCACTTTTGTGTTTGTAACGTACACTTTTACATAATGTCCCTCAATCATAGATCCCGAGAAGTAGTGCATTACTTGCCAAATACACTCACACACACATCTCACCGAGATAATCATGCTCCGAAGGTTATTGGCGTCCGAGATCAATGAGGATGTCCTTGTAGATTTAATTTCGTTCTCAATTTTTCTTTTGGCTAGGTTCAAGTAGCCACAAATTGCATAACTTTCAGGCGGGATTAACCAATTAGAGCACTGAACATAAATTGAATAGTCGACATTTTCACAACATATGATTGGTTGATTTTCTTTTTGTTCGGGGCTAGCCTTGTGAAGATCCGAACTGGTTTGTTGCAGACAACGCATGTTCATTTTGCTCACAGGTAAGACTGACAGAGGACATAGAAAAGGGGGAACTGGTTACATTAAGGTAGACGTTGAGGATTATACCATAAAATTATAACACACTCTTGAAAACCTTTGTTGGGGCTGAGCTCAACTAGTCACGTTGAAGACGCCGGTATACAGAGTGCCACCCTATGAAATATAATAGAGAAATTACCAAAAAGTACGTTCAATTTCTTTTACAGCCTATAAGCTACCACATACAGTAATTAAAAGGTATTCGCTTACGAAATGATCAAGATGTAAACGACTAAACATACCGTCACATTTGAACTAACATTTCGTACGCCATGACACTCGACTTGGATATTTTTACCGTTTAAAGCCATTCATTTATTCAAGCAACTTAATGAAATTGATGATATACTCTTTCCTTAGATACATGAGAACATAATGATTAGTAAATTTTAAGCAAAATGCTAACGTGAATCTACCACTTGTTCAAGAAGTACCTCTAGACTAAATTTCAGCCTTGGATGAGTTGCAGCCGCCATCCTTTTTGTCCCACATATTGTCTAACTTTCAAGTTAGCAATTAACAAAATGTTTCTATGTAAAGATAAATATCTCGGGCCCAATTATATCTTTTGTCCAATACTTTGGATATTAAATTCGGTTAAATCTTTACAATGTACCTAAGACACTTGACACAACGCGATTGTTGTCCAAGAAGCTCCTAACTGACTTGTAAGCCGTTAATCAAAAACTCGTCTGTGTCCTTATCAAAAGTCCTGTGTGAAGCTCAAGGTTCAGACGAACCGATGTATTTGAGAAGCACATGAAGTGTCAAGCACAAAGACGAAAGCAGCGTAAATCATGAGAACGATTTAACATGAACTGCATTATCGACGATATGTAAGTCTTACAATTGTTCTAATAGAAAGCGATGTAAATACCACTGTTCACTGTATAGTGCCAAGCACCTGTCTTGAATACCTTATTCCTTTCAAATTTCGCCTCCCTCTAATTTTCGCCGCTAGTGAGGCGAAAATTAAAAGGAGCGAATTAGAGGGTTAGCAGAGGGGGGGGGAGGGGGAAAAATAAAGGTAAAAAACAATTTTTTAACATTAGCCGGGGGGAACAACAAAACTTTTTAAAAAGAACACTTTCCCCTTAAAACCACTATTGTATTAATTGCTGTTTACATTCTTATCATCTGATATTTGAACAAAGTAGGAACTTATAAGTTTGATCTCTAAAGCTCTGAAATGTTTTAGATAACCTTAGTTTCTTTGTAATAATGGGAAGTAAGTAGTTGATAAGTTGTGATCTACGTCGCTTCTTTATGTTTGCATTGGTTGTAAAATGCACATTGTAGTGAGTTTTATTCCGTCCTGCTGCCCCTCCCCCGCCCCCCCTCTTAATTTTCACAGTTTACTCTTAATGACTCATTCCTGTGCTTTTTTCCCATAGTTACCATTTGCAAGCAAGCTTATTAAGAAGGAAATGCTTTCAGCTAGACAGGTCAGTATATTCAAATCAGTGTCAAAAAATACAGGACACGAAGTTAATGGAGTCGGTTTATTTAGTTAAGAAGATATTGCAACCAGTATGTACCCTCCTGGAACTTGAAATCTTGCTAAATAATAGCATTATTAGCGTCATCGACTAACTGAAAGCCCCCTGTTTAATTGACTAACCATTGAGGCTGGACAAACCTGACCGGAAGCAAAGAAAGTATGCCCACCCTTTCGTCTCCAATTGCTTTAGCCCCAATGAGCTACAAAACGTATTGATAGTCCTGCCCAATGGTAGATGCAGGTCAATAGTGAATTGGTTGCCCTGAAAGTATGAAATTTATAGCTAACCTGGAAATTCTTTGTAAAGAAAAAATTGGGTTTTACTTACATTAGCAATGTGGTAAAGAAAATGTCTCTCAATGCCATCTTTGAAGCAACGATGAACTTGTGTAATATTCTTTTGGGGTGTCTTACAACAATACGTGTTTTCATCTTGATAAGTATTTCGTTCAAAGAATAGACAAGTATGATTTTTATGATATGAGACCTTAATACGTTTGATGTTACTTGATGCTTTTCCAACGTACAACGATAATCTGATTAGTTAAAAGGTTGTTATTAATGAATATGTTAATTGCAACACTTTTGTCGTAACTTCTTCTTAACTCCTTCGTCAACAGTAATAAGTTCCTAAATTAAATCACATTACTGCCTTCATCATGTACTGTTTCAGTGGAGCTCAAAGTGAATTTTTGGGGGCTGTCTCCTTCTACGTGATCGATGCAAATCAAAAAACTCCTGTTGCTATTAGAAAAAATCCCAGTTGGACTATCTATTTTTAGAAATGCAAACTAATCGTGTTTTACAAAATTATTTTTAAACTTTTTCTTTTACATCTGCATCACATCTGAATGCTTGTTATAAGCATAGTGCAATAGAGTACTAAAGTGATGACGTCACAAAAAACTTTTTTTCAAGGAATCGCAATTCTAAGTATATCACAATGTTAACCCTACCACCAAATGCACGTATACAAAATATCGTGTTCGAATCTCGTATCAGCTACGAGAAACGGCTGTTTTAATAGGCAAAAGTCCTTAAGAAAACTCTGTTTATTTTGCCCAGTTCACAAAATTGTGAACTGTGTTCATTTGACAAGGTTTTGATAGGCATGATTTAAAGTTTGAAAGGACGTATCTCGTCGATTGTTCAATGTATGGTTATAAGATTTGGACAGGTTGTCTATCTCAACAAGAAGAAAGCAATGAATCTAAAACATTATCAAATTTCTGCTATTCATTAAATCGTGACTTTCGTACTCTATTATCAGTGCATGGTTCTGTCAAAGACCTTCAAATCAAAACTACTTTTAAATGAAAACTGGTAATAAATGTATTAGTTACTCACATAATGTTGTAATTATAAAGATAAGAACCTTAAGAGCTAGGTGCCTACGTAATCAATACTATAGTACCCAGGATGAAAAATCCTTGATGATCTGGGTTGTGTATGTATAAGTGATTGTTATGGAGTTGAACACTGGACGTCTTTACTCCAGTCCTCCTAGCCGTATCCACACCGTACATCACTTGTGCAGGACATCCTTTTTGACTTATTTTTTGTAGGACTTATTACCCACGGACTATGTGAATTTCTCATTTAAAGTTTATTGTACCTAAGCACTCCACTCCAACAAGTGGTCAAAGCAGCCAAACCCTCATACCTCATATTTAACGAGTGTCAATTAGTAACAGAGCTTCTAAATATATTTTACTTGACGTTCACTTCAAAGTTCAATTCCCTTCTATGTTATACTTGATGATGGACTCGTTGACTAAGATGACATCCATATTTTCAAATGAACGCATTACATTTGTGGTTGAATTACAGCACACATTGTCATTCAACAATGTGTAGCTAGACCCCCCAAATCATGCCCCACCCAAAATCTATAAAATGATGTAAGGCTGTCCCCAACAGATACCATAAAATCTGCACCATTTTTTTACACTGGGGTACTGAAATTGGTATGGTGAGAGCACAATAATGCACATACCATCTCATGCAAGTGTGGCAGTGCCTACCTACCAATCTGGATCACGTGAAACAGAGAAAGCCTACTTCAGCTTAAAATCTTGTGTTGAAATGTACAGTTATTTGTCTGTTACTGTAACATCTATGATCAGGGAAAAACCCAAGTAAATTGTTAAAGTTAATACCAATATACAAAGTGCCTATTCTAATCAATAATAGAGGTCAACCTCCTGAAAAAATCACTTAGTTTCTACCAATAGTGAGTGCTCTCATTACTGGTAAAAGTGCAAAGAAAAGGATTTCTTTTTATCTAGCCACAAACCAAACATTAAAGTAATTCAAGATGCAATTGTAATAGTTGGTAGAGCGCACGCCGCGAAAGCGTGGGTCACGGGTTCGATCCCCGGCGATGACATATTTTCTATTTCTCTAGTTTTCTTTTCTAACTAAAGTACAGGTATTGTAAAGTACACAAAAACTCTTTTTCGAGGAATGGCAATTATAACTACATCAAAGTATTAACCCTGTCACCAAATCCCCCTACACAAAATATCGCGTTCAAATCTCATATCAGGAGCGAGAAACGGCTATTTTGATATCAAAAAGGATTAAAGAAAGCGCTGATAAATTTTCTCGGTTCATAGCATCATTAACTGGGTTCATTTAACAAGGTTTTGATAGGCATGATTTAAAGTTTGAAAGGGAGAACCTCAACTATTGCTCAAGTTATGGTTCTTAAATTTAATTTCTTAAACTGAGGCTTCTGTTTATGCTGCAAACAGTACACGAACATACATCGCATGTGACAGAAAGAGACCGACGAGAAAGTGTTGATGGTATAAAGGAATTCGAAAAATGGTCGAGTTACTTATGTGTGGGCAGTAGCGTATTTAAAGTACTATTGAGGTAAAGGAAATCGAAACTATTCGGTGTCAACCAAACAAACGATCAATGGCTCGAGATAATCAACAATACCCTATTCCTTTCCCAATTTTCGTGCAGGGTAACTTGGCAAACAAGATTCTCCGATTGACTCTTTGAAAATATAAAGTACTTGCATTTTAAGGATTTTAAAATTGATACCTCAAAAGTATGCTAAGTAGTTTCCTTAAGGATTAGAAATAGTGTACACATAGAAATGAAATAGTCAAAATGTGAAATTTTCCGGACCCCTATGGAAGGCCTTACAACGCCTCCAGACACCCTAGCTGTATAGCCACTCACTATGCGAGTAGAGGTCCTCACTTTGTACTAATTTGCCCGGGGACCCCATGGTGAAAGTGGACACATTTCAAAACTCTAGGACAGACGACCATGAACTAGGGGATGCTATTTTACCTTGAATTCCACTTCTAGAGGACGCTAAGCATACCATGCATCCAAATACAAGAACAAATACAGAACAGAACAAATACAAATCTCGTGTAAAATGAATTTCAAATACGGAGAATTCTCAATCGGCTGTCTCACCAATTTAACGTACGGTACAATACAGTCTACCTTGATTGGTAGATAGAAAGGTTTGACACTTGTGGCTTCATTTTTTACTTTCGGATATAAAAGCTATAGTGACAATGTTAGTTGTAAGAAATAGTTAAAAAATCGTAAGAAATATTCAATAATAAAATAAAAAACAATTCTAAGAATTCAAGTCCCCAAATTTCTTATTTGTCTCGTCCATAACGGACTTTTAAGAATCAGAGACATCATATTATTCAGTCGTTCAATGGATGTTTAGTACGTATAAGGCCAATTTTTAGACAGACATTAAAATCAATTTCACATAGGCAATACATAAATGACAATTTGTGTTATGATTACGTGGTACATTCTATTGTTAAGTTAATTGGATTTGGAATGTATAATTGGTGGGATAGACCTGAAATAAAATTTTTTGATTTTATTAAAGGATTTCTTTAAAATGTTATCGTTACGCTACTCAAGATGGGAAGGCTTCAATTTGAGATATTTCAAAATAACTTAATTGTCCGAAAAAATTATATCACGCCTTTAAAAATTTACCGTTAAAGCACTATTGTATTTTTAAGAAGGCAGAAAGATATACATGTGGCAAGAAGTCTTTTTTAATTCAATAACAAACCGGTTTAACAGTGGGAAATAATAATGGAACTTTAAAGTGCAGTTTTATCAAACATAGTTGAAAATAAGATCGGCATAACATATACGCGTTTTCTCACTGCCCCTGTTATGTGGTGCCATTCCCGGTGTCATCAAAAAATCGTTACATGAAAGCCGAGGTATGCATTGTGAAGCTTATGCCCCACATCCCTTCTTTTCTGAGAATGCTGCGGTTCTTGGCCATAGTATGTGTAGAATGAATCTGCACGAACTTTATTTTTACTGGTAGCAAAGGTCAGTTCTAGGGCCACTTATCGATTATTTTTAACATTAAAGTACTTCCAAAAACAACTTGTGACAGACCTTCGAAACCCAGATCACTTCCTGGAGTGAAAGATTGTTTACCATCTAGCGTCACATGCACTGATGGAATTATGAAATAGAATCTCTACCCAACTTGGTAGACATCAAAAAAGTTTTACTTCCTACTGAACCCATCGGTACTACAGGTCGTAATGGAAAATTTCCTCTGTTAACATTGGCTACAAAAAGTTATTCGTGGCCATTAGGACAGGACTTACTTTTTCTTAAGTTTACCACTCCGCGTGACGGATAAGCCTATATGTTTCGAAAACCAAAGCCAGAGCAGCCTTGGTTACGTGGTAGCAACCACATGCTCAGCACAGTATTTTGCATGAGATCTTGATAATGTTTTTAGAGATTTATAGTTATTGACTAGGAAAGCATTCAATCCACCAAATGTACTTGTAAGTTAATTAAATAAATCTATTAAAAAATCTTCAACATACCTTGGATGATACCTTCAATGGGTACAGACATTTTTACGCCGATGGTTAGAAAGCACTGTATCAATCATGCAGCGACTACTTAACTAAGATCGTTATGCCCAAAAAACATTTTTATGCCGATGGTTAGAAAGCACTGTATAAAGCATGCTGCGACTACGTAACTAAGATCTTTATGCCAGAAAAACCTTTTTACGCCGATGGTTAGAAAGCACTGTATCAAGCATGCTGCGACTGCATAAGTAAGATCTACGGCAGTTATTCTAGGAATCCTTCATACACTATGAAAATGGCACTTAATTGCATTATCCCAAACATTCATTGCCAGTTTGCAACGGATTTTCTGTGTTTGGTTGATTTCCTCTGAGCAAATACTAAGTTGGCATCCCACGTACTTTCAAAGTCGATAATTGGTCAATGATGTGCTTGGTGCTAGAGTCGATAATGAGTTTGAAGCTGGAGTTCGGTGGACATCAATTCAACGCAAATTTAGTCGCAGAATTGGCTGCTAAACCATATAGGTTGCAATACGACGTCGTTTTATCACCCGAAATACACCGTCGCGTCAACTGTCATATACAACGAATGATTGACGACTTTGCAACATAAGAGGTGATGTTCTTTCCAACGTCGAAATGTCGATGGTGAAATGTCGACTGCGAAGTCAATTTTTACTTATAACGTCAATGAATATGGCCTGTTTTCGTTACATGTATAACATATGGTCAGTGTCTACGTTGTGTTATCTCTGCCATTACATTAGACCCGAGTAAACAGTGGCCAGGGGATCCATTTCAGATACATACAAGCATAGGCGCAACGGACGAAAAATATTGGGGGGCGGCTGTGGATTATTTTCCCGAAAAACTACTTCTTTGCCCGAAAATTATTGGGACATAAATCGACGGTTCTGAAGACGGTTGAATCGAAGGGGGAATATAGGGTAAACCACCGCCACTTTGAATTGGAAAAAATTTTCTTAATGCTACGGCGATGAAAATTTTATGCCTTTTGCCCTAAAAAAAATTAACTTTTTAACAAACTTGGGGGACTGCAGTCCCTCTCAGCCCCTTTGGCCGTGCGCCTATGCATAAACGTTTTTTCTATCATAGGATACAGTCAATTTGCCCTGTATCTGTAACTGGTTTACTCTGTTTATAACATATCCTGTAAACACAGAATGGTAGTTTTGTGGGTTTTTTAGGTTGCGGGGGGGGGGGGGGCAGCGGCGGGGGGGGGGGAGGGGGGAGACCTCCCCTGCCCTAATTTTTATACCGGAAATTGTGCCCTCATCTTAAGCACAACTAGAAGAGAGTCCTTACCCTTGAACGCAAGACGCTAACTGTTGATCTTCATTTTTATGAGCCACGTGATTGTTAACAAATAAGCGTTTTGAGCCGCAAATAATTTTCAAGTCGATTCTTAAACTTTTATGCTATGATCTATTGTATTTTTTTGTTAGAAATTAGGCTATTAATTGTGGGTAGGGGAAAAAGTATATTAGACTTAGAGTGTAGAAAACAGATTGATTTTCAATAAAACAAACTTCTACGACTTCGTTGCTTCATAAAAATACATATGAGAAATCTTGCCCTCATTCTGATAATGCTCCCCTGCCCTCAAAAAGTTCTAGTTGCACCCCTGGCAACGTTGTTGTGTGCGAATGAGAGAGTACTGCAGTGTAAAATCAGTGGACTCGCATTTCTCAGCAGATGCAGCACCACGGGGAGAGGAAAGGGACTGGTAACTTGGATAAAGATAACAGTTCAGTCTTTCAAAATATTCTCAAGCCATTTCAACTCGTGTACTTTTATCTATCCTTTGTTATCACTCTCGTAATACGTTAATGACGTCAGTAGATTAGGATTGTCAGTAAAACTTTAAATGTTCCTACCTTCCCATCATCCTTGAAAACATACAGTAACCAGTTAGATTTAAGAGCCAAGAACCAAAATAGGAAGGATCAAAGGAAGAAGGAAGAAGTACCCTGCGAACCAACTTGTGGAAGGAATCTTAAAAGTTCAAAGATTCAGACACACCGCAGGCTGGAAGTGACCAACTATTGAGTACTAAAGTGTGACGTCACGATTTAATGAATATCAAAAGACATATACTTTTGAAAGATAGACTGAAGATCGGTGTGTCTTTCAGTGATACACTGACATGTTACGTGTGAAAAGGTCAGTGTGTTTTTCTTGCTTTCGATAAAAATCCTATTTACTACCTTGCCTTATCTTTCCAACTGTTATTGTAAGCCTACCATTTGAATTCAGGTTGCTTGAACTGTTAATTGTGTGAGCTTATTGTTCACAGAATTGACATTTTCTGCCAGTTTTAATAACTTTGTTAGTATCCAAAGTAACGAAAGCTTGCAGAAAATGTACAATTAAATTCGTATTTTGCTGAAAATCATATGTTTTCTGTTTTTATTGCTGATAAAGAACCGTTTCTTTTCATCCAAATCTTCGTTAAATTGAATCAATTCTTCCCACACTTGGTCCAAATTGGCGTTAAACTCCTCAAATGGGATTTTTTTCCGGAAAGATATGTATTTTTGACAGATCGACTGAAGATCGGTGTGTCTTTCAGTGATACACTGACATGATACGTGTGAAAATGTCAATAAGTTTTTCTTGCTTTTGATGAAAATCCTATTTGCTACCTTGCCTTATCTTTCCAAGTGTTATTATAAACCTACCATTTGAATTGCAGTTCGTTGGTCTCTTAATTGTGAGAGCTTATTGTTCGCAGAATTGACTTTTTCTGCCAGATTTAATACCTTTGTTAGTATGCAAAGTAACGAAAGCTTGCAGAAAATGTACAATTAAATTCGTATTTTTCTAGAAATCATATGTTTTCTGACTGTGTTGCAGAAAGAAGACCGCTTCACGTCATCCAAGCTTTCGTCCAATTGGATCAATACTTCCCTTTTCAGGTTCAAGATGCCGTTCATCAATTGAAACGTGACTTTTTCCGTAAAGGCAGAGACTTTGGAAGGAGCTACTGAAGATCGGTGTGTCTTTCAGTGGAGGAAGGTGATATGATTCCTGCGAGAGATGATGGCAGAGTATACGAAATATGCTGTATAAGCAGGTTTGAATAGGTCAACATTTATTCTTTTTACAAGGGTTTGTAGGCAGCACTATGATTTGCTCTTTCTCGAAAACTGCAATCAAGGTGGTAAAAGTTGGTGGCCTAACTATGAGGCCATCATGTCAATTTATTACGTGGGTGTGTCAGACGACAGCCGGACGTTATTGACGGATACATGTTAAAAGAAATATAGCTCTATTGAAGCGGTCACAATTGTCTCGTTTTAGGTACAACGATCTTGACAGCAGAACTAAGCGAAAATGCGGATGCGTTGTGGTGCTTTGGCGATGATACTTTCCCATTTCAGAACCAGATAAAAGAAACACAGGTTCGTTTAAAGAGATTGTCCTTATTATGCGACAAACCATTCGTGCGTCGACCTTCAGGCTAGAATGGTCCGCTACTGAACTTGCTTTTTCATCTGAAGAATTGTGTTTTATACGATAGGGACTCTTTTCTGCTGCGACTTTTAATGATTGAGAAGTGCCAAACGTTATTGAAATAAGCCTCGTTCCTTCCCACCGGGAAGGACCTAACTTCCGTGCAACCTTCTTGAAATTTTCCTGGAAACTGAAGATATTGCCTAGGAAGATGAACACTAGCACACCGAAATAATTTGTAATAGTAATCTGTAATATCTAGTAAACAAGCGAAGCCACCGTAGCTCAATAAATTGTTCTGTAGTGTTATATGTTGGGAAGTTAAATTAAGTTTCCCGAATCTCATTGATTCCTTGAAGAATGGTATCAGGTCTGAAATTGTCTTACGTCCCAATCATGGCCCTCATACTTGGAACCGTCTTTATCAGTCTTTAACAGAGGGGAGAGCAAGATGTTAGCCTTGGCTGAAGCTGATAAGATTACATATATACATACATATATACATACATATATACATACATATATACATACATATATACATACATATATACATACATATATACATACATACATAAACTAATCACGTGTAACTACATGCAATATCATGAGGGTGCGCTCACTGCCCAAATGCAGGACTGACCTAATAAATCTTATGACCAGCAGATATCAGCCTCAACAACGTAAATTAGTAGATCATCTTCTTTTGGTTCGGTAAGAAATCTCTATTCGAAACTTTTTCTTTCGCCTCTTCGTTTACAGGACTGGTGCGAGGTTTTCTGTGCGAGTCTCAGCTGTGGAAATTGTAGGACGGTCTGAAAATCTGAAAGATCTACTATCTGAACAAGCATCAGGTAAAAGCAGAAAGACGATGGTTACTATGGATTGTTGGCGTCTTTGATTTTTAGACGCTCGATTTTTTGTTCATAAGCAACTCGCTTAGAAGCAGTTTTACTCGATTTTGAAGAAGTCTGAAGCAACTCCAGTACTAGTGGCATTTTCCCAACTTCGTATTTAAGCAACAAACAACTGACAAAGTCATACTTTTAATGAGTGAAAATATTTAGATTTCATGAAGTTATGAACTGTTAATTATATCTGTCAATTATAGATATCTTTTTACGTGCAAGAAGAAAACTTAATTGCACATTGACTTTTACAGTTCACTTTTATTCTGCTTTTCCACTTTCACATCCTTCTGAGTATGGTGGAGGAATTTGAAATTTAAGCAACCAATCAAGCAACTTCAGTACTATATTTACCCTGAAATTAAGCAACCTGACTTCCTTCCAAAGCCTAAGTTGCTTATTAAAAAAGTTCGTGTAATTGCCTAGTCAAGACCATTGCAATAGGCTTTGGGAACTTGTTAAATTTTTATTTATCTCTCGTTACGCCAGTCGATTTACCAGCAAAAAAAATGTGGATTAGACAGTTTAGTTCTCTTCACAATCGAGGGAGAGATAGATGACAGAAAAGGCAGGCTCAGAAGGATATAAAGCACCGATTGCGCAACAGGGAGATGTATAAAGTGCTGCCAAGGACATCCACTAAGTGGAGGTGGAAGAAATCGAAGTCTGATCCTCTTTTGCAACGTTACTGGCAACGGAGCCAAAGACTACTTATGGAAGTATGATTGCGGACATACCTGCAGGCCAATCAGACGTCCTTAGAAACGGAGGATTGGAGTGAAAACCAAAGGCTTCCGAACTACTGTTTCAAATGCTCTTTTTATGTTGAACAGGACAGAAGCAGTAATTTAATAGATAATATATATTGAGGTTTCAGGATGAAATCTTACAATAATTGTACTCCTATCCATATACCTTGTATAAGACGCTATATTTAAGGAAGAAATTCGAGAACGAGTGGAATGCTTTAAATTTTTAAAAAGTAGGGCCAAAGCTACACATGGTCAATTGTTTTGAAAGCTCAGTGATTGAGTAATGTACTTAATAAGCCGTGCGTACAAGGCTCCGTTCTCGTTTTCATTCATGCTTCTTTCCCAACCAGTAGTAGTTCACATACTTTACTGTTTGTTTGAGAAAGAGAACTGCGTAGTGAGATCCACGATCCTTAAGTTATGCAAAGATGATTAATTTTGTGTAAAAAATAACTGCTAATAAAAGTCAGGTTCAGAAAATTCATTTACCTATTAGCACATAAAATTCTCAATGAAATGAAAATACGACCACTAGGTAAAGATTGCGTTAGATACAATCAAAATTTATTACTTTTCTGATTGCTAGTTAAAGTATGTTCTCATCATATTACTAAGACTCAAGTCATAGAACAACTCGCTGCTGCTGGCTTGAAACATGAGTTATATTCTTTGGGGATAGTCAAGAAGCAGAGACCCCTCTTGATCATACACAGATACACCCGTTGGCTTATTTGGTAGAGAGTCGCTAATCTAAGTCGATGCTCCTTGAATAAGTAACAGTACCATTTACTCACTCAGATGACTCTGATGTCGTATGCATGCTCGCAATACAGTTCAATGTAATATTTTCTATCCTCTTTCGCCTAAATTACTTTTAGAGTGTCGTCAGAGCACATTTTGTGTTACTTTACTTAAAGTTTATGTACAGTGACAATATAACCTCTTCTTATTAGTAAAAAAATTACCGCCATATCAAACGAACAGGGACGAGGTAGATATTAAAAGGAACGTTATTATAATACAGTTCAGATAACTCATCTGGCTCAATCTGCTTAGATTTTGTGTTGAGAAGTTCGGAGACGAAAGTAGGCTGGTCTCTTCAGCGATGGAGATGCATCTCGGCCTTTTGGCAAGGAATGGATGCAGTGTCTGTTCTCATTGATGGTAGATTCTTTCCATAATCCGCGAGAAACGGTCCTACTGGGCGGTTGAGCCTGCCTCATGAATTGCTTCTCTTCCCGGTAGCTAGGCTTGAGGGGCGCCCTTTATTTATTAACTACCCTGTTCGGTGGGGTTTTTGTTTATTTGGGGTAGTTCCAATATCGGGCGCACTGCTAATCTGGGGTCTTTGATTGAGAGACTGGGATGGAGATGTAAGCCTGAATGATGCAGTGTAGAGAAGTAACGTTGAGTACAATACGTGGACCTATTAACTGACAATTTTATGTTGGCAGAGGGGGATTTTTTCGTTCCAAATACGCATGCGTGGTTGCAGTTCCTGTGTACGGCAGAGATGGTTTATTTAGAATATTCATAGTACTCTCTGTAGGTCGAAGTTTAAAAGTTTATTTATTTATCATTTCAGAGCATGCGTCTGAAGCTTCTCAGTGGTGGTAGCAAGACGTGTTCTTGCTGTAAATGTTTTACGAGGAGGAATTAGGGATTGAAGCTCAGTCGAGTACTTCTCATACTGATAGGACAGAGTAGAGAAAAACTAACCACGACTCTTCTGTGAGAAGGGGGCTGTAACGAACTGAACAAATAATCCCCAACAAGATTGCGAAGTCGAACTCTGTCAACGAAAGAGAGAGTGCTCTCTCCAGATGTGGCAGCAATCCTCCATCTTACGGAGTATCTTACTTTAATATAGGTAGAGGATTGCATAAGGTGTCAGATACCCTCTGGAGCGGTAGATTGATCCAACCATTGTACCAGCAGCTTTAGCAACAGGTTGGATGTAAGTATTCCGTTTAGATCTGGAGTGGCAGTTAGTCCTAGGAGCTTATGAAGGCAAGGGGCTTCTCCAAGAAGAGAGCCATTCATTTCAACTGGAGCAAAACTAGGATCTGAACGTTGGTGGCGAAAGGAGAAAAGCTTGGTTTAGAGGTGTTAAAAGTAACAAGGAACTTATATTCCCCATTCCACTACATGTTCCAGGTCAGAAGAAAGGGAATACGCAAGACCTTGACCACCAATCCTCTTCGAGGTGCAGCCATAGACAGTTGTGTCGTCTGCATAGATGTCAAAAAATTATCTCAGAATGTGATTTGGAAGATCATTAATGAAAATCAAGAAAATAGTTGGGCGTAGAATAAAACCTTGAAGTACACCGGCGATACAATGTGCTTCGGATTTCCGCCCATTAACAACTACTGTCATAGACCTTTCTTAGAATCTTTCAGAAAGAAAGGATTTGATCGTTCAGAAGACATTGCCAGGTATGCCATAGCTAGCAACCCTTTGTACCAGACTTTATCAAAGCCTTTTGATATGCGACTACCCTAGAAATAAAGCCCCTCATCAAGAGACGGCAGGCCGGAGACAGTAATAGAGGTAATTATGAGGAGGAAGCTGAAGTACTTCAGACACCAAGTGAGGAGAAATGAAATGGCGAAATCACTGATTGAGGAAAACGTAGAAGTAGACAGGGGCAGAGGTAGACCGCGGAGACAGTGGAAAGGCGACTTGAAACAGTGGACGGGGAAAGGACTGGCAGACCTAAAGAGAATAACGGAGGACAGAGAGAGGTGGAAGTGCAAAGTGCATCAATGGGTGCACCAAAGGCCTTGGTAGGCTACGATGAAGAAGAAGATCAAGAAGAAGAAGAAGCAGAAGACAGTTACAAAACAGGCACCAGTAGTGTTTGTGTGATTTTCGCATCTTCAACAAGCCCCCACTTTACATCTTCGAAGGAGAAAGAACAGCCTTGGTCAAGAATATCACAGCATTGTAGTGACTCAAACCATCGGATGACATAATCTTAGAATCTGAATTAATCCAAAAATGTGAAAAAGCGCTGTCACGACTTTGCCTTCCTGTTTCCACTTTGCCACGCTTTTTGAAGAAATAATTGATATACCATGTGGGCATATTGGAGAGGCTGGTCTCCAATTGCGTTGAGTTAGATGTGGATGTCCACCGGTGGATGATTGGGAGCTAATCTTGCGACTAGAGAAGTAGAAGTATGTTTACATCGGAGGTCACCTAGCTCAGTTGGTAGAGAGCACGCCGCGAAAGCGTGGGTCACGGGTTCGATCCCCGGTGGTGACATATTTTCTATTTCTCTAGTGCTCTTTCCAAACCTAACATGTGGGCATAATGCGTCATTAATCACAAACTACCAGCTCCTCAGCCTAATGGGTGAGCGTTGTTTTAGCCTTTATGTGTATATCTACGTTTTGATGACATAACTTGGTCGAAATTTTTCCTGGAAAGAATGAGACACTGAAATAATTTAGAAAGAATTTTTAATTCATCTCTTCCCATTCATGTATGTCCTTCTTACTGATTTTATCCTTTTTCTCTTTGCATTTATTTGAAGATATTCTACATTTTCAATAAGGAATTAATAAGAAAGTATAATCAGGACTTTAATGATTTTCAATCGATAAGATTTTTCAAACATGTGGAATCCACTCAGATGTACATTGACCGTGATAATATAATATAACCTTCCCATTGTGACAACCCCGATGATCCTTATTTTGTATCCTGAGTAAAATTTCATTAAAATTAACGTTTGTGATGTACATTATACTCATATTTTTGTGAAGAGAAACTCTGTCCTTATAAGAGAATAAGCTTAATTGACACTTTAGACGACCAGATGCGATGTTAATGTCTGTGCTTGTTCAATTTTGGCAGTCAGATTTTGTAGTTTAGTTGTAGTAAAGGCATATTATTTTCTTTGCTTACTGACACCTCTCTCTCTCTCTTCGTATTATATATATATATATATATATATATATATAAACCTAAGACTGTATTAAAAGATATATTAAAAACTACATATAAAGATAAAAAATGCCTTGAGTCGAGCTATGAGCTCACAGATAAGTTTTTCAACCGAAAGCTCGTAGCCTGCCTCTAGCCGTATATGTATACATACAAAAAGAGAGAGTGTGTAGAGCATAATAACACTAGCTTGCAGTTTTAGGGAGCTGATGGGATTCCAACTCATGACCTCATAATTACTTAACTATCGCCTCAACCATTGGACCATCAATGCCAAAGGCTAAGGAGAAGACCTTTAGTGTCAGTATTCTGCAAATTCTCCTCAACTCGGTGGCGTAGGGGAAATTAATTAATTTTTGTTGTTTTTTGGCTTTAGGCCTTCAACAGTGCCAGAAATATACATATTCTCAGCAGAAACATTGCAATCCTAACTAATACTACCTACCTCCCTAACTAACACTACCTACTAACTACCTCCCTAACTAACACTACCTACTCACTACGAGCTACCTCCCTAACTAATACTACCTACCTCCCTAACTAACACTACCTACTAACTACCTCCCTAACTAACACTACCTACTCACTACTACCAACATAACTACTATTGCCTACCCTAATACTACAGTTATCTAACTTTAAACCTACTAACAAAGTTACAGACCTCCCTTGCTAGCACTGTTACTTCTTGCTGCCACTAAATAATTGTTCTAACTACCTTAACTAACTCTTTCTTCCAATTTCTCAGTTTAGCCCCCTGATAAGCAGTGGGGCCATTCCCCAGGGGTTTGTCTTTCCAAAAGGGAACTCTTTCTTCCTCCCTAACTGCCATTACCTCTATCCCTATATCCTGCCACTACAACTATCTCCAACTTGCTCACTAACGCCCGCTACCTGCTTCAGTAACTACCCCCTAATGCTAGCTACCTATTTTAAAAATCCCTTAAGCTCCTCTGAGCCACCGACGTTCCTACTATAGACCACCACTTTGCGCCGCTACCATTATTTCCCCCTAAATACTACAGCCCTTTACATCACTAGTCACGTGCGCAACTTAACCCTTTCCGCGCCTACCTTCTACATCCTGGCGGCTATTACAAGCAATTTGCTACAATTTGATATTTGCTTTCCTTCGCGAGGCAGTTTTATGTTACTTTTCAATGCTATCTGATCTATCTATAATTAATGTTTCTGATGCGCTCGCCCTCGTTGCATATCTCTTCATTTTAGAATTTTAAACCGTTGTCAAAATTGTGATTAAGGATTTCAAGAGACCAAAATTAGCGCATGCTTTTTCAGTGGGTTTTTTTCATTTTTTCTAATCAAAACACAATGTAAACTCAAGGTGCAAGTCCGCAATCTGGATCCGCAATCTGGATCCGCAATCTGGATCCGCAATCTGGATCCGCAATCTGGATCCGCAATCTGGGTCCACCGAGTTCTTGAGAACACCCAAAGGACATTTCTGCGTCTGTCCCCTACTTTGGGTCGCCGCAAGTAGACGACTACTACTTGTGCTTTCAGCCGTGATTTACAGAATGGAACAGACAACATCAATAAGAGTGTCATTGTTATAGTTGAGATTATTGAGCAAGCATGTAAGGCACACATAAGCATATTATAAGATGTTTAAATCCGCAACGAGATCTGCAAATAATACCTTACACGCAGGCGGGGAACAGCGGTAAGTAGAAGGCTGCGGACTGTTGTACCACTGTTGTACGGCACATCATCCATCGTAGTAGCAATTGATTGGACTATAACTGACCCCTTTTGCAAATTCTTTAACTGAGGTAAAATATCATATCTAATTAACTTCCTTCAAATGAACACACTTGTGGTAAAATGGAGACCTACGTTTGTTGTTTTTTCAAATTCGATGTATCCATGAGATCCACTGTTCACTCATAAATTCGCATTCTGAATTGTCTGGAAACTATCCAAAGGACGTGATTCCATTTGATATCTATATGGCAACTCTTCATCTCTATCATATTCCTAACGCTAGTCGGGCGAGTTACACTTTCCACAATAAAGTACAACGCTGCAGATCGGTACAACTCGTGTCGCACTGCCACAGATGACGTGGGGGTGTAGTTCTCAAATTGGTACTATAGTAAAATCAACCTTAAATACTCCCGGGTTGGAAAAACAGTCAAGGGCCTATTTACGGAAATCGTAAGAGTTTTACTAGGAAAAACTGTGGCACCAATTTTAATGATAAATATGATGTTAGATAGTGAAACCAAATTTTTGTACCTAAAGCTAAATTTGATCGGTGAGTTCTCAATAGTTTTGCAGTCCTTTGTTTTTCCTAGCTCTGCATCTTTTAATCTAGACTGTAGTCTTGTATTTTGGCGGAGTTGAGCCTCTGTGATATCTGCGAAAAAAGTAACAGGCAAAGACAACTATTTGAACCGGTTTAATACAAGATTATCAACAAATTATCTTGTAAAAACTTTATGTCAAAGAGATGGGCCGAAGTTAATGCAAAATAAAATTTGAGACTTTTCGAACACGTATTGTGGGACGCAGCGAGAGAGTTAAATACTTTGGTACCAGAAGGATATATCACCGGGAAAAGAGTTAGAGGTAGGTAGCCAAAATCGTGGTCAGAAAAATGTGAAGGGCTCAGTGAATGTTTGTATACAATTGGTGGTTGCTGCACGTGCCCTTGCGAGGATACTTGACTTTACACCGACACTGGTGGGAAACGCCTAAAAGGAAACCGTATATGAGTACATTCTAAATTTTTAGTCTGTCAGGAAAGGAGTTAAACTTGCTTACCGACGCATTTACACAAATGCAAGTAATGTCAATGCTATTGCACTGTAGGAGTATTCGGAATAGCTTACATGGTTGACAGGGACCTTTGGCATGACGGGAGAGACGGTCAATTGATATACGGCAGTGTTATCAGGTCTTAGAAATTATTTGCAAACAAACACATATAGTCAATTTAGTTTTTCATATTACCGGTGTTGCATGCTTTCTGTTCCTGACACTCAATTGCCTGCGCTTAGCGGTCTCGTATGGCACTAACAAATTAGTTACGTTAAAAGAAATTTATTTGTACCATTTAGTAACTTGTTTTACATAGTTTCTATTATAACCACTCAAAAATTTAGGATGCTTGTCTCTGTACGTGACACTCAACTACCTGCTGTGTGCGAGAGCACATAGTATTAGCAATGAAAGATATTCTGTACGCTAATTTGTCATCACAGTCGTGGAAACTGGATTCGTTCATTGCAGCTTTAAGTTATTATACGTAGCCCAAAACTTAAGGAACTGCAAATATGTTCCTTTCTATATTTGTCGAGCTTTTTGCCTTCGATCTTTCCTAACGAAGCCAATCTTTCCTCTTAACGGTGTCTCATAACGTATGGCTCGAGCTTTTGAGAAAGAGTCTTTTGCAGATATAATTCTTTTCATGATCCCATCTTTGCACTTACTGCTGTAGGTGATTAAGAATGCCAGATATAAAAAACTGTCGACCTGTTTGGGTGGTATGACTTTACTGGCTACATGACCTATTTGAGATTCTTCTTAGATACTGTCATGCACTCTGCTTTGTTAATGTCGTCGTCCAAATCCATAATTCCATTTTATTGTATAACTACATTTAATGGTGTTTTGTAATTTCTCCTCTGAGTCCGCAATCAATACGGTGTCACCAGTATATCGCAGTGTGTTGATGTTCTGACCGCCAATTTTTACTCCTTCTGTGTCATCAATATTTCCCAGTATGTATTTGCCGTAAAGATGGAAAAGGTTTGGAGAAACAAAGCATTCCTGTCTAAGCCCTCTGCAAATGGTACGGCACTCACTATATCTGTCGTCAATTCTTATGGCAGCTTCACGTTCCCAGCAAAGATTACGAAGAAATATCAGATTTTAGGGATGTTTTTAATAACTGAAGAATTCTTAACAGCTTTTTTCAAATGCCTTTGAGTAATTAATGAAGCATAGCAAGAGCTTTTTCTGTACTTCAATGGATCTTGCTTTCTAAACGACCAAACTGCGCATTAAATATTTCAAATTCAAATTTGGAATATAAAACTAGTCATGTTACTAGAGATCAAGTTATTTATCGGCAATGTTGTTACCAAAGGCATAGGTTAAGGCTAGCTGAGTGTTGGAAAAGAGGTTTCGTTAATTATATCCAGTCTGTGCTGAGCGCCCCTGCCGCAAGCCACCCCTCACATTAGGGAGGCCAAGGATAGACCTAAAATAGATGTAAAGTATAGTTTTCAACTTTTTTCTAAATGTACCCAACTTTTCTCAATTCCCAGTATAGCATTTTTTTAAAAATTATTTTGTACTATAGCTATAAACTGTTTGAGAATATCAATTACATAAGATCTTCCATTTTTTACAAGAGGCACACAAATAGGAGTGATGCTACCAGGGGCTAGCAGATTGGAGTTCCCTAGAATTTCATCGAGCCCACCTCTCACTGTCAACGATCTCCCCTTGTCGACACTTTTTTTACGTATTGTCGGCTCTTATGTTTGTACGGGAAATGGCAATTTTATTTCTTTTTGGCTTTTTTCCGCTTTTTAAGTATTCTCCGGTTTGTGGTGTGACCCGTGGCAGTGGGGGGGCTACAGACGGAGCGAGCCCCTAAATTTACTATCACCCTAACTCATATTTTAATGTTCTAACATCTATAGGCTTTCCTTGAGCAGTTGCATTGTTATCCCCCGTACCCCCAAAAAATTAAAAATAGCCTTCTTACTCTGGCCGTAGACCTGTATTTGGTGAAAAGCCTTGGCCAGCACTCGCCAATGTCTGCCTTTGACATTTCAAATTAATCCCACCAATGTAAAACCTTGCAAGACGATGCTGACTTCATCACCGTCCGTATTTTTGATCTTACGTAACAATGTCCCGTCTACGTTCTTAAAATGTTAGTAATCGTTTACAATCGACCTGCTTGGGATTCTTGAGAGGTAAATCGCATTCAGTTTATAGACATCAACAATGAGCTTGGCTATCGCCCAAATAAGGACTAGCACGTAAATGTTAAACCGACACAAACATGGCGAAGTAATTGTGCTTAACAACAATCTTGTACTCAAACAAACATATTTTAGCAGCTTTGATAACCCCACCGATACCTGTGACTAAGATATATAATGTTTTAAACGTCCCTTAATTAGATTATCTCACGAGAATTTAGAAAAAAATATAACTTTGGGGTCATCCATAAAGTACGTACGCAATAAGCAATTGATGTTTTGACCCCTCCCCCTCTGTACTCACATGTACGCTGTTACATTACCCCCTTTGCGTACGTACGTACCTTCAAGACTGATTATCCCCCCTTCCTATGCCAGCATTTTATAGTCCATCCTTCCTCTTAATGTACTATACGAAACATTAGTTTATCCTATATGCAAGTCCTTTTGAAATTGAATCCTCGACGCAATATTTCGATCTGCAAATTGTAATCAAATGAGTCTGAACAAATTAGATATATAGGCAGGCTGTATTACGACATAGACAAACCTAACAAGAGTACAGTGTATAGCGCTATTATTACGTTCCGTAATGTGAGCTTAATTGTATTTTAATTTCTACGAAATTGCGACCTTACTCTAATCAAAAACTCACGAGTCTAAAATGTAATGCTAGCGTTAACATGACCTGAATTCGCATAAAATTGAGGTTATTGTATGAGGCTTCAAATCGCTTTACAAAACCGTAGACCTAAACGAAAGTGCTGCAATAGAGCCTCAAAAATTGAGAAGGGAAAGTATTTGAGTGGACCTTAAATAAATTATTTAAAACTCTGTTCATGTATCCCTTTTACATTATAAGTGTGTTAAAATCTGGATAAGACAAAGTGAAAAAAACCCAAAAGTAAGATAATCAAGTTGCATATACACTCACTCTACAATTCACTCCATTCCCCCTGTATGTGCTTTTACACTTTTCACTGACCCTCCTCTCCCTAGTTGCGTACGTACTTTATGGAGTAGTAGTAGTAGTAGTAGTAGTAGAATTAGTAGAATTAGTAGAATTAGTAGTAGTAGTAGTAGTAGTAGTAGTAGAATTAGTAGTAGTAGTAGTAGTTGTAGTAGTAGTAGTAGTAGTAGTAGTAGTTGTAGTAGTAGTAGTAGTAGTAGTAGTTGTAGTAATAGTAGTAGTAGTAATAGTAATAGTAGTAGTAGTTGTAGTAGTAGTAGTAGTAGTATTAGTATTAGTATTAGTATTAGTATAAGTATTAGTAGTAGTGGTAGTAGCAGTGCCAGTAGTAGTAGTAGTAGTAGTAGTGGTAGTAGTAGTATAATACTTCAAGAATGATCTAAAATTGTGATGCCCCTCTCTTCACAATATGAGAGATATATTATTCCTCGGTAATCCCCGGAGTGACACCAATACACACAAAGAAATTAAAAAAGACTGGAGATCAAACAGGGCTGATTTAGGGAAAAGTTGGAGGATTGAAAACAGTAGAAGCTAGGGAATCGATCAAATGTGGTTTATACAACGTATATGTATGTGCCTTGCTAAATAGCTTGAACTGGCAACTTCAATAATATTGAGAATTAGCTGTGTAGCATTAGCTTAATGACAGCAACACAATTTTTATCGTTGTAAACGTATTGATGCTGTCTGACCTCTAAAGACACCACTCAACGCCCCTTCAAACGTTGAAGACAAAGTGGAATGATGAGGATAACAAGCAAAAGTGTAAAATACGTAATCACTGACGAAGAATATAATAGAACGGGACCAAAGAGGAAAAAAATGCAACACTAGCAAGTTATACAAGACCGGGGTTCCACAGGGCTCTCTTCTTGCTCCCGCTCTCTTTTTTTCAATTCATTTATGTTTACTATTGTGCAACTTTGCGTTCTATGCTGTAATGTTTACTGTTTTGGTGACAGATGTGCCGTCAGAAGACCAATTCTGCAAGGCCGGATAATCGAAGTCCGGATAAATGAGGAGCTCGGATAAATGAATGACCGCGGTATACATAGGTTTTTTTATAGGAATTCTTTTTATAAGAATCATGAGGCTCAAAATACTTAAAATCTAAGATTATTTTAAGAATCACCCTCAGGCTCAAATTATACCAAATGAAAATTTAACAATGCCTTGATCTTGTGGTGCAAAGACTTAAGGCTCCTGTCGACTCAGAAAACTTTTCCGCGGAAAGGTCGAACAGGAAATTCTTTCATCTGAAAGATTTTTCAAGGATAGTTTCCTTGAAAATTTGTATACCAGGAGTAATACGTTGGATTTGGTCCCATGATCTAAAAAATAATGTAATTTTTATAACTTCCCTGTGTCCCTCAATAACGCCACTTAATTCGAAGCACGATTCAATAAAAGTAAAAATAACGTTTTCACTAGTAATTCCTTCATTCATTCCATGAAAACCACAACCATCCTTGAGAAAAGTTATGAATCATTTAAGAATATTTGAGCCTCACTTCAGCAGAATTTTTAAGAATCATGAAGCTAAGGTAAATTTATGTAATTCCTGTTAAAAAAACCCAATGTACTCGGCTATTTTTTCTGGGGTGCAGAGAGAGAAAGTCCTCTCGTCGAAGAACGAGGTTTGTCACTCTTATAAGCAAAGATCCATTAGTTTGTTAGTTTTATCTTCAAGTGGCGTATGCTTATATTGTTGGTTTTGATTGAGCAGTGGTGGTGCCAGAAGGGTGGCTTTTGGGTTTTAACCCCCTTCACTTTTCACCAAATAATGTTTTCCCCTTTCAAAGACAATAGGGAACACTTCAACAAGAAAGAAAAGGGTAAAAGAGAAGTACATGTCTACTCACAATAGGCAGAAAATTGAAATTTTATCTCTGGAGATAGTGCCATTGAGCGTAGTTACACAATTTGAAGATATTGGAAATGCGTTCTGGACGCTATAATGTGAGCATTTCCATAATGCCATTGAGCGTAGTTACACTATTTGAACATTTTGGAAATGCGTTCTGCACGCTGAAATGTAAGCATTTCAATGGTGACATTAAGCATAGTTATACTATTTGAACATATTGGAAATGCGTTCAGCACGCTTTAATGTGAACATTTCAATAGTGCCATTGAGCGTACTTACACTTTTTAAACACATTAGGATTGCGTTCTGCACGCTGGTATGTAGGCATTTCAATAGTGACATTTAGCGAAGATACACTATTTGAACATATTGGGAACCCGTTCTGCTCGCTGGAATGTCAGCATTTCAATACTGCCAGTGAGGATAGTTATACTATTTGAACATATTGGAAACCCGTTCTGCTCGCTGGAATGTGAGCATTTCCATATTGCCATTGAGCGTACGTACACTTTTTAAACATGTTGGAAATGTGTTCTGCTCGCAAGAGTGTGAGCATTTCAATAGTGCCATTGAGCGCAGTTACACTGTTTAAGCATATTGGCAATGCGTTCGCCACAATGGAAGTTGACCATTTGAATATCGCCATTGAGCGTAGTTACGCTATTTGAACATATTGGCTATGCGCTCTGCAGGCTGAAATGTGAACATTTCAATAGTGCCATTGAGAGTAGTTACACTAATTGAACATATTGGCAATGCGTTCTGCACGCTGGAGTGTGAGCTGTTCAATAGTGCCATTGAGCGTAGTTACACTATTTGAACATAATGGGAATGCGTTCTACACGCTCCAATGTGAGCATTTCAATATTGCCATTGAGCGTAGTTACACTATTTGAACGTATTGGGAATGCGTTCTGCACGCTGGAATGTGAGCATTTCAATAGTGCCATTGAGCGTCTATTCATCTAGTGTTTGCCAACTGTGTTAAATATGCGTCATGAGCATATTCTGAACGCTTTGTGCACCATGGAATGTACGCATCTATTGTAAGCAAACTATGTTAAATATGCGATCTGAGTCTATTTTGAACGCTTTGTGCACCATGGAATGTACGCATCTAGTGTATGCTAACTATGTTAAATATCCGTCATGAGCATAATTTGAACGCTTTGTGCACCATGGAATGTACGCATCCAGTGTATGCTAACTATGTTAAATATGCGTCATTGGCCTATTTTGAACGCTTTGTGCACCATGGAATGTACGAATCTAGTGTATGCTAACTATGTCAAATATGCACCATTAGCCTATTTTGAACGCTTTGTGCACCATGGAATGTACGCATCTATTGTATGCAATCTATGTTAAATATGCGTCATGAGCATATTTTGAACGCTTTGTGAACCATGGAATGTACGCATCTAGTGCATACAAACTATGTCAAATATGCGTCATTAGCCTATTTTAAACGCAATGTGCACCATGGAATGTACGCATATTGTGTATGCAAACTATGTTAAATATGCATCATGAGCCTATTTTGGAACGCTTTGTGCACAATGGAATGTACGCATCTAGTGGATGCAAAGTATGTTAGATATGCGTCATTCGCCAATTTTGAACGCTTTGTGCACCATGGAATGTACGCATCTATTGTATGAAAACTATGTTAAATTTGCGTCATGAGCATATTTTGAACGCTATGTGCACCATAGAATGTACGCATCTATTGTATGAAAACTGTGTTAAATGTGCTTCATGAGCCTATTTTGAACGCTATGTGCTTCATGGAATGTACGCATCTGGTGTTTGGCAACTATGTTACATATGCGTCATAAGCCTATTTTGAACGCTTTGTGCACCATTGAATGTACGCATCTAGTCTGATGGGTGTCAATCGGAAAGCTTAAATCTAGTTGCGTGTACATTATTTAAATGAATCTTTCAGTTCTGTACCATCAAAAAATTTATTTCAATTGCCGTATTCATTGGATTAAGTCCCGCCTTCAAGTAGGCGCCGCTTTCAGAGATAAAATAAGCACCGAGCTTAAATAAGCTCCGTCCTTAAATAAGCTCCACAATGTAATTGCAGCGTTACTCAATGGATGCTAAGTGTCTTTGGTGCATGCCTTTTGACTTTAATATCTCGAAGTATAAAGCGGAAGAAAGCAAAACATAAATAACGGTAGCTACTTAATATAAAACCGCGTTTTCAAAACAGCAAAAAATTGCACAGCTGGAAAATAAACATATCTTAATTTAAGAAAGCCCGGTCTCTTAAATAACCGCTGCCCTTGAATAACCACCACATTTGAGTATGTTCAAAGTATCTTTCAGTCTCAAATACTTCGGGATATCTTACTGTTAAAATAAATCAAAAAAAAATTTTGCATCCTTCGCGTCAAGATTAATCACGAAAAGTGAATGTACCAAAGCTTAAGGGACGCACGTGCAGTACCCCTTTGAAGAGAATAAACTACTTATTACAACAAAGCAGGAAATGCTAGTACGAAGTTAGTACGTAATAGCCATTTCCGTAACCATGCACTTTCATTGTGCGACGGTTGAGCACACCCTTGGAGTCAAGACCCACTCTCGAGTTCGAGAATCAGTGCCATATGCACATACCTCAGCACCGGGTGCAATTCCATTGAGTTGAGGTTCCTCCTCAAAATAAGCACCTGCGATACTAGCAACATGTGTACCATGTGCACCTAAAACGAAATTTTTAACACATTAATATTTATCGGGAAATTATAAGCGCCATTGTAATCATAATGGCAAACATTATTGACAAGTTGTTTAAAATTAGCAGCGCGGAAGAAAAGCAGAAACAAGCTTTTGTTGTTTTTGTATTGGTTTCGGTGTTTGGTTGCATAAAGCAATTCGAATATGTCATTAAATTTGTGAAATTAATAATCTCCTCATTGACCACCTAATGACCTGGCAAGGAACACAATCAAAGGATTCTACAGCTATAAAGAGATCTCTTGAAAATAGCAAGCTAAAATGCAAGTGCTTATTTCAAGACACTTTCACCATTTACGTCGGAGTCTAAATAGCCGGACCCCAGACCACCATGTACCTCTCAGAAACTTTCCAGATGTATATTGAAATCACCACAAGGGATGAGAAACTCAGACGCAGGTATCTTAGAAGTCACTGATCCTTTTTCAGTCGCGAATTATTCCTGATTTCATAATTTAAACCAGCCTACAGTGTATAAACAGATAGGAAAGTGAAAACCTGCACATCCACTGAAAATTATCCTGTGTGACATCAACTGGACATCATAAAATTTGTCAATACCTTCGTGAGTAAGGGATATTCCAACACCAGCAGTCCCTTTATTCTTTACGAGCCAGTATACTTGGTTTCCTTCCCTTTAATAATGCTGAAGATACTGTCACGGTATCTCGTCTCTTGGACACAACACAAATCCATTTTTTGTGAGAAAGAGCTTCCACGACCTCATAAATTCTACCTCTTAGGGTGATTACATTCTATAAACCCACCCTAAACTTCTTGCTGACTTCGCAACAATGGCCCGATCCTGCACCCAGTACGTGTAAAGGAGCTAACCCAGAGACGTCACAGTAATGTCTATCATGTCTGCCAGCACCGCCTATTGCTTGAATCAATAAATCTGCCGTATCCGTGTTCTACTTTGGAGCACATTTTCTTCCTCATCTAACGTTTTTCATGCCCTACACTAAATGCGTTAGTAACCCTACCATCAAGTCATATATTATTACAGGCATGATTCTGTATTAAAGTCTATTGCTGATTTTCCTCGTTCTTGAAATCCAGACCTAAACATCTATTGCGACATAAAACATTATCCCTCTAGCAATATCATAACTGGATAAGAAACACGACCTGAATTGATTATTAATAACAACAACCAATATTATACCTTTGACCTTACACTTAAGTTTTGAAACGTATCTGAAATTGAACTATGATAAAAAATACAAATACATTATGGAATGAGATGAGAAAGAAACTTGACAATAAATATATTAATTTAGAGCAAAAGTTTCAGGGTAATAGCATGGATAGCTACTGAAAACAAATCTTTCTTGTCGATTTTAAGTAATCTGTTGATAAATAATAGTAATTATATATTTAAAAGATACTGCTTTGTTTAATTTGAACAAATTCTTCATTTTTTGCAAGAAAAACCAAGAATGGCCTAAACCAGATTTTTTTAACTGTGGTACGAGATATATAAGATAAGAATTCCTGTATACCTTCTTGTCAGAGAATACAGGAATGGTATTGAAATAAAGGTTAAAAGAAGAATTAAGATCTCAATGGCCATTGGTACAACTAGAGGCACAATTTTGCTACCAACTTTAAATTTGAGTACATTTCTTCATCTAATACCGATATTCAAATATTTGCCAATGTTCATGGAAGTTAATTTCAATCTATCACTACGGGTCCTGGTCTTTGAACAGATATAATTATTTAATCTCCAGACAAGCTGGTTTCTTTCGAGCTTACTGTAGGGTTTGTACAAAGATTGCTATTGGTGAAATTGCTATTGATGAGATTGTTATTGGTGAGATTGTTATTGGTGAGATTGCTATTGGTAAAATTGCTATTGGTGAGATTGCTATTGGTGAGATTGCTATTTGTGAGATTGTTATTGATGGCATGACTGTTACACGTAATGGGTAAAAAGAATTGGTAGCTGTAAATATCATACCTGGTGCTGCAATGCTTTGGCCATTTTGTACAACAAAAACTGTGGAGCTGGTCCTGGAACGGTGCATGTTGCAAGCGCTCTGATAGGAATAGTGAGAATTGTAATTACGATTTTTTTAAATAATTTTTAAAGAAGACATTGTGGCAATTGGCAGTAAGAACAGCAATACAAAGAAGATTGGCGTCAACATATCTCAGTTTTACTGTGGTGGATGGGTGACTGCTCTGCAACAAGTTTATGTTTTTTGTGCACAAAGTAACTTCTGCTTTACATAACAGGAAGAAGCATGTACCCTTCGGCATGCATTTTTAATAGCGGAAGGCTCATTGACAACAGCAAGAGCATTAATGTCAAAGTTTGTGGCTGTTCGAGCACTGGCACTTTATCGCTTGTTGGATCGATTTTCAAATTGAGCCTTTGGGCAGTTATTTAATCGATCATTTCATAGATAATTTATATGCAAATTTTGCCGTTCAATTATTTAATCAAGTTTTAAATGAGGTATCTATTTAATCAGTGAATCGACATGGTCGATTGTTTAATCAATAATTCAGACAAGCTTTTAATTGATCATGTCACTCCCACATACCCAAAGGAACGTGTGGATAGTGTATAAATTTTATGGCCTTTAACCAAGGGTAGAGTCTATCAGGCATATATGTGCAGGGTGATGAAGTGAGACCTGGTCAATAAAGGTCGAGGATATGCGCTGCATGGAGAGAAATGGTATGAGGATGATACAATGGATGTGTAATGTAAGCCTTAAAGAGAGACTTAGATCTGATGAACTCAGGGGAAAATTAAATCTGGACAGTATATGGAGATGTGTACAGAATAAGAGACTACGGTGGTTTGGGTACATTGACAGAATGTAAAAAATTTCTTTAAAAGACAGATCTCATACAACAAATTTGATACCATAGTCTGCTGATAGATTCTCCCGCCAAGCTATTAGAAATTGAATTATAAAAAATTCACGATCATTTGCACCGTACTTCACATCTAAGAGTGTTAGATTATAGAATACTTGAATTCCATTGCTACAGTAAGTTCAACCATATCTTGCGGCGGATAGAATCTTTGAAACCTACAATCAGTAACTTTGGTGTTCTCAAACATGACTCAGGGGTTGCCGTCTTATATCACACCAATGACGCACCAAAGTATTATGTAGCAGAGAGTGGTTTCGATCCACCGACCTCTTATTTATGGGCCAGCACGCTTCCATTGCGCCACTCTGCTGATTGGATTGTAAGCGTCATATTGATATCGACGGTTTCTTTGCATAAAAAATTTCTTTAAAAGACAGATCTCATACAACAAATTTGATACCATAGTCTGCTGATAGATTCTCCCGCCAAGCCATTGGAAATCGAATTATGTAACTTTCACGGTTATTTGCACCCTATTTCACATTTAAGAGTTTTAGATCAAAGAAAACTTGAATTCCATTGCTACAGTAAGTTCAACCATATCTTGCGGCGGATAGAATCTTGGAAAACTAGAATCGGTAACTTTTGTATTCTCAAGCTTGACTGACGGGTTGGTGTCTTATATCTTAGCTATGACGCAACAAAATATTATGTAGCAGAGTGTGGTTTCGATCCACCGACCTCGGGGTTATGGGCCCAGCACACTTCCACTGCGCCACTCTGTCTGATTGGATTGTAAGCGCCAAATTCATATCCACGTTATCTTTGTCTAAAAGGTTTCTTTAAAAGTATGATGTCATACAACATATTTGATACAATAGTCTGCTGATAGATTCTCCCGCCAAGCCATTGGAAATCGAATTATGTTTTATGGGAAGAATAATAAAGTTGTTGAATGAATGGCTGAAAATAATCAGAATTACAAAAAATAAGGAAAAGATCGTCAACACATTTTCTATAATACAGAGGCTTGAAAGCCAAAGGACATGCCTCTAACAATTCTTGTTTCTTTGTATAAAGAAAGATCTCAACCACAACTGGACCTAGAGGTAAACCCACGGCTACACAACCTTACGCTTAAGTAGGGAAAATAAATGTTATTCCTAATAGATAAGAACAACAACGGCCAGAATTGATCTCTGGTTAAATCATTGGCCTTACCGGTAGCAAATAAGTAGGTAGCGTCGACAACTTTGTTTTCATAAACTTGGTAAATTAGTAAAAAAAGGGTGTTGCCGAGAGCACTGCATACCGGGAGTAAGCTTATTTGTAGCGTAGCCTCTTTGTTTTAGTGAATCAAAGACTCATGTAGTATCTACAGATGACTTTGAAAGAAAGACGAATAGTCCACCGACAAGATATGATAAGTAAAACGCCAAATGTGGAAACTTTATTGACAATATTGTCATGACAAAATAGAAGGAAGGGGAAACCATGCAAAACGATAAAAAAACCCGCTACAGGCTACCTGACCATGGCTGGGTACATTTCATACATTGGTAATATTGAAAGGCAGGAGGGGTACCTAGCAATCCCTCTCATCTATACAACGCATGCCTAGTTGAACTCCATGCAATTCCTTACAAGATAAAAATGCCATCCTTGCCCATAAAAAAGGATAATCAGAAGGTAAGTTCCTCCTACACCTTGTCACAAAAGACTGGTAGCTTATATCTCGAACGTTCATAAATTGTGACTAAACCAACAATTTTCTAACCATTCCACGTGTTCCTTAATTTCTTCCTGCATCAGTTTTGTATTTTGCTGTCTTGAACAATAGCAATTGACCTGTCAAGGGAATGACCGCTTTCGAGCATGCGCACATATAAATTCTCGTGGTTCCCTGTGCAGATTCGTCTTCGTCAACTGCTTCGTCATGTCATGCTAAAGGTCCCTATTGATTACAGAGGAAGGGGGTAACTTTAAAGGGTCCGATTTCAACACTCGACTAGGTGGATTGCATTGGTTTTCCTATAGCATACTCAATCAGTGACCCACATCTACATTGCTATTTCCATCAATGAACACCCTGAACGATCAGGAATGAAAGTCAAAATTAGTGGAGGTTTCTTGATAGGGCTGGGTCCTGGCTTAGGTACCCCCTTTGATTCACAACTGAATTAAAATTGATGGAATAAGAAGCTTCGTCCTGCGATAGAAATCTGCAAGGACTTTCCGATGGTCTTTCTCTATTTTTGTTCATATTCAACACTCTCAGTTCTGTCTTCAGCGCTGTCACCTTTATGCCATAACCACACATTTTGAACACCTCAGCAATTTCGACATCGCCACATGGGTCTGAAATGATTTTCAAAGACCCTTTTATTGAACAAAATGTTGTAATAATTTTTGGGTCAAATCGTGACATGATTTCAGATATGGAATTAACGTCATGACATAAGTGGATCTGTGTCTCAACTGTTGCAGGATGGTCAGCGTTAGCTGCTCATTGCTGTGATTATAATAATAGTTTTACTACAGAGAAAGATGTTTTTTTTGTTGAAGAAAAGTTTACTCCACAATAGGTTTCAAAGGGTATGCATATCTTAACTATTTCATAGGGAAGGTCTTAAAAAAACCCGAGCCTTTATCTGTTGTACATCAACAACTTTATATGCAGACATGCGAAGGGCATCTAATTCCATATTTGTTTTACAGATAGCTAATTGTATAAATAGTCATCAGAAAGTAGCATCGAGAAGAAAGGATTTGAAATGTATATAATTTATTGGCAGATAGTAGGAGCAACTGTATAATATCTGATATTACAAAACTATCCGATTGATGTTTCCTTTTCCTCAGTTTGGAAAACATGGGTCGTTATCTGCAGCAAACGAAGGATTGATGTTCTGTTAGAATGAAAGAGACCTATTTAGATACTGCTTTGTTCAGTAGATGATGTTCTATTGACACTCCAACAGAGGATAGACTAACAAGAAAACAAAATCACAATTCTTTGATTAGCTAATGGCAGCATTTTCATTAAGAAATAAAGTCTGAAGTTATATTGTAAGGGTTCTTTAAGTAATTGCTTGTGGTTTGATCTTTTATTATTCCTTTTGCAGGTTGAGTGTAAGGGCATCGTGTCCTGTTGACCTGAGGATGTTTCCTTGGGATGTTCAGAGCTGTCCATTAATCTTGGAAAGCTGTAAGTTTATCTTAGATCATATAACATAAATTGATTAAACGTTAATTTTTTTGTTAGTTTCAGTAGTAACTCATAGAGCAAATCATAGATACCCACTATTAAAATGTCTAAGAAAAGACTACAGGCAACTTCATTTTATTACATCATTTGTTAGTTAAGTCTTTTGCTTGGTTGTTTGTGTGATTGCCACTTACAAGGTGCTTAATTGCTGCTTTGTGACGATTTCTACAGAATATCACAGATGATGCCATGATGAATGCCAAGAGCGTAAATAGCATATCATTGTCAGCCTTGGAGTAAAGCAACAAAATTAGCCTTGATTTGCTTTTAATTGTGTTTTATGGGGAGAATATCGTCTCATATCTGCTTTTAGCAAAAAACGAATCTGCCTAAACTATATTTCATGTTTTGTTTCTGAACGGTTCCCAAGAATTGTTATAACAAAAAACCCAGACAGAATATGTAATCTCTGAGCATTACTAGTACCTAGTAAACTCAGAATTCGAAAATAGGTCTGAAATTGAACTGATTCAAACATTGCTGTCACTCTGTAGACTGCAGCCTTTGGCTGATCGGGTTAATGTCTAGTCTAGTCTTGGTTTTTTAGTTATTTTTACATGGAATGCATTGTAGAGAGGTTACTTCACACGTATCAGCTTAATGGGGTACTAAGTGATGACGTCACAAAAACTTCTTTCGAGTAATCCCAATCATAGCTACATCTAAGAGTTAACTCCGCAACCAAATTCCATTAAAAAAATATTGCTTTCAAATCTCACATCAACTCTAAGAAACGGCTGTTTGAATTTACCAAAAGTCCTTAAGGAAACCAGATATTTTAGACTCAGGTTGAATTTCTCTGAGGAAACACAGTTAATTTTGCTCAAATTTGGACAGTTCATATATATCAACAAGAAGAACGCAACGGGGGCACACTATCACTAAACTTCTGATATTCATGAAATTGTGACGTCACACTCTATCTGTTGCTTCCCGTGAGCTCTATATAAAAGACCTCTATTTAGAGTTGGATGGTTGCATCTCGGGTGACTCGTGTTCCCAACTTATTCATCCTCACGCGAGAGTTATTACACGCCGTAGTAAATCTCTCTATAACTGTCGCCTCTGCATTGAACAGCCAAGACGTGGAATTCTCTCTACTGTGGTTTTTGCCTACGTTAATCTCATGAGTGAGCCCTGTTCCTTTTCATTTGTCTTTACAGTTTTACACTCTAAGAGCCTTTGATGGAACTTAACCATCGAGAAAAAAGTGAAAAACAACTGGAAGGATGTTCTAAATATCAAATGCAGGCTTATTTTCCAGATACGCAAATGTTCGTTCGCCATCTCTCAGTGCAGCCCCCTGATAAGCAGTGGGGCCTTTCCCCGCGGTCCGTACTTTCCAAAAGGGAAAGGGGTGTCATTAAAAAACAGGGTTGCAATTCAAAATAAGTCAACGAAAAATGTCTCCAACAATAAAATGATCATTCTCACGAGTACAATTACAATTGTAATTACGTCTATAGAAATATCTTAGTTATAATTATAATTACAGAAATAATTTTACACTAAAAATT
>JAAAKM020073195.1:177320496-177391895 GCA_010016025.2 Alatinidae sp. Z8VKAUB7J3 | reverse complement strand
ATTAAAAAACAGGGTTGCAATTCAAAATAAGTCAACGAAAAATGTCTCCAACAATAAAATGATCATTCTCACGAGTAAAATTACAATTGTAATTACGTCTATAGAAATATCTTAGTTATAATTATAATTACAGAAATAATTTTACACTAAAAATTACATAGAATAAAAACACCTCAATAACAACTGCAATTGGGAAATATTTTATATTTACAATTACATCAATAACAACGTCTCACTTACCAATAAATATCATTTAAAAGTTACACTTACCATAAAATTAATAACAACATTCCAATTACCATCAAAAACCTTTTTCCCAATAACAATTGTATCTCCATGAAAGAAAAAAATCTTTATTGTGATTAAAAAACAGGGTTGCAATTCAAAATAAGTCAACGAAAAATGTCTCCAACAATAAAATGATCATTCTCACGAGTACAATTACAATTGTAATTCTAGTTATGAATAAAACACTAGAGAAATAGAAAAGTATGTCACCACCGAGGATCGAACCCGTGACAAACGCTTTCGCGGCGTGCGCTCTACCAACTGAGCTAGGTGACCTCCGATGTCAACACACTTTTCTATTTCTCCAGTCACCACATTAGCTCCCAATCATCCACCGGTGGACATCGGCATCCAGCTCAACGCAATTGGAGACCAGCCTCTCTTAGAGAAAACTCGTCGGAAAAGAACAAAATTTTTTGTTACTTTCCGACGACTTTTGCTTTGGCATATGTCAATCAAAGTTTAACTTTTACAGCCAAGTAGTGTACTCAACAGTGTACTCAACAGTGAGTTGAACCTGATGATATTTGTTTTCCGCCCCTTTGGTTTGGTACATGTAGTGCTGATTCAGCTTCAAAGATAAGTCGCTTGGGGAATCCTTTAGGAATAAAAACAAGTGTCTTTTGTAAAGTAAATGTTTTACAAAAGTTATAGTTTACAAAGTACAGGTAACGAAGGTAGTCTCGGTTAACACAAATGTATACATTGGCTCATTTATTACTGAATTTAAAAATCGCTTTAAAAATCACGCTAAAACTTTGAATGATATGAAGTACATACACGAGACTGAACTAAGCACATCTACAACTTAACAGAGTGTAATACCAAATACAACATTGGATAGAGTTGTATTAAGCTCTACCTTGCTCTATCGAGCACTCTTGTAACGGTATTAATGGAACTTATTAACTATACAGACCATATGCACCACTGGCACTGATGATGGCCCAAAGCCGATACATGATAAAAACTCATTTATTTATTTCCTCGTACCCACTGAGCGAAGACGAAACCGCGACAAATTGACATTAAAAATCCTCACCTTAACTTTTGGACCAAGTGTTTGAGTGGTTGAGGAGTTTGTTTTCAAATCGTGAGGTTCGTAAGTTCAAATCCTCTCGTTTCCCGAAAATTGTAAGCCAGTGTGGTTATTCACACTTTGAGAAGCATTTTTAATTGCAAAGTGGCATAGTGTCCTTCTGAGTGCTTGAAGAAATTGAATGGTTTTCTCATGTTTCCTATAGGGTGCTTTGGATTTCTTAATCGTCGAGGAGCTAGATAATGGAAAGTATGACATTAAAGCCATCAATAACAAAGTACGCTCTTTCAATATTACTAACCCCTTTCTTGTTCGCTTGGAAACAATATAATGGCGTCATCAGAACACTGAATTTGTATATTTTTAGTAATGACTGCATAAATACATGTTAGACGTTTGATAAGAATTGTGTGTTGGTATTATGCGACCGTAAATGTTTTTTCTGTTGAACAACGCGTGAGTCAGGTAGCATCACTAAACGCAAGGCAGTCTCGAAGGAGAGTTGAAATAAGTCTAGCTGAAAAAAGGATTATTCACAGTAACTGACAAATTTTGATGAATCATGGTGGTGCGTAATTACGAACGACTGCACTGGTTTTTAAGTATTTTTTGGTGCGGAAGGTAATGAAACAACGGCGCTAGCTACAAAATGTTACCAAGACAAATGTTAGATGTTTACGAAATTAACTATTACTCACTTTGTGGTCTATATAATTCAGTTTCTTGTCAACGGATGCTAGACCCCCTGCCGAATTGCTACGTCCCCGTCCTCGTCACCCACAAACTATGATACGCCTTTGCACGTTAAAACATAGTGGAGTAGTCATCATGCCCCCGGCCCTTTTGTCAGAGTTTACTAATAGAAGTGTCACTGCAAAGAAAGTATAGCGTTTCCATTACTTACGATTTTTTGATAGATCGTTTCATATTTTGGTTATTGGATAGGTAGACGCATTGATGATGTCACTAGCTAGACAACGTCAGCAGGATCCCGGGCAAAAGTGTCTCATTGTTTCCCAGTTTACTTCATTTTTATCTATGCTGGAAGTTCCACTGCGGACTGCTGGGTTTAACTTCGTCAAGTTGGATGGCTCGTTATCGCAGAAAAGGAGGAGTGCAGCAATTCGTTCTTTTTCGGACTCCTCAGCAAATTCTCCGACTGTCATGCTCCTTTCCTTAAAAGCAGGTGGCCAGGGGTCTTACCTGAATCACCACCAAGGAGTTTTACACAAGCTAACTTTCCAAAACGTCTGGCCACATCCTTGGGCGTTTCCCCAGCCGCATTCGTAATTGTGGCTAAAAAGGAGGCAACGGCATTCTGTCACAAGAGAAGTGCTCTTAAACGACGACAAAAAGCATTTCGATTCAATATCTCCAGTACCTACAGTACCAGTGGCTATAACAAACACATTCCAATGCTCCTTGACAACAATTTACAGCACTATTCACCAACTATCCCATTCCACCGACCTAACCTGCCACCTATATGCTGAACAGTATATTCAGGATATTCATGCTGAACAGGATATTCATTTTAGCAACTTCGTGTATATTAAATTGCAAAAGTAACATAAGCAGACCAAGTCTACACCTGGGCAATTAATTTATATTTTGGGGAGTGTCACCCTGTTTGCCTGCTCTGGTTGAGAACAAGAACGCTTTAAGGTCTACTAATCTTTTGTCACCCTTAGAGATTGTATGTTTTAAATATACTGAATGTTTATGAAGCATTGTTAGGCATTTCATAGTCAAGAAAATCGCTGTCAAAAAGATATTTCTATCACGTGGAGATCTATAAATACACAATAGCATCGTAACTTAGAAAGACCTTTTCACCATCAAAATATAGACGTAAAGAAGCAACAAAACCACATCAGATAGCAAACCTTAAAAGTTCTGCTCAATATTGTAAAGAAAAATGTCTAATGCTCGACAACCCTGTAAGAGCCAAAAACTAAGTGTTTTATCTACGCACTTGTGTTGTACACAACATTTGGACTGGTCTTATTATATATATATAGGACATAACGTCAATATTGGCAAAATGGCCAGGGTATAATGGTGCAGGTATAAAGCACCCCTTCCCCGAAAACTGGCTACTATTTTGACAGAAAATTTAAAATTTTCCAACATACATTATTTATAATTTTAATGGAAGAGTGGTACGTTTTTTGCGCTTAGTGGTTCGCTTCTCTCGCCAGCTAAACTCCGAGACTATCGCCTGAGGGGATCCAGGCTTAACAAGAGGTCGCAAATCACGTCCTGGCGTTAGTAAACAATTGGTATTGCTTGGAGTTTGAACATATAAATCAGGTAAGTCTACGCGCGGTTCTTTCAAAATTTAAAGATCAAAAATGAATAAAAGTAAACGAACAAAAAACACGAAGGTTTAGAAAATGCGGTCTCCCGCATCAACTCGACTCTCTCGCTTGGACACTGGCAATTCCTGTATGAAAGACCCATGATGAGTGTGCCCCGTAACGAAACAACCCCAAATAAACCACAAAATCATTAAACTTCCCAAATGATAAAGAGTTTCGGTAGTGACGTCAACCGAACGAATAACATCCCGTATTTCTCAATCTCAGTAGTAAGAGACAATGGTGTAATGGCTAGCACATCACGTTGCAACAACGAAGGACGGGGTTCGATTCCTCGTGGTCCTGTTTCCCATTTTCACCATGGAGATTTCCATTCTGCCACTATTTCGATGCGGACAAATATTTACTTTACCAGGCGCTTCCGGTTGAAATAGAAGCGCGGACGTCTAAGGGCAAAGCCTCTGAATTGCCCCTGGCCTCCTCCCGAATAGTCGCACCGCTCTAAATGGTGGCTCCGTAATCTCCAAGTACGGCCTCCTTGTAAGCAGTGGCCCTCCCTTTACTAATCTAATGGGTACAACGCACCCCTCTCCTCGATAGTCTGAGCCTGAGTTCAGTCCTATAGGCCTATTTCATCCTTTTTTCCCATATAAATATCCCATTAAACAAATGAACATCAGATTATCAGGGACGGGGGAACAGGGGGCAGAGGGGCTCATGCCTCCTCTTCCCTCCGATGCTATTGGAAAGCGTTCGCTTCTCATGAAGTCGTTTGAAAGCTGCTCTAACCTCAGAGTTTCCAATACAGTGTATCAGAAAAATAAATAGACCCTGAAAAAAAAGGAAATAGTATGACTTGGCAATTGTGCAAGCATCCGTAAGACTAAGCGCCAACATGTAATACTTTGTATGATACTTTAAGGAATTCAGATCAATGCAAAATGTTGACTCTAAGTTACGATTTCTTGTTCTTCGTTGACGTTCTTCCTTGGCTATACTAGTCATTGGCCTGTGCTAGAGTTTGGAATAATCCATTAATTGTACGTTTTTGTAAATATGTAAAAAGAGGTGTCATCAAATGGTTATTACCTAGGTAAAGGTTATGTCAAACCATCTATAATCAATAACCTATGTTCACATAAGTTATGGACGTTATATACACAGCAAAGCTCTATACTTTTGTACACAACAACGGCCACTATAGTAATTGGAAGACAAATTGTAAATGTTTATGTAAAACGGATCTTATGGGTTAATTACTGTATATGATATAGTATACATTTAGTAAATTTAGTTTATTTACAAATTTTGCTAACTGTATTGTCGTATGCTGAATGCACTCAAATACATAAACATTAGTAGAGGTTGTGTATGTGATGCGTTGAAATTTGTTTGGCCGTCCATACACAGGTCTATTAATACCAGAGTTGTACATGGCAGCTCTGTGCTTTTTAACACTCGCTGCTAACTTACTTTGATGGAACAACATTCTATTTAATGAGGATATTTATTTTGTAGTAATATAAACTTTACGTTGAAGGAAAGACGTCAATAAAAATCTGTTTAGTCAACCTTTCCTTCTTAATTTAGATCTTTCATGTCCATTGTAAATTTAGTACACATATGATTCCTTACGGGTGCTTTCCTTTGATTGTACATTTCATAAAAATTTAAGTAATCGTAACTGAATTGCTCCTCTGTTTCAACAAAAAATAGCTTGATATTCTATGGTGTATGTAATAGGAGGAGTTAGAAAGTGGGCCTCCCTTTCAAGTGGGCCCCAGACCTCCAACAGTCTTAATCTGGCCCTGCCACTCTCAGCCTTCTCCTGTAGAAGTTTGGATCCTACAGTAATATTGTCTTCAAAGATAACACGCAGGGCACTTAATTTGGCACGTTCTACACCATAAGGGGTAAACATACCGCCCTATTTGGACACGATCGTCTTCTGTATTTCCAATTTCAGGGTTATCATCAAGCTTATCATCTCATTCTACACCTAGATGGGTAAAGGGGTAGGGTCAGTTGCAATGATCTATGACGCCACTTCAGTAACAGTACATACATCATATGATCAAGTGAGGTTATAAAACAAGGAGGGAAGTATACCTAAATCTTTAATATTTTTCAATGATTTGTATAGCGGTGCCGTAGATTTTGTTGCGTTGTGAACCTTTTTCATTCTTGCAATATTCTCTGACCTGCAAAATATTACAAAGTATGGCATGGAGTGAAAAAGCAGTCATAGCCTTGCCTCCTACAAGTCTTTAGTGACTCTGTAAACTCAGGGTGAAATTCTTCGTGCACGCAATAGTACTGAACGGGCAGCAGAGCGCTGAAACTATCATGGAACAGCAGGAAGGTCATTAAATATGTTAGGTAATAAATAAAGGCTCGATTATCAAGTACGATGATCACTATGCAATATAAAGTATCAAATATTGTTTATCTATTAACTTTCATGATTTTACGTGTCTTAAGCCACCTTAGAGCAAGGAATAGTGTAGTGTCGTAGCCTGGTAACTAGTTGTATGATTCATAGTAATAACTTCCTTGTGTATAAATATCTGTCACAACTCATCTCAATCCCGTACAATGCAACAAGCAAGGTTAGAGCTTACGCTGGGAAAAGTTTGTTTCGTTGTTTCGAATCTGAAAGTGGCTCGAAAAGTAGCATTTCACACCAGTAACACGTTATCACCTCCAGATGGTGGGCCCTGCCACTTCTGAAGTGCAGTAGAGAGAGAGGGGCCGAAACTGCGAAGTTGTTCCTCCTGAAGATGGTACTACACTGGATCCGGTTGCGGGGCTGTCAACTGTGCAGCACAAGAGTTTCCTTACCCATGTCAACGAGACGTAATATACTTAAGTTAACTCACATCAACGAAGCGCAGGCTACTTGCGTAAGCAACTTAAGTTAACCAATGTCAACAAAGTGCTAGTTACTATGGTTACTCATGTCAACAACGCGCAAGTTACTCAAGTTAGCCCATGTCAACAAAGTATTAGCTACTTAAATATAATTCATGTCGTAAAAGTGTAAGCTACTTATGATAAGATGTGCTAATAAAAATTGAGTCCCAATAGGTTAATTGTCAAATGGAAGGCTAGTTAGTGAGGTGACTCAAGAAGAGAAAGGAGAAAGGAGTGCAAATTTAAAGCTGTATGATAAATGAAGAATTGAAAATTAGGAAGGAAAGTTAAAAGTTACATATCATCCTTTAAGAAGCGTAAACTACCTACGTTAATCTATGTCAACGAAATGTTAGTTACCAAGTTTATCCATATCAACAAAGCACAAATTACTCAAGTTTGCCAGTGTCAACCAAGTGTAAGCTATTTCCACTAAGAGGTTCCTATACAAGTTTAGTCCGAAATGGGGCACAGTTCATCCTCGTTTATCTGAACACCTCAAACCGAGGCTAATATTGATTTTGATTACTTTTTAGTCAGAATAAGACCGCGTTAGTTTAATATTTAGAATAATGACGCTTGGGACCTTTAAATAGATAGATAGATAGATAGATAGATAGATAGATAGATAGATAGATAGATAGATAGATAGATAGATAGATAGAAAGGAAGAAAGAAACAAAAGAAAGAAAGAAAGAAAGAAAGAAATGTAGGTAGCAAGCTAGCTAGTGGAAGGTCCTCCCTTGAGAAGTAGAGATCACCAAGTAGTCATTGACTGCTCAGGATATGTGTTACGTTGTTATGAAGATGGAGAAATATTTAACATAGAATTGATTTGCATTTTTCTGTAAAGGAACAAAATCTGTGTCAAGTAGGGTATAAATTTCAAGGCTTAAACCATCATTTTGTAACTTGTAGTCAAACGTCTTTTTATCTGCATAGTAAAAGTTTGCAAGCACTTTTACTGCAATAACGAAGCAATGGTCTGTGTACATTTTTGCACAGTCTGGGTTTTCAAGCAAGAGTTGCTCCATGGCAGCGTCACAAACCCAACTTGTACTGCTTTGAAGAGAAGTAAAAACAAGAGTGCATTTTAGCTTGATGACACTATAAACAAGTTTACTGAGTTTGCAAAAAATGACCAAAAGAAATAATGATTTAGTTGTCTCCTATTTGCTGGAGATTGTTGAGACTGAAGTTAACAAATTGAAGTTAACAAATTAGTTAACAAGAGGTCCCACTTTCAAATTGGTAACAAAGAAATACACTTAAAAAGATATGAATGAATTACTGACAAGGGCTTAACTGAGAATACCTCCAATTGGTATGGGGAGATGAAAAAATAAATCTGAGCATAACAACTTATTGAAGTCTTTGTCCAATGAGAGGTCAAAACAGATAAGTAAGTAAAAGGACACAACTTTTACAAAATATAGAGAGGGATAAAAACATTAGCAAAACTGAAGAAAACTAAGAAGGACTGAGTAAACTAAACTTTTAGGAGAGATGAAATATTAAATAATGTTTTTTATTGTCCCCTGCTGCTCATAATGCTTTTCATTAAGCCCTGCTGCTTATAATGCTTTCTATTGCACCTTACTGCTCATAATGTTTTTTATTGTCCCCTGCTGCTCATAATGCTTTTCATTAAGCCCTGCTGCTTATAATGCTTTCTATTGCACCTTACTGCTCATAATGTTTTTTATTGTCCCCTGCTGCTCATAATGCTTTTCATTAAGCCCTGCTGCTTATAATGCTTTCTATTGCACCTTACTGCTCATAATGTTTTTTATTGTCCCCTGCTGCTCATAATGCTTTTCATTAAGCCCTGCTGCTCATAATGTTTTTTATTGTACCCTGCTGCTCATAACGCTTTTCATTAAGCCTTGCTGCTCATAATGTTTTTTATTGTACCCTGCTGCTCATAATGCTTTTATTGCATCCTGGTGCTTATATTGCTTTTCATTAAGCCCTGCTGCTCATAATGCTTTCTATAGCACCTTTCTACTTGTAATGCTTTTTATTGTATCCTGCCCTTCATAATGCATTTTGTTGTATTTTGCTGTGCATGTTGCTTTCATTGCATCCTACTGTTCACATTGCTTTTCATTGAATCCCGTTGCTCGTGTTCCTTATTAAATCCTGCTGCTAAAAGCCTGGGGTACATGCATTGTGTCCTCCGAGGTCGGCCATTGCATCAAGCAAAAGCCAATACATGCAAACTAGATTGTTTGACGGTATAGAAATATACAGGTAAATTAATTCATTTGTTTTTCCTTAGACGATGAAAAATAGAATCGAAAGTTTCGATACAATATACCGGGATTTCTCTCAAAGCATTTGTTATTTCTTGGGTTTTTATATTCCTTACTCGAATTCGACCTTCAGCAGTAGTATCAATCGCCAAGAAGATCGAATCATTGATTCTTTGATTTGACTTTAAAAAAGTATTAATCTAGGTTCAATTGCCTGCTTAATATCGACTAGGAAAACTGTGGCCTTGCATATTCTTGTTAAAAAAGGCTGCGTTATCAACATGTGAACATGTTCTTTGCTACGGTAGGTCTGCGCAGTTTTGAATCGTCTACCACTAGTTGTGTTACACCATACTGCACGTGAATGTCCTGTTGATCTTCAAGGTACGTGGTCGACACTCGTAATATTGTTTTATATCCTGTAAAATGTGGCCACTATAAGGATTAAATGTCGTTTTGTGGCTAGAGATATCTGAACCAAGAATTAAGTAAGGGAATCATACAAATGACTTAACATGGGGGAAATCAGAGGGGGAAAACAGTGAGAAGAAGTGGTTGGCAAATTGTCAAATAGTGGTTGAATTTTAGACTCGTTTGAGTCAAGGTCAAACAATTGCACAGTTATTCTCTTCAGTTTCTTCAGAAGATTAAGTTTAGCGGTTTTAAAGGATTAATAAATATTCTATATGGTACAGAGGATGAGACTAAAACAGGCTAATTGGTCGACGATACGAAAACTATTTTCCGTTAAACAAGCATAAAGTGAAATTTGCAGGTCATCACTTAACGAACTCAAGCATCAATCGCCCCATTAAGATGAGTCCTCTTCGCAAATAGAACCAACGAGGGTCAAGATAATCCTTTGGCGGCAAATCAAATAAAAGGATGCCTTTATCAATTTGAATCATACTACTTTGTTTCTAATATTATTAAGAGATACTTTTCTACTGGTAGTTTGCAAACAAATGTCACTATTATTTTATCAAATGGTCTAGAAATTAACGAAAGGTAGTGCAAACAACGTCATAGAAAGAAGTTCTTGAGAAAATCCAATTTAAAAAGCATGCAGAAAACATTGATTGATTATAAATTTGTATAAACACTTCATCACAAGTTCTCACGTACGTTTGTCATCACTGCTTATTCCTCATAAGTACAGTCGCCGAGCGACCTAAAGGCATAAACATTCGATGTCTCTAGTCGATGTCGACTAAGGACGTAGGAGGCACATAAACCCCTACAGTTTGAGTTCGCTCATGGCATGTGGACAACCGCATAATCCATTTTCAGTTGAATCTAGCCAAGATTGGCCAGAACAACTTTGTTTACTGGAAGGCTAATTGGTATTTTTTTCTAATTATTTCTCTTTTCATTTCAGTGACAGAAAATTCGATGGGTTTGTGATTTATCACTCAATACAACCTTATCAATGTCTCAAGACTGATCCTTAAGCATTTTGTATCAGTAAAGGGCAAGGGTGTGAATGTGGTTTTATAAAAGTTTGTGGTGAATATGTACAGAGACAATGCATGCCTGAAGAGAGGATTTTCTTGGGATTTCAAGAAATTGTACGGGGGGGGGGGGGCAATTTGGGGCAAGAAATCAGCTTTGGGGGGGCAATGCCCCCCTTGCCCCCCCCCCCCCATAGCTCGGTGCCTGTTCCAGCGTGTCTTAAGTAATGCAGCTGGACTGATATTTCAATTCAAACAGGACTTAAACGAAATAATGTAAACGAAAAGTTGGTACCCAGCAATTATTGGAACCCCCTCCCCCTGTCAGATTAACTCTGTGCATTTTTATATATCCTCTGTAGTTCAGCTTGTTCAGAGAAATTCAACCTTGAAAGGAATTCAATAATCTCCAGCTCCTTGAAATTACAGAACTATTTTGTTATGTAAAACTTTGCCCACCCACTGCAGTGGTCTGTCGGCCTACCCACTAGTCCATGAAATATTCAAAACTTTCCGGGTACTTAGGTACTAAGAGAAAATAAAACATATAAGACCCATTAATAAAGCCAACTACCTAACAAACTGTTGTCAAAATATGCTTATCATATCCTTACTGTGGGTCAAATTCAAATCCAGAAAAATTCAACGCAGATACCGTTCAACAACAATGCAAGGCTTCTATGGTAGGTATAAGCTTGCCAAATTTTCTTATCTTGCTATTGACTTCGACTGAATGTATAGGTCAAGAATAACATGAACAAGCAATCTTGGACTTTTTTATGCTTATAAGCATAAAAATGAAAAGTAATCCAACGTTCGAACTATATCAAGGACTCTCCCCACTCTCAATAATGAAACCATTGCATGCGAATTTAAATCATAGGTCCGCCATTTTAGCACGATCACGAGAATGTCACTGTTAAGAAAAACAGGCTGAGTTATGTGTTTAGTGTATCCTTATTTTTTCAGCAATCTGAGGCTGGTTATTCTTATACAAAAGAAACGTGTATACCGATTCAAATGCCGGAATTCTGTATGTAACGACACGAATACTTATATTGGCTATACCACGAACAGGATCAGCACTCGAGCCAAGTAACGCTAATACAATAGCACCATAAGAACGCATACAGAAGTTACAGAAGTCCACAGAAATTAAGTCATCTCGATGATTACTAACACCAATATTGTAGTACATTCGTGAAGTACGTTTGCTTGTATACGATCTAGAAATGGTGTTTCGAATCCAAGTATAAAATTGTCTATAAAGGCCTTAATTAGCCAATGTCAAAGTGGCAATCGTAAAGAGATACAGTGGAGTAATGCAGCTTCTCAGGCTGCTAAAACAATATGTTGTATTGCATATTATTGTATATCAAACTTGCGGGCGCTCCCTGCAGTGTACATAAGCCCATTTGCAAAAGCGTGTCCCTGTTTGCTTTCTGTTTGTTATCTAGTTGTAAAATACAGAATTTTAGGAGCTCTAACTTAGCGTTAATAATACAATAAAGTATCCTGAAACTATATAGTGTTAAAAATTCACCGCAACAGAGGAAATTTGATGAAGTACAATATACAAACTTTCTAAGTTCTGATAGGTTCTTTATTTGTCCTTAAAAGTTATTGAATCGTATATAGAAACGCTTTATTGAAAGAAAGCTGGTTGTTTTTAAGATTTCATTTGGCTTCAGGTGTGTATTTTAATCAGATAACGCAAGAGGCAAAGAATGCCAACTCGTACATTTACCAAAACTTGGCGTCTTCGCCCATAACGTCATCTATTTTGTAAGAAAGAGGTGTTTCTTCAGTTATATCTTTACCTCTTTAGTTGCTGTATTCCATTTTATAAAAGCTACATTCTACTACCTGGACACCTCCGTGAATGGTTTGAATAAAAAGAGGGTGCCTCTGGCAGGATTTCGAAATTAATGCTCTAAAATATCACTGTAAGTATTAAAAGAAGCCATCATTAACAGTATTTACCTTTGAACCGTAAATCGTAGCCATTGGAGGCAAACTTAGGGTTGTTAGAGTAGTTGTGATAGATCCTGTGATAATGCCAACCAATATGAGTCCACTCATGACCCAGAAGATGCTTACAAATTTTGCTTTGAATGTTGTTGGTGTGATGTCACCATAACTAAAGGCAAACAATTTAGCATATTGATCACAAGGATTTCTTAGATATTCCTAATTTTTTTAACACATGCTTTGAAGACACAAAGTTGAACTCCATAAAAGACCCGATTAGGGGAGGGGACTCTTTCTTCTGCTGCAAATTTTTCTGATGACGTTTGAATAGTTATAGGTAGGGACCTTGAGTATTCTAAACTTCCTAACCTTTTTAGTAGTCTGCACGGAAAAGAATGCGTTTAAGGATACAAACCAGAGTCGATCAAACACTATTTTTCGAAGAGCAATTAACCTGATTTTTCCTTATACTGCATTTTCAACCGTTTGTGCAATTAATAGGAAGCATTGACCACTGTACAACATATTCATTATCATGTTGTGAATGTCTCTTAGAATTGTAACAACAGAGAGTGATTTGTTATTTGACAAAATTTGTTTAGATAACTGTTTGTTGCGGAACCCTATACGATATTAATTGTCATTATAGAACTAACATTTGAAACGATACTAGAGAAATATAAAGAATTCATCAATGGGATTCTAACTGATTTTTTTGTAAGTAAACTTCACAGTTCATTGTCAAGACAATAACTACTCCCTTTGTTTTCAAATACCAAATAGGCAATTAAGTGAATATCACGTCAAAAACTCACATGGGAATTCGGATTCGGTGCCAACAGCCTTGGAAGCAACGTTGTTGAATTCAGACAAAAGGTAATTGAAGCAGAACTCGGTTTGTTAAGTATTACAAAAGCGACTCATTTTATCAAGAAACAACTGATAACTCTTTTGATCGTTATCTAACAAGAGGAAGTAAGTTAAGATCTCATTTACCACCTCTTTAAATGATCGTCACATAACAAGAAATGTTTGGTAGCGACGCTCGATTCGAGTTGACTGGACGGACGGTAGCAGTATAAGGAAAGCAGTTTCTGTACAAGACAATTTGCACAAAGTAAGTCAACGTTTAAGATTGAATATTTGGCTAAGCTGTTGTGAGCAGCAGTAGCAAGTTATTTTTTATATTTCAACTCAATATGTATAATGTTATACTTAATCTGCTTACACAAATAACAGCCATGCTAAGGATCTTCACCCTGTATATTTTACCACCTTCCTTTACAGCATTATGCGATATTTCGACCTTTTGCTTTGTGTTCTGATCATAACAGTAAATGAAGAAATCTAGCTCATTAGACACAAATGTTTTTACATTGTTTCTGATAACATTTTTCAGACAGAGAGGGGTAGGTAAGGGGGCTATAACTCCCCAATAACTCTAAAGAAAATGTATTTCAAGATGTGAGTTATCAACATTGCGTTTTGTAAGTAGACAATGAAGCGATACACAAGAAACAAATCATGTCTTTATGCCAAAAGAAGAGCATATTGGGATATAGCAAGTTTTCTTCAGCAAAAATGCAAATAAGTAGGCAATGGCCTTTCAAATATTTTAACCCCTCAAATCATGGCACCTTCTCCAGCCCCTGATTATTCATCCTAGTCAGTTGACAGGTAATAAAATGATGTTATTTGCTGATAGAGTCACTTACAGGTGTAAACATGAAAAGGTTATGGGCCCATTTTCAATGAAATTTAGTAATTTTCGGCAAAAATACGAAAGATGATCCGTTTATCGGTATGTCCACTGGACAAGCCGGAATACGAATCCTTCTAACCCTTTTCTAGCGTCCTCCACACATGACGACATCAACAAGAAACCGGAAACAAGGCTCGTTACATTATTATCCAACGAAGGTTACCGGAAGCGAACTCAGGGAAACAATTCATAGTTAAATCTTAACACCCACGTGTGTTCAACATTTCCAACGTTCATTATCAACATTTAAAATAATCCAGTCCGCAATTTGAGTCCGGTTCTACAATCCGCCTCACGCTGTATTTTAAAGCCAAATTAAGTGAATTGTTTTGATTCTTGACAAGCGATTCTTCACAGCGGAACGAGAATTCAGCGCGAGTCACAAAGTGAAACAAAAAATGTTCTCCTCGACGAAAGAAAATATCAAAGGGCATGTTTAACTTCCACGTAATTAAATAAGGTTTCTTTGTTTCAGACGTAATACTATTTAATGTGCGTGGTTAGTCAATAAAAAGGAAGGAGAGAGGCAGCCTTTTCTTCTACTGTGCACATCCTTGAGACGCTTCCTCTTCGGGCGGGTGTCTTGGTAAGCAAAGGGGATATCGGCCGGTTGTCATTTCAGTAGAGGAGATGTATGCCGGGTGCCATTTGGTACATGATCGGGAAAAGGGCTGGAAAATTAATACATGAAAGCGTTATGGTACTTGTTGCCTTTTTTTCTGAATTTCAGCGAGGGGTATAAAGTTACCTGTAATACATCTGAACATGATCGGCTACGAAAATACGCTAATATCATGATTTACCGACCCAAGGATACGATTTGATGGAGGTAGTCGTAATTTCCTGATCGCTGTGTTTAGTTTCTTTACCTTTTTATTGTATATAATAAAGCGTTTTTCTTTCATTTTTGTATTTTCCAGCTCCTAAACGCCATTCAGAAATTCGGCCCAAGTTTTGATGATTATCTTCATCTGCTGATTCCACCTGTAGTGAGATTATTCGATTCCTCGGATGTTCCGCTGCCTGTGCGCCAGTAAGTTTGTTTTAGCTTGTCCTAAACGTACTGAGCCTACAACGTACAAGCGCCTTTGCCAAGTACTTACTCCTGCCAATTGTTGTGCAAAGTGTCAGGTTAAATGTCTGTCAAAAGTTGGTAGATTAAGCGCAGTTATTATAAAGAAAGGTAAAGCTCCTCCTTTTAGTATGTAAAGTTTAAGGAGGGGGTGATGATGGGGGTTCAATGTGGCCAAAATTGTTAGGAATTTGTTCTTTGACTGATAATGGTTCACACTAAAATATTTTCCTTAGCAAACTTATTTTTCGTCAGTCAATGTTTTATTACTCGTGCTGAAAAACGCAGAGATTACTGAGTAGTTCTGTCATGTATCCCCGCGTTTTTTGATAACACCAGTGACATGAGTATCCCTCAAATGCATATTATTTTCTGCAGCGTGTTTTAACTCTCTCATTTTCTATAAATTCTTTGCATGTATGTCTTCTCATGTATTTTTAGTAATGTGCATTCATATTCCAACCTTTTGCCTTTGTTCGTTCGCATAATTTGGAGTCCTTTTACGCATATTTTTGTTATACTGCTTGCCAGGAAATTATATTTTTAAACATCCTAACTTTGGTTCTCATACTAACTCATAATATGTAGATACCCTGATGAGAACTCGATAATAAGGACAACTCCTCTAATGGTTCATCTATCTACTCCACACTGTAATAAAACACCTACATTTCTTGCTTCACATCACAATTCAGGATAGTATTTGCCTAGCACCAGACTCTACAACACCGTTTAAAGATTTGGGGTATGACTTTCGGATTTTAAAAATTATTTTCTGAATAGAAATGCAACCCTGGGTACCATGACTATTTCAACGTAATTTACACAATAACTAAACGAATCATAAGAAAAATGCCTCCGGTCCTAGCATTCTAAGTGATACCCGTTTACGTAGGCAGCCAATACAGATAACTGACAAACAGCAACAGATTTTTTCACGTCTCCATGTCCTCTGGCCATCATGTCGTACAATGGTCAATGATCAGAATGACCAAATATGTACAAAGAACTGTATAAAGAATGAAATACATGAGCAGGTTTCACCTTTCCGTATGATATCAAGTGCATACTACAATGGAATAATCATCTTTTTAGTCTACTGCACTTCCTTACATCCACTTCTGCAGTTTCCACATCTAGCAACACTCTCCCCAATAAACCTATTTCCTATGTGTAGTTGCCTTTTTCTCATGTGACTCCCTTAACCCTAACTGCGTCTGCAAACCTTATTCTGCCCTATCAGTGTTTCCTGCTGGTAATTGCGATATATACCGCCGTGAAGTCGTTGCCATTTTGACATTAGCCATCCGAAACCGCTTGAATAGTAATTGAATAACAATCAACAGCTTTACCCTGATCATCACGTGTTTCTGCTACTGGTGCAATACTTGCTGCTGAGGGCACTTGGCGAGAAAGTATAGCGCCACTTTGGCTAATACCCAAACTTCTATGTGTATAGGTCCTCTGGTTTAAAAGGAACCTGTACAAATCGACTTCCAGCTATCTTGTCGATCCAATACTATTCAATATAAACGTATGAAAGTGTTTCTTCAAGTCCTTGGAGGAAAGTTGCTTTGTTGTCGTTAGGGAATAGTGGGAATAAGACTAAGTAATGTTAGCCCCTATGAAAATGACTGGTTTACGCTTAGCTTTCTGTAGAATACCAACACTTCCAATCTGCAGAGTATAAAATGCCACCGCAAATATAAAATCGCATGCGCTTGCGAGCCAGCGAAGTTTCGTTACCTCTGTAAGATAGCGATTCCCTGTCAAAATCCCTATCATCATCTGGAGGAACCATCATCATACACGAAGTTCATCTGAAGGAGTTGAACCATGATTAATAGTAGTGAGGAATTTTCTTCTCTTTCCTTGCAAAGTTTTTTGTACCCTGAATGATCTGACCCCGAGGAGCTTTCAAATGAAGTCTAAGTGTCATATCTGATACTTTGTCTGATGCCTGCTCTTCGTCTTCTTGAAAACCACCCCAATAGAAGTGTTGTCTCTATAGGATCAAAAACTCAGGATCTAGCAGCAGGAATCCTTCATTTTAACATTATTTTACACTACCCACCATCGTCTTACGTTGAGTAAAACATAGAAATGAGCACGTAAACTTTCTCTAAACAACTTTGAGAGAACTGCACGCGGGCTAATACGGGAATTCGTAGGTCTATCGAAGGCAAGCTGATTTCCGAGGTCTTTCGTTTCTTTTACAGTTACAAGTTAAATTGCTGCTGAGAAGTGTCAAGGTAGCAAGCGGCTATTAATAAGGAGGGTACATCTGGTATTCCTAATTAACAAACGATTATTAAGAGTCTACTACTAATAATCAACTTCAAATAAAAATTGCTCATTTTAAGGTTTGAATTTAAAGCTAGAACCGATAATGACGTCTTGCGATCAAAGCTCAAGATTGAAGCTACCGTTAATAAACAGTGAAATCACCAAAGCAGGCTCACCAATAAAAAAATAAAGAATACCGGGAGCAGCTGGGGATGACGCCCCTTCATTCGGGCCGCATTGCGTTGAGGTAAGCCATGAGGCATGTTTAACCGCACAGTAGGACTGCCCCTTGTAGATAGTGGGTCACATGTGCAATCAGTGAGAAAAGATATGACACCCTGATCTTCGCAGCTGACAACGGCTCCAACTGACCACTTCCATGCATGGATCAGTGGCTAAACTACGAGTACGGCTGTAACAGTATTGTCATTGTCTTCCTTGCAGATCGACCCGAGCAATTTAAGGCAACGACTCGATTTCGTCGACCAGCGGACTTACACACACAATTTTTTACTCAATCGACCCACTGGTTTGCAAAATGGAGATCATACAGCCCTTAAAATTCCATATCTAGGGTTAAGTATCTAACAATTTGTGATGATACAAAATCTTCAATGACTTTTGTCTTTCGAAGATCTACATGTAAAGTACATGTGTGCAGCTTTCCTGTCCAACTTCTTAATCTTTAAAATTTTGTGCCATAAGTTTGTGCAATTATTGGCGGGGGCCTATTAGTACGGAGGTAGAAGTATCGGTAAGATTTTATAAACTGGGTGTATTGTGTATATGGGAGAAGATTTATTGAAATTTGCGTTGGCTTGGGAAGAGGGGTGGAAAAGGCTTCGAAGAAATAGGAGTCCGAGTCAAGGACAAAATATGGCATAGGAAAGTCAACAATAACGGTGGCTAACTCTCTTGCCTCCAGAACTCCAGAACTCCCGAACTGAAGCCTCACTACCGGATGCAGTTTAATGTCATGCCCAGGACATACATACATACATACATACATACATACATACATACATAAATAGTAATGTGCATAAATTGGCATTCGGCAATAAAGTGCCCTATAAGGTCAATAGGGCTGTAGAGCAGTGGCAAAGAAGGCAGAGAAAAAACAATAATAGTTTGCTACTGCAGTTCCATGTCTTACATCATCAGGCAACTAATATTACATATTTACGACTTCGCTATTTAGCCTTTTCTATCTTTAATGTTCTAAGCAAGATAGCTATTCTCTAGTCGACACTTAAACGGCAGCTCTGATCTTCTATTAAATAATTTAGCTTTACACGCGTAAATAATTGCTAACCTTTCTTCTAAACACAATTGGTATTGTGTTATGCCACCTTGATATGCTGGAATCTTTTCCCTGAAGCTCCTAGTTATTTTTTACCTCGGCCCCTTTGCACTTTTGTTCCCAGACGTACTTCGAAAGCTCTATTTTAGACCTAGACTTCTCTGATCTTTAGGACTTTAATTGAGATAGATCTACATGAAATGGCTACTGTCTGAAACAGCGACAAATAGAGCACTTGGGATAAGTAATTACCAATGCAATTCATGTACGTTTTCGGCACGAGATATTAAAAGGGTTTAATGCATTTAAATACGGGAATCACACTATCAATTAGGTAAAATGGTTAATATTCATGACCTTCGGTCTTAGAAAATGATAGTTTTATGGGTATTTAGAAGGTTATTATCTCACCGTAAATTAAAGAAGGATTTCATTCTATAGTAATAAACCATTTTACTGATTTATACATAAGATCCAGTACGTTTTTCTAAGATGTATTTTGCATACGGTATATTGAATATAGAACAGCGGCTGCAAAGCAGGGTTGCATTTGTATCGTTCCTGGGATGGTGGCTTCCCTTGATCATACCGTATCTCCTTACAACAGACCTAGCTTTGTGACTTGTTCCCCCACCAAATAGATGCATGTAGACAAAAAACATCTACAATATCAATAAAGCTTTATATTTTTCCGATAAAATGATGTAATTTTTTCTTCGATTAAGGCTTGGTCCTGAGTTTCGTTACGTAAATGATCACATATTCATGTACACGCTCTGGAAACTTTGGGATAATGAGACAACCGACATGGCCATATTAGGTGTGGTTGCTGGGCGGAAGCCATGGGGAATTGTATTTTATGCTATGTTATTGATATTAAGTTATGTTGAACCTTGTCAGCAGTTAAAAGTTTAGCTTTTTAATTGTTAAGTTGAGGGTTGAAGTTGAGTTTGAATTGTAATCTAGAAGATGATCTTTAAATTATATAAAAAATAGGAAGAAAAAGAAATTTGCAGCTTCTTACTTGTCTTATAATTAAGTAATTTTATGAACAGTCCTAAACAGCGGCCTATAGTCTATACTCATGCACAAGTGCAGTGAACGGTCTATTGTGTTCGCATAAAGTTGGAGTAAAACTTGCAACTACATAAAGCTATTAAGACTTCGTCTCTTCAATTAAGACACACATACATTCAATCACACGCACACACACACATACACACTCAGGCATTTAATAACACAAACACAAACTCAACCACAAACAAATATTCAACCATACTCACACATTCACACATTCAACCACACACACACATTCACACATTCAACCACACACACACATTCACACATTCACACATTCAACCACACACACACATTCACACATTCAACCACACACACACATTCACACATTCAAGCACACTCACACATACACACACGCATAAAACTACACACACGTTCAACCTATTCTCTTGTCATTTCAAATTTTGAATTTTTGGGAGCAGGAACAATTGCTATTTTTACTTTCAATACATGTTACGATTTCCTAAGGTGTTTGGTGATAAATACAATATCAAATAAGAGTTCATATTGCCTTGGAACTAATTGGGCTTTTTTTAGCGACTATATTAATCATAAATTGAAATGGATATTTTAGTGATCAAATTGCATTTTAAAGTTGAGATAATCAAATATAAACACATATAACCCTACACGTACCATCTCCATTTACTAAATTGCATAAGCAGAATAAAAGAGTAGCCGGTTTCTACTTTAATCGTCGAAAACAATATACGAAAGCCTTGCAAAGGGTGACGTTTCTACAGGCTGGGATTATTGGCTCATCAGGTCCTTGAAACCTAGTTGGAGAGCTTTTTCTCATCCTGTAACTATTTAATGTTTAATTTTGTTGTTCTATGTGATTTAAATAATGACTTTTTAATGGCTTTTGTGAAGATATTCCGTTGCATGCTTAAATCTATATCACCATCAAGTACGATAAGCCTATTCTTGAGTAACGGGAGTCAGTTCAGTGAAAGACTGTTTTCATTGATAAAAGTGCACTTCGAATAAAAGATTACATCTTGTTATTTTCCCTCTCTTTGCCAGATATTTTATCTACTGATAAATCTTTACTTAAATTTCAATACTGAAGTGTCGTATCATGACTACATTTGTTTAAGATTTGAGTTGATTTGAAGAGAAGAAAACGGTGTAAGCGATAAACGGTATTGGGTCACTTCGTAGTCAACACTAGGATAATCCTGTCCTTAAGAGTAAGTCAATGTGAAAGCAGAAGTTCGACTTCTGAAATCTGCTTAAGATTATCTGGCTTATATTCTTGTCAGGCAAGAGCGACTGTCACTAATTGGCATCTGCCCGATACTCCTGGATTGAAGGTGGAGCAAAAGAATGAGTGTGGCACACATGACGAAGTACTGGGCCGTGACTGGAGACATAACTGTCTTTATAAGCATATGGACAGATAACTAACCCTATCTGTATGCCGCATTTGTAGCTGCTACTCCTGAAGGGGATACTCAACTTCACACCGATACGAAACACTACGGTTTTATAGAGACTGAAAAAAAGCTTCTCACAAAGAAAATAGAAAGTGCTTAGTTTCATTTCGCTAGATATCAAGTGACTTGCTGTAAACGTCGTACATATGAGCAATTATTAACGAACATAGTCAGCCATTATGGCAGTATGGCATATAATAATGCCTAAAGAAACGAGTTGTCACCATAGTAATACATAGAATATCATCAAAGTTTGATGAAACACTTCAAAACTTTCAAAGAGTTACAAAATCAGAAAGACATCTTTACACCTTAGCGTTGTTTTACGTAGTTAACGATAGGGTGGAATTGAAAAGGTAGACCTAATTTTAAACGAAGAAAGATAGGAAAATTAAACAGTGTGAACTTGTGCAAGTAAACATTTATGTACAGAAACTGTTGCAGCGTTCTTTTATTATGTTTTTGGATAAACGATGCTGTCGGGTTAAAGGCTTCCTTTTAACTCTGTTCATTTGCTAACATTCTTAGCTGTTACTAATGTGTGATAATTAATTCCGTTTATCGGTTCTTTCTTTCTATCACTGTGGGTCTTTCAGAAACTTCCAGTTTTCAAACTTTCCGAATCCCCAAAATGCAACACACCATGACGTCAAATTGTGTTTTGATAAGGCCTTCACTTGATTTGCTATAATCGTCCTTGGAGGTCGACTCGCTTCTATCGCCAGTCCACAACTACCGACACTTTCGTGCAGCTTACAAATGCTGATAACAGAATACTAAAGTAGTCAATTGCTCCATCGGAGGTCGCCCAGCTAAGTTGGTAGAGCGCACGCCGCGAAAGCGTGGGTCACGGGTTCGATCCCCTTTGGTGACATATTTTCTATTTCTCTAGTGTTCTTTTCAAAACTAGTATTCTTCTTCGTAGAAAACTAGATTGTTATTGCTTTAACCCCACTTTCCTCCAGAATCGCAGTAACCTGAACATCAATATTGTAAGTATAAAGTTATAGACAATGGCAACCCTTGGAGGGCAGGGTTTGTCCGTCATTTAATGTTGTCATGTGAATTTTATTAGCACAATCTCCAAAAAATATATATTTGCAACCCCATTGGTAAACTTAAGATTCATTGAAGGAACCTCTTGTCACCAGTATCAAGCCGTTTAATGCTTATACATGTATAAATTGAATGAGCAACGGATGTATACAACAATATGAATAATTTTAGCAACATTAATACGTTACAGGATGCAAATTTTCATATTTTATGCTTTCGTATGTGGGTATCAATGGCTATACCTAAAGAAGTTTCACAGATGCTGCGCATCTATACCCTCATAGAAGATTTCAGTGTCATGCATCACGATATGCATCAAGCATTATACGTCACGTGTAATGTATCACGTATCATGTGTCACGTATTACAAGTAACCTAACACATATTATGTATTACATATCTCTTGCCCGACAGCCAGCAGTAATTTTCAATTGTTAACTGCAATACCTCTGGAAGGTCAACAAGCCTCTCTCGTGGGTTTTTCTACAGAGGGCACAATTTGATTACGATGAAAGAAATGTTGGTGTGATAGCTTCTTTAAGTTAGCTACTGTATCCACCAAATTCTAAGTGAACTCGAGTAAATAACTGAAGCACAGTAAAGAAAACTTACTGTTACTAGATACAGTTGGGCCGTCACTGGATATTCCCAGTGATTCATTTGACGTAGACAAGGTACCGTCACTTTGGGAGTGATGTCTCGCTTGAAGAGTGGTAATTGTATAAGAATCGCCCACGTTTACAGGCAATGAAAAATTGCTGCAACAATGCGCGTAGAAAGAACACCGTTTATCTGTCATTCTGTAAGCCTCCAAGTGGTTAGATAGAGATCCCAGAAGCCTGTAAGGGCTGTATCTTACCGATAAGCTATTGCGATGTGTCCCATTTGTAGGCTTTATTTGTCATACTGGACAGTCCTCCGGAAAATAACTTCTGACTGAGAGTGTGAGTCAGACAACATTCAAATATAAGGCAGTAAATTTAGCACTGTTGTTCATGCCTTTGCACTGAAGAGGAACTGACTATTAAGCTTTATTGCATAGAAATCGCTGTACTTAACAGTCCTCCTATACTGTTGGGTAATAAAATCAAAGGACTGGTTCCATTCTGGCTTGTGATACATTTGTGGTGAGGAATAATAAAGAGGCCGTTACAAGTACGCTTGTAATTATATTTCAAAGCCAAAAATATATAAGGTATGCCAATAAATTTTTGGAGCGGCCGTTGTCGAAAAGTGCGAACGTGTCGACATATTTAATTTTTACTTCAGGCCCTACACTGTCCAGAAGTTCAAAACCCGAATGTTGTTTGTTGTGGGCAGAGATTGTCTGCTAATTGGATTTGAGAAAGATGGTTTAAAAATCAGAAGCCTCGAAGGCATTTATGCTTCACTGTTCTACATAGAAAACACATTGTAGAGTTTTCCTTTTAGTTAATGTTAGAAATGAACTCTTTAGTTTACATATAGGTTGATAAAACAGAAAGATACGCAGGTCGTATCAGTGCTGTTGTAGAAGTGTACTTTTAATTCGTGATTATCTAGTAATGATTTATTGTGTAGTGCATTATATTCTGATGCTTTTCTTGTCTGGAAGCCCCTAGCTATAGCAGCAGCGGCCTTGCCCCTTACTACTGTTGCAGATGTTATGAGCACTCCCGCTTCTCTTACATTGTTTGACGACCCTGCTGTCACCCAAGGAGAGCTAAGACTCTTGTGTGTTTACTGGAGTCACTTTCTGATTACAACATCCGCAATATATTTCACCTCTACGCATACTTGTAAAATTTGAGCCTCAAAACTTCTCGTCCTCCGTTACATAGCATTAAAATCTTAACGTCAGATGTGCGTTACGTTAGATGCTATCGATATCCCTTAGACCCAGTAAAGTTCAACGCCCATGTACCTTTCCAGATTTCTCAATCTGGAGTCTGAACATCAAACGATAGTACTAATAATGGCATCGAAAATTGGAATCACATGCAAACATCTCTTACCGAGTACCTGTGCCCTGGTTCGTTTGGTCTCGGGCATGTTATAGAATATGCCAACTTTTTCTCATCTCCACCTTTCAAGTTCTTGTACGCTTCGTGAGCATCAACACGAGTTTCACCAATGACAACTGACGGCGCGTCTGCTAAGCTCACATCCTCGAACTTCACGACAAGATGTGAATCTTTGGGTATGTCTTGTGGCGCGTTCCCTCCAAAAGATACATCTCCAAAAAGTCTCATAGTCATGGTGGTGTTTGTGTTTAACGAAGGCACGAACGACTGCTGAAACTCTGGAAACTTGTACTCGATCGTTTCGGTGGTTAGTGATGGTTAGATAAGATCTCTACAGTGATCACTGTTTGTATATAAGAACCAGCTTTGTCTTCCACTTGAAATGTAAATACTGATTCAATAGTGACCGTTCATGGATGGCCAAATCGGAAACACGACGACCTGCCATTATTATCTGTCATCAAAATAGAAACAATACCTCATGTATAACACATGAAGTTCCACTCCCACGGTTGAAAAATTGACCAACAATTATATTACATGAGTAAAAGGAAATTTGATCTCATAATTTGCCATAACAACATATTACGTAAGTCGAAAAGTGAAGAAACTGTACCGTGGATAAGAAATCACTTACGGAAAACGGATCGAGAATGTGTGCGTGTGTGTATGCAAAAGCAGATAAAATTGATCATAAGGGGACATCAGGAAGATATCTGATGGTAAAGCCGATGGTGTAAAGCTATTGTACAGCTCGTCAGGTATAAAACAAATATTCTCAAGTTTCAAAAAAAAGGGATGCAGCCATTAAAAATAGTTTACCTAGCGAAGTCCTCGCCTACTCTCCAAAATTTGGCTTTATCTTCCGGCAATAAGATGGTTTTATCTTTCATCTACGTACCTGGCCTTTGTACTGGGCACTTGTGTTTATATTAAGAATTCTTTTTCTGCCTGCCTTGTCAACTGCAGGCTTGTGTTTGTTTATGCTTCATTCCCGCCTACTTGCTCTTACACATGGCTACTTGATAAGCCAGATCAGGTATTTAGGGACACCAAATTTGTCAAGTAGCCTACTTAACAAAGCTTAGCAAGGGATATGGTATCGGCGGTTTGCGTGTAGTCAACAGAAAGAAGCCAGAGTAGAAATATTTCTATGGTACGCCCCAAGATCCGCTTACAATGCACGACGCCAAGTACAGTACACTTGCGTCAAATGTGTCAAGGGTTTTTGAACCGATAATGAGCCAGACCCCATGTGAAATTGCCTACTTCGGGTGTTCCCTTTGAGGAGGTGGCACCAGCACTTCCAGATTTAGTGCTGACCTTCCCTAAATTTTGGTATTTTGCCAAGGACCTCGTTCAAAATCCTTATAAAGTAATATATGTACACAAGCAGGAATCCGTAGGTTATTATTTAAACACATACCGGTAAATCCCCTCGTTGGGTACGGCACAGCATTAATGTTTAGCCTGTAGCCGGCTCTGCCTGTCTAAAGCTGAGTGAGTTGCCTACAAGAAAGCTTGAAAACGGCAACTTTACCATTCACCTGCAAACACCGCATTAACCTTCGTCACCCTTATCACAAGAGGTATGAGTTATGAGTATGGTTTGGTGGTCATGACATTACACATTAACTGCCTCTATCTTGAACATTGCCGTTCAAAATGGGATACGTGGCACTGCAGTAGATAACCCGAGGGACACGTTACTCAAAAAGCCCCTGAGGTAAAATACCCATAAAAAAGCCTTTCCATCTCTACCATATGCCTATATATAGTGCTTTCCAAACTGTAGATAATAACCCATTAAGAAAGAAAGAGAGAAAAGAAAAGAAGCGGCTACTATATTCTTTCGAATGCGACTGAATGATGTATGCTTAACGACTTTCTTCAAAGACGAATAAAGACGAATGGAAAAGGAGTTACCTGCGGCAACCTTATTACCCATAACTTTTGAATAAGCAGAGCCTGGAAATTTGTGATTTTTCCTAACTTTTACCTTAGTTTGAATTGTTTTCGATAATACTTACCAAGGCATAGTAAAGTTAGTCTCGTGAAATGTGTAATTCCCTGCTCTATTAGCTGAAACACAAGCGAGGCCACTCGTGTGTTGCTCTATGCACCGCATATGGCCTGCTGGACGCTAATTAAACAGACCTGACATAAAGCTTCGATGAAAAGTCCATATTGATATCGTAAACCTACCTATATTGTATTTGATATACGCATATCTATAGGTTGTCATGAAAGAGTGTTTATAAAGTGACAATGCAATTTACTCTTCCTCCTATCAATAAATATTGTCTTCTTATGGATCTCTCAGTGTAGCCCCCTGATAAGCAGTGGGGCCATTCCCAAGGGTGTCTCATACCCTTGTTACAATTAGTTCACCATTATAATTATAATCACTGCACCTGATTAAGTCTGTAGCATTTTAAGACATCTATTAAAATATATTCAACGAATTGAATTAATAGGCGCGGCTTTGCCGTATACTAGCTGCCTCTCACCTGAAATGTTATATCTGTTAAGGAAATACTCACGTCAATCATACAGTTGAAGTAAATGAAGATGTTGTACGATACATTTAAGAAGAAGCATCGAAAGGAAAGAGAAGCGACACATTGATCGGTACATCAGATTTATTGATGAAAAACTGATTCCAATTAGAAGAGGTCTCGGCTGCAGGTCCCTTTGGTGGAGTGAGGTGACAGTCGGCATTTTATGATTTGGACCATATTCTACAATCATCATCTCTTTATTATCAATCATAAACATGTCACCCGCCCATCACATGTTTGTCAAGTTTAGATCTTTCCTTGGGTCAAGATCGTAAACATTATTTCCAGCTTGAATAATTTCTTTGCCAAATCGCCATTATCTCTAGGGATCAGTTCTAAAGGACCTCAGTCATAGCCTTGAAGTACGACATCCACCACCCCTCTCCCATTCCCTGTGTGGGAAAGACAAGAGTGTTCAAACTGACAACAAGTCAGCAACGAAAAAAACCCCAACGCGACCGAAAAAGCCTATTTTATAAAGTAACTGTTGTGAACGAAGAGTAAACCAATCCCAAGAAATATCGGTATCGTTCGCTGATTACACTATCACTTTAACAGAGATACCTAAGAAACTTTATTGCTATGACGGAAATCTCGTACAATTTTTATGGGAAGTAATTTAGCCCTTGGTTTTCGGTACGGAAGATCAAATCAACGCAACTTCCTCAATTTTTGTCATTAGCTCAGACTCTAACCATTCTCTTACAACTTTATAAATGACCCTTGTACTAATAGTTGGCTTTCATTAACTTCTCAGAAAACGTCAAGGTGAGTGAAACGTATAGATCACTCAACAAATCTGTGAAACCGGAAATCAGATTGTTTCAAAAAGCACAGCTGGACCAAAAAGCCCAACAAATGGAAAATGATTTTAGAAAAAATAGCAGCTATTACTTGTTTAAGACAGTAAGAGAATTGGAGGGAAAACCGAAAAAATCTCTTAGCGTAGTAATAGATAAGAGAGGAAACTAACCAACCAAAATCAGTAAAGTCCTCAAATGCTGGAAAGATCACTTCCAAGAACATCTCAACTAAGAATTTCCCCGTATGGAGGATGCAATAGATGAAATGTCAGAAGCCAACCAGGCAAATCAGAACGATTAACCAATCACCAGAGAGGAACTACATAAACGTATTGCCTTTATGAAAAACCGCAAGGCCACAGGTAACGATTCAATATCTGCCGGAGTACTTAAAGCAGGAGGTGAGGAAATGATCAAGTCCCTGCTCTTACTCCTTAACAAGGTCTAGGGAGAAGAGAAACCACAACTGGAATGGTCCAAAATGATTGTGAATCCGATTTACAAGCAAGAAAACAAACTATATCCGTCAAAGCACAGAGCTATTTAACTCCTTTCGATACCAGGAAATTATTTAGTCACATCCTTCTCCAAAGATTTAACAAGCATAGCGAAGATTGTATGGCAGATAACCAGTTTTCTTTTCGCCTGAATAGAGGAACCATAGTTGCAATATTTATTGTACATCAAATTAAAGAAAAGGCAAAAGAACATGAAATTGAAATACTTTTCAACTTCGTTGACTTCAAGTCCGCGTTCGATACAATGTGGAGAGATGCTCTTTGGAAAATGGGTGTGAGTATCGGCGTTAGCAAACAAAATCATCAACATTCTGAGAAACCTTTATGACAATTCCAGGAGGTTACTTCTCATGAAATTATTTCTTCGTCTGCATATTTGGTAAAGTGAATGTCTAAGGAGTGCTTCTTTCGGAACCCGAATCATTTCAGGAATCGGAAATGATGGGCTAAAAGGGGATTTTTAAAGGTGATGATGGGTTCGCAACCGAAAGTACTCGGTCAGGCACAGCCAACGATGAGCTTTCATGCAGTGAATTCGACGGTTTTGTAGAAAGTCTGTTCTAGAGAATGTTTCATTTCAAGAAAGAGGTTACACCTTCATCATCCTGCATTTACCTGCACCTTCCACTTCTTTATCTGCATAAGTTGTACAAGAGTTAACAATGCCCAGTTCAATATTGTTATGACAGAGAAATATTCTGGCCAGCCCTCAAAGACTTTTTTTTTCTTTAAGTGTGAATTTTAAACCTCGAGGAAGGGGCTTCTCATCGCAATTCGCTGTTGTATCCAGGGCAGTTTCTTCATCCTCAACGACATAACTCGGCCTTGTTGCGTCACTTTGTTTTCCAATTTCCTGTATTTTTAATGCAAAGAATTACAGCTTCTCAATCCTAAATTCTCGTTTCAAGTTTCAAAGCATTGTCTACAAGGGTTAACTTATTCAATACAATAATAAAAGCAAGGTCAAGTTGCCTTTTGAAAAAAGTACCAAGTATGTAAAAATGATTGCAAGTTTCCTAAGAGGTATACCGCTTATTCCATGCATTGCAAATAAAAGCAGCTGAAGTGTACTGCATGAAGCAAAAACTAAAAAGGTTATTACGTTATATATCAGTAATGCAAAGGTAACATATTGAAAACATTGTCCCAACTTCTAAAAATAGAGGGTGAAAAGGCATGAAAAGATATTCGAATGTTACAGCAATACCTAGCACAATAGAGATGTATAATCAGATGAAAGGTCAGTGTTTCAGGGCACTTGTAACTCACACCCCAATATTTCTCTCGGTATGTTACATCGACGCCAAAAGTTGTGCTTCGTCTGGAGAGAATAAATACGTCGTACGCACTTACAGACACGCATCCTCAATCCATTGACGGGAATGCACCATTATGTCTAAAGGTCTACGAAATATAATCACTACCGCTGTCCATAGAGCTGATAAATATCTCAATAGTCCTATCATCACGATGAGCAATCTTTTCAATGATATTAGGCCTAGTTTCGTACGTGAATATATAAGTATTCGTTAGAGATAACTTCCTATGTTCGAATATCGGTAATCGAAATTGTCGATACAAAAACTTTTAAATACAGTGGCAATTAAAAAGCCTATATTCTATCTCCTCCTTCAACGGTATAGCGATCTTTTCGACCGAATTTCACCAATCCTTACAAATCCTACAGCGCTTAACACAGTCATTCACCCAATAAGCAAATTTAATTGACACCGTTTCGGGCGAAATATTTTTTCAACTGAACCTCTTTGAAATTGATGCACTTCCACAACGATGATTAACAGCTTGTCTATAATCCGACGCAGCCCAAGGATTGACTGAGACATACAATCACCCGAATATAAAAATCATACCATGATCTCAACCATAAAAGGCATTGCCATTCCTTATACGGGTCCTAAGTAAGATTGGAAGTACTTTCAGTTTTCAATGCAACATAAGAAATTCTCAATTACAACCAAAAACAATATAAATGCTCTCTTAGTGCATACAAATAATGCGATATGGAAATTACAAGTTAGTAAAAATGGTCATACGATTCCACTGTAGGATATCTCTGGTTAAAAATTTTTCCTTTTAGCTCTGACTATGTTTTTATAAAAAAAATATTAAAGTTACGCAACTGGCTCAATGACAACAGGGTGCTGAGGACCTGTTACAACTTATAAAAGCCCTTTATTTATTAGTTAGCCTGCTTGGTGGTTTTTCTGTTTATTTAGGGTAGTTTCAATGTCGGACCCACTGCTCATCAGATGTCTTTGATTGAGAGACTGCGATGGCATACTGCATCACCGACCGGACTGGGGTAAGCTGAGTTGATGCTGGCATAGCGTTACAACAAGCATTACAATGGCAAATCAAGTTGAAATCGACGTCGCCTTTTACACCGAATCAATTTCGGTAGTTTGCTGTACACGTTATCGCGACGTCGTTTTTCGGAACGTCGTTGTGCAGTACGTTGTGAGTTCAGTTTAGTCAGTTTCAAGTAACAATCCGCATTTGGCCTGAAAAAGTCATTCAGAAGACGAAACTTCGTCAAAAGAAGTTCCTTATTTGCCGTTTTATCTACCTTGCATTTCCTTCTAGTTGATACCGGTTTAGTCCCGAACCTTAGGAAGCAAAAGGATTTGATGCGTAAGTAGAGAGACTATTTGGGTAGCAAGTAGAGAAACATTTTACTTATAAGAACAGGCGTTTTAACTCTACTAACATCCGTGTTCATGTGTGCTTTAGAGGCAAATACCGATTGGCTAATCTCAAGAGTGAAATCAGCTTTAAGAAGAATTTATACTGCGCCAATAAGGATTGTTTTTGCGTTACACTACCAATCTTGCAAAGGAATAGAAAACATTGTACGACAGCAATAAAAATTGTAAAAAGGCTTGCAAGGCTAATAAAAGAAAAGAACATCGAGATCTCTTTTTGATTTCTTGCCTCCTGGCCTCTGGAGTAACTACGATCATGGAATCTCAGTTTCATAGGTCACTGGCCATATATCTCCTCCTTGTTAATTTAGGTACTCCTCGCATCTTTTTCATCTGATTTACTTTAACAAAATCTGTAGATCTGCTCAGGTTCCAATCACAGAATTCGGTTACCCAACTCAAAGTTCGACTTCTGAAATGTTTCATTTGGCCGGTTCTCATGTACGGATGTGAGTCTTGGACCCTATCTGCAGCCATGACCAAATTCCTTGAGGCAACAGAAATGTGGGTGTACAGGCGAATGTTACGCGGCTCGTACACCGCTCACGAAACCAATAAGAGTGTTCTTCAACGAGCTGGCCAACCACGCCAGATTCTTAACATCATCAAGAAGCGACAAGTGGACTTCGCCGGCCATGTCATCAGGAAAGGCCAACTTGAAGAACTCAGCCTCGCCGGCAAAGTCCCAGGAAGAAAGGCAAGAGAGGGACAAAGAGTGTTGTTCCTCAACCAAGTCAAAATCAACGCAGGGCAACCAACATCAAGAAGACTTTGGGATCACGCCAGAGACAGATCCCTTGTTTTCCGGCCATCATGTGTCGCCGATGGTTGACCACAACTATGGCACACCGAGAGAGAGTATCGGACTTGCGTTTACATGGGACTTGGTAGATCTGCTATCCATGCCAGTTTGGGACTGCCAGTAAAAGTGGACCAGTTTGGATCCTATTCAACAAACCCCTTGTGTTGATCCGGTGGACCAGATACAAACTGATACGGATTGAAGATGAGACGATGAACACTACCACTACCATGAACATTTCTATTTCTGGTTTCTGATCATGTTCCATTTGCGTCCCTGCAAATACCCATTAGTCAAGTACCTATTATTCGTATTTCGACGTTCTGCTTCAGTGCATGTCATATAACAATAGGAAGAATCCTTGCTTTCTCTAATTTATATCGCATAGAGAGTTTCCACCCCGTATGTCTGTACCCTAATCGATCCGATATCCTAGAAAGTGCATGGCATCCATTTGGATTCGAACAAGTTTAGATGTCGAAGGCATCCTGTCAGACAGCTCCAAGACTGTTTGTCTAATGAACCAGGGCCGAGTGGAGAGTCTCGCAAAAGAAAGAAAACTGAAGAAGGAGGAAAGTCATTCAAAAAAGTGGAAAGGAATATCACATTTGATGAGGAATAATATCTTTTGTATAACTATCAAGTTGTATTACAACTGGAACTTCTTCAAAGAGAAAGCCATCCAATTTTAACAGTCGACAATCCAGACAATCTGAGATTAAATTACTTGCAGAGAAAAGAGGAAGACGAAGAACGAAAGCAAACTTTTGTGGATATAAAATAGCAACGTGGAGAATGACAATAATTTACAAGGACTACTACCAAGGTTTTGGTCTATTGTACAGTGTTTGCTGTTTAAAGACCTATTAATGCCTGTAACTGGGTTTGCAACCAACACCGCTATACTCTTCCACTGTATAACATACCTCATCTCTTAAGAAATCTAACTTAAAAAGTAATACTAATATTAAGACCTTTTCTGGCTTACACAACAACCATTATAACAGACGTAAACATGGATACAGACAACGTACCAAGATGACCGCAATCACACCTTCAACTAGGACAGTACAAAAGAGAACTATATTCATGCTTTGTTCATTCTTTCAAATATATAAGACTGGTAGAAGATTATCATTGTTGATAAAGAAACCATTAATGTTTTTATCGCATACTTTCCAACTACTAAACAAGATGATGGTGCACATGATATCCATATGATGCCAAAAACGTTGCTGTATACAAGCATTACCTGATAATATGTCGTTTATCATTGTTGATAAAGAAACCATTAATGTTTTTATCCCATACTTTCCAACTACTAAACAAGATGATGGTGCACATGATATCCATATGATGCCAAAAACGTTGCTGTATACAAGCATTACCTGATAATATGTCGTTTATCATTGTTGATAAAGAAACCATTAATGTTTTTATCAATTCTTTATCATTTTTGTTAAATAGAATTTCGTTAATTTTCCACAGCCATGATTGACTCTTCGAGTCTGTTGTCCTCCATTTTGAACTCATCTCTGCTGTTTTCTACGCGCTGATTGGCTGCGGGTTTTATCGTCGGAGTATCGTTGGGAAAATCGCTCGACGAGAGATTCGCCAACGATATCGTTCGGCCCGTCAGCGATATCGTTGGGAATATCGGATCGGTATCGTTTGCAGTATGGCCGCTATCAGGTAAATAAGGGCCAACGAATTTTTACATCGGTATCGGTATCGTTATCGTTGGCGGTGTGACCGGGCCTCTAGAGTTGGATGCGATGTCTATCGGTGGAGGAGCGAAAGCTGGTGTGGATAGTGATCCTTCAAGTACCTGAGTCAACAAGGGAAGATTTGCTCCCTCGTAAAATCGATTAAAGAGGGATGCGATGTCCATTGGTGGAGGATTAAAATTTGATATGAATAATGGTCCTTCCAATGTATAAATTAACAAGTGAAAATTCGTTCCCCCGCAGAACTTGTTAGAGCTGGATGCAATGACCATCGGCAGAGGATTGTAAGTATATATCCGTGGGGATCCTTCCTTCCTTTCTAGTGTCATGTGTCAAGGCTCTTACGATAATAAGGAACCTATGAAACAAAATATTTTCTTGTCATCGCCCAGATAAAGAAAAAATATGTCTTTATAAAATTTCTTTTTTACTAAGCATTCAAAACATAAGGTAATCAATGGCTAATCTAAATAGCCAAATTAATTTCTAGCTCCTATCAGCATACTTAGAACATTTACTGTATGGTTTTAAGCTATCATCATCTCTACATCATAATTTTGGAACATCTTTTTTATCATTTTATTCTATATTTGCAACGCCTCTTTCAATCTTGTGAATATAGGTTATAAACTATGAAGGTATTAAATGCCCATATTCCCAAAAGGACAAGAGCTTTCAAGAATCTTTAAAAGACAAACATTTTTATTTAGAAGAAAAAAATGATCTTTTCACTCTGAAAAAGAATCACATATACTGGCATCAGGTTCAGGGGCAGATGTACCTGACAGAAAGGAGTCTTTGCTATTTTGTTGTTTGGACACCGAAATGGATGATAATTGATGAAATTCATAAAGACCCTGAGTGTGAAGTAAATTTTCAGAGACACACAGACTTTTATTTTACACATTTAGTGCCAAAGCTCATAGAGGGAGATCTTTGAAAGTATTGAAGTAACTTTATCAGTACAGTTTGTATACAACTACCCCATCATTCTATCATCAAACATATCAATAACCCAATGTTACTGTATAGGACATTAGTAGGGACAGTAAAGGAACAGGGTTGTGAGCAGACAAGCTTTCACCCTATTAATGTCTACATTGCATTTGAAGCAAAATTAAGTGATCATTTCTGTTGACTATGAAAAAATCTTAGTTTACTTATGAACACAAAATGAGCTTTACAACTTTTTGAATCACTAAGAGGAAACTATGAATAGTGTTTACAACCTGTTAGTATATGTGCATAACAAAACCAGATATTGCAAAATTGGAGAGGGAAATCGGTTTATTGTAACAAGATAATTGGGTTTTGTTGAGTTCTTGGCTATTGATATGTCTGACCAATGATACTTAAGATTAGATATTAGACTACAATGGCAATTTGTGTATTTACTATGTACACATCCTTCCTGTATAATAAAGTACACTAATTATGCATTTGTTGGATTTGTTGCCTTTTAGCTATCTTAGACAGCATTGTTTGCTAAGTGTCATGTAACTTCTTTACTAGAGCTAAAATCAGAAAGTACAATACATGATTTGCATTTCTGTCAATCAAGCCTTCATAAGGCTTCAGCTTGGAGGGTTAAGTTTGGAGTTCTGTTTTTCTACGTTTTACTGTTGGATTTGTTCCTGACTGTTTTTGCGATAATGGCGGCACAAACAGAAGAAAAGTGGTCGTTAGAAAAACTCGATGGTTCAAACTTTGCAACCTGGAAGTTCCAAATGAAACATGTGCTGCTAGCAAAAGGACTGTGGGGCTACATCGATGGCTCTGAAGTTTTGCTATAAAGGGCAACAGCTCAGGCAATAGCTGATCATAACATGAAATCGCACGATGTCAGTTTGAGAGAGATTCTTTAGCGAATAAGATTCTTATGAAGAAACGGTATTTTCGAGTGGAAATGGCTGAAGGGACGTCAATGGAGAAGCATCTCAAAGGGATGAAGAAATTACTGATCGTCTGGCTGCTATTGGAGCGCCTATAGCAGAAGAAGATCAAGTAGTTACATTACTTGGCAGTTTACCTCGGAGTTATTTTACGTTAGTTACTGCTCTTGAGGCGAGGAGATAGTTAACGATTAAAAGACTAGCAAGAAGTTTTGCTACACGAGGAACAAAAGGATCTCCTCCGTTGAGAAAGGGGAAGACACGAAATGATTTGAAATGTTATGGCTGTGGAGAGAAGGGGCATTTTCGACGCGATTGTTTGAAACGGAAGCCTATAGTAAATAATCATAAATCGAAATATGTTGCTGAGGCCAATGCAGAGAGTGATGACGATATTACATTTGCTGCCTCGCAAGAGTTTGATGGTTCCACCCTGGAACAATGGATTATTGACTCGGGAGCCTCCACTCATATGACCAGACGCAAGGAAGTTTTTCGTAATTATCGTGACTTAAATGAAAATGTAGGATTAGGTGATGGTCGCCTTGTAAAAGCAACAGGAATAGGTTCTGTCGTAGTTAAATTATTTTCTCCTAGAGTTAAACTTGATGAAACTTATATATTTAAAATCAGCATTAAAATGCGATTCTTTTGATGTAGCTATTGATATCAAAATTAAATTTTTTAGAGTTTTGGTTACTATTGAGCCGGATCGCTCCTTACTACAGTTCGTTACCACGAACTGTTTGATTTCTGAACGTTTTTGAAAAAATGTTTGTTTTGATTTTGGCTCTCCGCAGAGGAATAATTAACACGAATTTTGCAAGTTTATTTTTTTGGGCTAAATGGCTTTCTCATAGTTTTGATAGTTTTCATAGTAGTTGCCCTGCGATTTTTTGGTTACTTAAAAAGGCAACTAAAACTTTAAATTTTTTACTAATGTTTTTGGTAATGGGGGAAGTGTAAAGACGTTTTGAGGGGGATTTTTGGTTGGGGGAGGGGTTGACAAGAATTTTACCGAGGTATGTACTTCAAAATACCTTCCCAGGACATACTTTAGCCTCTAGACGCATCCCTGAAAGTTTCATTTTCCTAACCTAAACCCTTTCCAAGATAACAAGAAGTCAATTAACTATAATTCTACCGTAAATGTTATTGTATTCTTATTTATTCACGTTTATTCTAAATAAAAAGAGAGGATAGATTAATTCCTCCCCTTATACCCCTTTCCTATATTTATCTGAACGGCCATGTAGATTTAGACTAATTGGGAATTGAAATGTAATTTTCTCAGGCTTCTGGAATCTCCCAAACCAACACAGTGAGGGATATCACCCCTCCTTCCTGATAGCTGATGAGCAATAGTACAAATTTTCAATTTATTTATTTACGTTTGACTCTTTCTCTCAACTCTGCTTTTTAAAACAGTACAAAACATTAGCGCAAAGAGCGGGGCGTTGATGAGGAACCAGCCCTTTTCATATACGAAGTAATTTCTGTTCGTTTTAAGTTTTAATGTCGCTCCTGAAACATGAAAAGAATCTGTTGCTTTAATAGAAAATCGAAGCACTTATTGCCTGTCCGGATTCTGCATTCCAAACTCGGTAGTTTTTGTTTGTTCATTGGACATTTCGGCAGTATGTTCTTAAAAGTCTTATCGTCTTGGTGACAAGTACATTGACAATACAGTTCCAGCCACCAAGGTGTTTGTAATGTTGTCTACGGTATTAGATTCATTAGTTAGTATGTGAGATCATGGTCTTTCTATTCTATTGTTGAATAGATCGACCAAAAGTACCAGACGATCAGTTGTAGGCCTACCTAAATTTGTGTGAAGTTAGTTCAGATGGCACCTTGCGCCCGTTATGATTCGGTAATAATGCGCGACAAAGGCCACATTTTTCGATGGCCCTTTATTGAATTACTTGATGTTCGAGATATTGCGAGTATCGTAATAGCTAATAGCTAGAGCAAATCGTTTTAAAGCATTTTGTTAGCACATTGGCACGAAACGGTTTTCATGTGATGAGCCACATGGGGGACCACCAAGTTTTCTCCAAGTCCATGGATCTCCCATAAATTTTGCTTTTGTTGTTCAAGCTAAAGATGGCTGACTGCGTAATTTGGTTTAGTTTCAGGATGTTCAGTAACGACGGACGTGGTCGACTGAAAGACAACAGTAGTAGAAAATCCATGCAACCCATCGAGTGTTGAAATTGGCTCCTTTGAAGTTTGCTGTCTCTAAAATCAGATAAATTTTGGATTCGCCACTGTTTATGTGATAGTTACTGTTTAACCTGACTCCCGTTATGACTGATAAAGTGTAAATATCGGGCGTGGAAGGAGATAGGGGGTAGGGGCAGAAGCCTTGTCCCCAAACTTTGGAAAGATGTTTTCGAACTTTTATTGTTGTTGAAAAATGTGTTAAACTGCGCTTCAGCCCATGGTTATGAAAATAATAAACAGTTCAAAACAGAAGGATAGGCTAGACCTTGACTAGCATTCATCTGCAAACAAGTGAAAAAAAAACTTTGATATTTTCATGAATAAATCTTAATGATATTAATTCCTGGGTAAACAAACACTGAAATAAATTGCTGGAGATTGAAACAGATATTAAGTGAGTCATGTTGTTGTTGTTGTAGAGAAAATACGCTCGGCTTTCGCCCTCTGCGTCACCAAACAATAATTAAACTTAAAATCACAGAAACGAAAAGAACATACAAATCAAATAAATCAAATCATCTTCTCTTCTCACCACACTCTTGTGACTGAAAAAAAAAAAAAAAAAAAAAAAAAATGAAATTACAACCAGTTGAAAATCTTTGTTGAAGACACAAAAACTCCCAATGCCTCCAATATTTTTAACTCCTTATCTTTACTAACACGAGTGAAACCTAAAACGAGAGGAGTGGACGTCTTCAGGCCCAATGATTCAATTTTTCTGATCAGAATATTTCTCTCAGTTGTGAAACGAGGGCATTCTGAGAGAATGTGATCTATTGTTTCATCAATATTTACACACCTATAAAAAGGGCATGACTTGCTATCTGTAAGATGATATAGTGCTTGACGAGATCTGGTCATTGCATGACCAGTTCTCAGACGGAAAATAGAGTTTGCAATTTTCCTATTTGGGTGGATAAGGTGATGTGGGATATAATGCCCCTCAAAAGACAAAACATAAATATTTGTTGTTGCAATACATCTATTATTAATTCTAATAGAACTTGCAGCAGAGGTTATTAACTTTGAAGTTTCATTTACAGTGAGAGCAACCTTCCAAGTAATTGGGTGGTGGATAGCCTGTTTTGCAATACTGTCAGCAATTTCATTTCCCTTAATCCTTATGTGAGAAGGAACCCAGACCATTTTCAGCTCTTAATATATATAACACAAATGAGATATATATCATATTCCATAAACTTCTATTTCTTATACATTTACTTCATACATTCCTCAGATGTGACGGGCAATATAGCTAAAACGGATCAATGGTATATTGAAAGTAACCCAAGTAGATATCCATTAGATAGGTATTGAATTGTCAAGTGAACACGAATTTCCTTCTCATAATTTATCAGATATCTTATATTATTATGTCTGCCTGTCTTGTTTAAATTACAATTTTGGACGCTAACATTTTAAGTGCAATATCAGAATGTCTTCGGGTGAGCACATTAAGGGTATAAGTGTTGCCAATTCTCACGCTTTTGATAGGATATGCTAAAACGATTACGAAAGAGTGGAATGACGAAATGTATTGTCAACCCACAACAACCAGGCAACAGCTTAAGCCCTGCATAAGCAGGCGCTACGTTTGGATTAAACATTCCTAGCTCGCCTTTGCAGTGTAGGGAAAGTCAGGTGATCTTTACGTGTTGTATGTAAAGCCGATATTTACATCCTAACCATGGCTACGTTTTAGAAGATGATTTATCATATTGACCCAGTGGCTACTCCATAGACACATGTGCACTTGTCTAGGTCTATGTGGGGAGCCTAAGAACGTTTCAAGGGGGATCTTGGCTTGCCGAATTCATCTTAGCGAGATCCTACGAATCTTCCTGCCCTAAGAGAGTGTACTGGGTTCTTCCCCAGAAACTTTAAAAGGTTGATATTCAATTTGAGAAATTTGAAACAACTTAACAATAACGAACTTTCACCAACGATCGCTAACCTACTTGTAAAAATGATGAGATATTGTAGATGAGAGGAACTTGTTATACATGTCATCCTTAGATACATCCCTGTGGCCTGTTTGTCCTTGATCAAGGGTTGCGAGACTATGGATTTCTCTGTGTTAGTTTCAATATTTCAAGAATATGGAAATATCAACGCGGATGAAGCTGCATCGGCTGTAGAAAACCTCATTGTAAGTTTCAGTATCAGATACAATTTAAATATTCTCTTTCATACAGCAAAAGTCTTTCATAAAGCATAAAATCACGTTTCATACTGCCTTTTGTGCATGAGTGAGCATGAGATGTTACGTTGACTTTTATTGCCACTTTCTTGTAATTCCCCGTGTATCAGTAATAGAGGCTTGCGATCAAAAACTGCTAAATAATTTTTAATATTTGTTATAGAATCTTATTTGTTGAAAATAGTATTCAAATACCCCTATCACGTCAGTTTTTTTGCAAATCATATTTTAAGCTTAATTTTGCGTGACGATAGGCCGAGGGTTATAAAAGACCGGAGCTCTTTTCATGTTGTGTGATGGTCTAGAGTCATACACTCTGTCATAAATTCCTACCTCCATCCTTGGAAGGGAAAGCTTGCCTGTCTGTCCTCATATTGATGCTGAAGTAGACTTTTCATGAGCTTGCTTGACTAGAATGGGGACTGCAAACATGGTTTCAGGGTGAAATTGAAGAGTTGCATCCCCTCAAAAAAATAATAGCCTAGTAAACGACACAGCTGTGCACTGAATTTAATAGTTTCCCTGTTAGTACAGGACCTAAGCTTTGACGGAATATGGCTGATGTTTTAGTGAGAGGGTACCATATTACTACTTTTACTTCTTTGTGAGTGGTGAGACGGTACTCTAGATCCTAAGATCTAGGATAAGGTCCTAGATCCAAAGACTAGAATTTTCAGGATTCAAGACCAACTATTTATCAAGATGGCATCCAGAATTTTTCCACTTTCAATGTAGGTTTACGCCACCCCTTGAGAAAATAATAGTCTAGTATATTACTATTAATATACTAATAATAGTCTAGTAACATATGTCAAGCAGATTGGATGATATGGATAATTATACTGAATTCAAGAATCCATCAAGAATTACTTTGGGTGATAATGGAGTTATTTGGGCCTACGGGAAAGGAACTTTGCATCTCGTTACCGATATTGGTAAAGAGCAGAAAATAGCTTTACAAAATGTTCTCTATGTCCCAGAATTAGACAAAAATCTTTTGTCAGTATTTGCTATGACGAATATGGGTGCAACTGTCACTTTCGAAGATAATGAATGTAGGATTGAAAGAAATTCTAAGCTTCTAGGCATTGCTCATACTGAAGGCAAATTATACAGCCTGAAGATATCTTCTGAAAATAAAGCATACAAAGCCAGTAATGGTGACATGCAACTATGGCACAATCGTTATGGACATCTAGGTGTTGACAATGTGAAGAAATTAAATGATAACAACATGGTGTTAGGAATGAAGTTGGACAGTACATCTAACGAGAAGTCAATTTGTGAGGGGATGCATTTTGGGGAAGCAGCATCGAACCCCCTTTCCTGAAAGTTTTTCCAGAGCTAAGGAATTGTTAGAAATAATAAACAGTGACATTTGCGGTCCAATGGATATAGAGTCACTCGGTGGATCTCATCACTTATTAACATTCATTGATGATTTCTCACGATATACATTTGCCTACTTTATTAGAAGGAAAGATGAAGTCCAACCAAAGTTTCAGGAATTTATGAATGAAGTTCAGAATGCAACTGGACAGAGAATTAAGATTCTGCGTACCGATAACGGAGGAGAGTATTGCTCTAATGCTATGAGTAAGTTGTTAAAGGATAATGGAATTGTTCACCAAACTACTGTACCATTTAATCCTGAGCAAAATGGGATATCAGAAAGGATGAACAGGACATTAATTGAAAGTGCCAGAGCAATGATATATCATGCGAAATTAAGTTATATTTCATGGTGAAAGATAAACTTTACTCGTCCACTAAATCCTGATGAAGCCTCTGGTGGTAAGATCTTTTTTAAAACCTGATGAGGCTTGTAAAATATACTATCAGCTTTCTTGGGCCACTTCCAAGTCTGGCTACCAGCTGGAATCATGACATTTACTTGGAGTTCCTGGCCTATTTTGTCAACTACTTCTCCAGGGTAATGTCTTTGGTCATAGAGAACAACAACCCAGTCACCAATATCTATTTTTGTGATAGAAGATAGAGACCAATCTTTCAAAACTGATAACTGTGCTGCTGATTGAGGCTCATAATTAATTGTAATTTGAGGAGACTGTTTCATATCAAGGGCTGAGTGCCACATTTCCACTTTTAGATTATTTGCTGTGGCAACATGAACATCTTTGACACCATATGTATCCTTCACACTGTTCCAGGGGTTAAACTTCACTATGTAAGCCTCAATATCAGCATCAGTCACATACATAACTGATACATTATGTAATGATCTTGATGCAACAGAAGCAAAGTCCCTAGCATTTTGAACAGTTGTTGCATTTTCACCTTTACTTCTGATGACATCTCTAACTCTTGCCTTTGCAGCCCCACCTATTCCATCCACAACACCCTTGCCATGAGAAGTAGCAAAATACTTCCAATGCACAGGCCGCTTCAGCCAAGCTGAAAGCAAGTGTAAGAATTTTCCAGTTATAAACTTATTCTTAAATTCACTGGATGGTCCATCTGAGTAAATTACAAGTTCTTGCTCATCCTGTAGGGGCATTTGTCCAATCAATTTACTTACGAAGACAAAAACAGAGTCTTTGCCTTTGTCATTTGAATCAGTAACAACCAAGAATGATTGCTCTTTGCCTTCTCCATTATAAGTTGCAGCTGTGAATAAGTTGACACTCTGGCGTGACGGCGGTTCTGCTTGTCCTGCTCGACGGTCACCTCGCGGACGAACTGTGCGAACTTGCCTTCGAGGATGACCACGATCTCGGGCTGCGAGTCGGGTACGGGTGGCAGGTTGGCGGGCGAGTTGCCGGACTGCCCGGTCGGGCCCGCCGAGCCACCACCGCCACCTGTCCCGACGACAGCAGCCGCCGCTCCAAACGCAGCCGCCGCAACACCGAACGCACCGGCAGCCGCCAGGAACTTCTCGGGTCCGTCGCCACCCAGCGCCTTCTTTCCCCAGACCGTCGTCGCGAAGGCCGCGAGTGCAAGGTTGTAGAGCGCCAGCGATGCCGACTGGACGGCGAGGTTCTTGAGCGCCTGGCCCATCGCGGCACCGAAGTCGCCCCCGGCCGACGCGGCCTGGAAGGCGCTGCTGGCCATCTGCATGAAGCCGTTGGCGGCAAACATCGATGCCTCGCCGAGGGCCTCCTGCTTGGGCGTCAGCTCCTCGGCCTTGTCGACGTTCGAGACCAGGGCTCCGAGCGACTGACCGGCCTGGGTCAGAAACTGCTCGATGGCGAAGGCGGCGTCCTCGGAGATGAGGCCCTGGGCGGAGAGCTCCTGGACGAGCGCGATCTTCTCGACGAGTCCGTCGAGCTGCCCGTTGATGCCTTGGAATGCATCGACCCCCGTAGCGCCGAGGCTCCGCAGCGTGGCGTTCAGCCGGTCGATGTCGGTCTCGACCGTGTCGAGGATGCCCGGGTCGTCGAGGAACGGGATCGACGGCGCATCGAGCGTGACCGGGTTCGCCAGCTTCTCGGGGAGCTTCCCGAGCTCGACGCCGAGCCGCGCGATCTCCTGACCGAGGTTCGGACCGAAGGACGTCCCGCCGAGCGTCTCCAGTACCTTCGAGTAGGCGGCGAGCTGGGCCGCCTTGTCCGGCACGGTGTGGAGTGAAGTGCAGTCTTTCTCTCTCTCGGGTATGATGACTTTTAAGACTTGCTTCTTTTTTTCTGCAATCACCTCTGATACCATAGGTGTGTAGGACAGTAGTCGATTGTACTCCTCGGGGGTTAATGCAATCCCTTTTCTAGTGGCTTTGAGTTTTCCATCTTTCTCAATATACTCTCGGATGTGAATGATGACTTTATTCTTATACAACGTGATAGAGAGATACTTCCCCATCTCTTCATTGATCACATACATGTTATCCTCCATGGTCATCGTGATGCTTCTTGATGAGTTTGCCGTAACAGAGAGGCCTTCCCCAATTCTGTCCCTCTTTTTATACTCCACTAATGTATCTATATCGTCACTTTTAACCAATCAGAAGCGTTCGAGTTTAGAAGCCGATCCCATCAGACGCGTTAGAGCATAGAAGATAACCAACCAGAAGTTAGGAAACTATACTCATTTAATAAAAGCCTCACCATATAAGGAAATCATTACCAAATAAGAAACCCTTATCGCTTGAAATGCAAGGCCAGCTTTAGCAACTTTATCATTTGACTCTGGATGGAGCACTAGGTGATACATGTGTTCTCCTTTTATCCGTAGAAGACGAATAGTATGGCTCAACATATCTGTCAAGTCTGTGGAAAATCGTTCAAGCAAAAATGTCACTTGACTCGTCATCAGCGAGAACAACATAGTGGAGAGAAACCATATGAATGCAATCTTTGCGATAAACGTTTTGGTCGACAAGAGAATCTTAGACGTCATGAAGCCTTACATCAAAGACGGGCTACTTCCACACTTATCCAAGAGGACCCCCTGCTTATCAAGAAAGCACAAACAGACGAAGAAGAGATCGCAGGATGTGCAAGAGCCTTCCTTCACGATGAAAAAGAACAAGAAGAGATCGAAGCCTGTACTAGTGGTAAGCCTTGATAGAGACTGGAACATCATTTCCATGTTACCAGACACGCCAATCAACTCTTTGCTTACTGCTTACGATGGAAACTTAAAAAGTATGTGAATTGTACTGCTCGTTATTGCTCAACCTCAACTAGCAAGAAATCAGCCGGGACAATGAATTAGCCAGCGACTCTCTGCTCTTGCTGATTCTACTTTTTGCAGACAAATTTCAGAAATCCATTTGTAATGAGTATTTTGTTCTGACTAACTTCGTTAACAAGGTGCTTGTCTGGCACAGGCATACCGATAGTCCCGATGGTCGACAAGCGGTTTTCTAGCTGACTAGAACACAACATGTCACAGGCTGACAACACTGCCACATTCCCAGTAGAAAGTAATAAAGGCATACAAAACGTACAACGGAATCTTAACAGCAAGTAAAAGTAGTTGCCAGTAGCTGTTAGAGCAAGCAAGCCAAAGCCAGACAGATGATTGAACGTAAGCAGAGCCAAGTTAAAATCATCTCGGCCTTTTGGCAAGGAATGGGTGTAGTATCTGTTCTCATTGATGACTGATTCTTTCCATAATCCGCGAGAGGCGGTCCTACTAGGCGGTTGAGCCTACCTCATGGCTTGCATCACGGCCTGATAGCACAAATTGAGGGGCGTCGCCCTTGGACGCCCCAGCTGCCCTTTAGTTATTAGTTAGCCTGTTTGATGGTTTTTCTGTTTATTTAGGGTAGTTTCAATGTCGGGCCCACTGCTCATCACGGGTCTTTGACTCAGAGATTGCCAAGTTAAAATTATTATCCCATTGGCTTCCCTTCTTTTCTTCGCCACATGCACACACCCCTCTTTCTCCGCCAACGCTGTTCCTATTCTTACCCAAGAAATTTTGCCGCTCAACTACTGTCTACATGTAAGTTGATGTATTCCCCGACGTCTGAGTATCCTAGTTGTATTTTAGATGGTGCTGAGGTATAATCCAATCCCTCCGGCGAAGTAAGGAGTCCCTAAATTCTTTCTATTCAAGATATGTAGCAGAAGGGTTTGCTGTGCAAGTATTTTGGCCAATCGTGCTGGGAACTAAGAACTAGTGTTCGAGGTCTGTATTTTTAGCAATGTAACTTAACCAGAGCTTTGTAGGGATTGGAAGCTCGGAATCCTTGTCGTTGGGATCTCTAATAAAAGAAGTCGGTGGATAACAGCCAAGGTTGCTGGAAAGAGAGGAAAAGTCTTCTATGAACTATTTAGGTGTTCATCTGATAGAAATCTCAAGGAAGAAAGTACTATTTTTTTCACCAAAACATCTGCCAAAAAAGATAGTAGAATCTCAATGAAACTTTGCTAGAAGTAAGATTATGTGTTCCAATTAACCTTTAAGGGATCCCACACAGAATCTCTCCTCTACAAGGCATAAGGAGAGGTACGATTACAGTGTAGGGTATCAGCGCTCAGTAGAGCCTCTGTGAGGGAAGGGCTTCATTCTTGTCATCTGTATCCGTAATGACCCATTAGGTCTAATTAAATTGGTATTATCAAAGCCCAGACATAATCTGGGCATTGAATCATTTAGTTAGGTATTGTGCAGCAATTATGAACTTTTGTACGTAGCAACTGTACTTTTTTTGTGCCAAAACTGACAGAACCTGTCACTTGTGTTTCTCCCATGAATGTGACTCATGGGCTTCGGTTGTTAAAACACTTCAGGATTCCTTTGCAGTGGAGGTCTAGTCTTAATTGCACTCCTATTTCATTGATTTTTATTACTAAAAAATACATTTTTGATATTAACATTTTATTTATTAATATTTAACATTTATTTATTTGTATAATAATTATATTTATATATAAATATATTTATAGTAAATGTTCAATGCCTTTGATTCTCTGCCCGTCCAACGGCAGATACGCCCCCAGAAAGGCGCGGAGTGGAGAATTGTCCACCATGCCCCGCACATCCGCGCGCCCCAAGCGTCCAGCCGTAAGAATGCGCAGGCCCCAGATGAAGACACGCTGGAGAACGCTCAGATAATCTGTGCGGTAAACGAGTTTCGTTTCCAGCTGCAACCAGAGGCGTTTGAGCCCCTCCACGGAGGTACGCCAATCATCCCGGCTGGAGGCAAGATACACCGCATTGATTGCTCCGGCAGAAACGCCCGAAAGAATCTGCGGCCGATACTCAGGAATCTCTCGTGCAATATAGGCAAGCGCGCCCACCTGATAGGCAGCACGCGCACCACCTCCGGTTAGCACAAGTCCATGTTTGTCCTGACTACTCACTTGTCTATTTTTCTCAATCGCCCTGGTTCAGGCCTCTTCATTTCATGCAAGAGACCGAACGACATCAGCCAAAATTTCCTGATCAGCCTGTGATGCTATCGGAATGCTGATTTCAATGCGGTCTACCAGGTCTCCGTAACGCTCTTTTATGGTGGCGGCTAAATTATCGTACGTGGCGATGATGACACACTCATGCAAAAGATCATCTGAAACATTCGCCGCCAGTCGCTGCCACTCACCCGCTCGCGATAACGCCGCCATGTCGGCGCAGAAATCCTCCAGTCCAAACGGTGCAAAGGCTCCAGCGTAAGCGGGCGTGGAGCAATAGAATGCCAGGCGCTCACGGGCTATCTGCATACGCGCATCCAATGTCGCCTGATCTGGTGCTGTGGCAACCAGAGGTTTTAAACACACCTCAAAGTCCGGTTGCCGATGATCGGTTATCGCCGGAACGATGACCTCGCGTATGTATTTTGGACTGCAGACTGGATGCAGCCTGACACCCTGCGCCACTTCTGCACCACATAAAGAGAAAACATAATTAAAACGTAACCGCGGGCACGGTTACTGAATCAAAACGAACCTAGCTTATGAACAGTTAACGCAATGTACCCTAGGTGCAAAAATTAGGTTTACTGTAGGTACCAAGGTTGCGGCAGGATGGCTGCAGGTACCCCGGGAGTGGCAATATGGCTGCACTTAGTGTAGTAAAAAATATCGCTATCTATGAATGTGAATGAAAAGATGATAGCAACAGAGATTATAATATGAAGCTGTTTATCTGCTGACAGCTATACAATCTAAATATTTCCTGACACAGACAAATCCATAAAACTCCTGTACATTTTCTCCATGTGAAGATTGGTACTTTAAAACGAAAAACTAGTCTTCTTTCTTAATTTTTCCGAACAGATTTATAATGTACTTCTTCTACCTGGCTTCATACATATCTTCTCGCTTGAAAGCATTGAACAGTCCCCTGTTATGTAACAACCAAAGAGAACATTTGCATAAGTAAACAAACCCTATTAGGCCTCAACAACCTGCATCCATTTGCATGAGTAAACAAACCATATTGCACAACACAGGTGTACTATACCGTTACATAACAATAACATCTGCTGGCTGTCGTCAGAATGGTGGGATATGAAAATTAATCTTGGTCCAATATTTACATGTGAAGATGACGTAATCTCGCGTGACTTGTTTTGGTTCCGGGGGCCTTTATAATCCTCCAAAACAAGTTTTGAAGGTCAATGACCCGTGCCTTGATAGATGTTATGATTCACATGCATCAGTATGGAAAATGAGTTTGTGTAAACACTGATTTATTACAGTCATTATAACGTTCGGTATATTTGACTCAGAATATATCAGACTGAAACATTCCTTGTGTGGTGTCATTTTTGAAGCAGTATTCCTATTGTTAGATGAACAATGTTTTGAAAAATTCTGTAAGCTTTTTTACAAACCAACTTACTGAAAGTTTCAGTTTCTATCCCTACCATACAGATACCATGTCCTTTTAATACTTTTGTAAAGCCCCTTAGCATTTCTTTCGGAACATCCTGCTTTTCATTTTGCACAAGAGAGTTAAACAATAGTATAGTCTGTGGCAATATGTCTTCCAATATCCGTATAACACGTCCTATGTATCGTAATCTTTTTCTTCATTACATAATTTCTACTTTTCTTCCTTATCTTCCGAATTTTTGCTAACTACAAAAAAAACAAAAACAAAAAAGCTCTATCGTGGCTATGATGCTTTATGCATCGTGGTGCTGTATGCACCACCCTTGAGAGACCAAAATATTGGGGGGCAACTGGGCCCCCTCCCAGTTGCCCAGTTTCTACGATATTGTCTGATCAAAATTTTCGGATAATCTTTTTGTTCAGTATAGATGAAAGATCAAATAATTATATCTGTAGGTGTAAAATACCCCCCCCCCCCCCAGATTCCAGGAGGAGAGGCTTTTAAGTTATGAAATTTGCCCATTATTTAAAAATTACTATTTGTTACTGGGAAAAATACAGATATTTTTTTGGGGGAGGGGGTTGTGCTGGGGGTGGATTTATATGGAGGAATCTTCCTTGGGTTCTTGGGGAAGAGAATTTCTGAGGCGTGAATATTCCAGGGGATATGTTACACTGGGGATTTGACAAAATTACTATGCGAAATTCTTTTTAATTGTCTTGCTTTCTCTTTTCCAAATTTTTCTTGTTTCGAGGGAATTATCCAGGGGCTTTTTCCGTGTGTTTTGTTCTCTGGGAAGTAATTTCCACGGAAGAGAGAATGTCTGGAGTAATCAAAAAATTGATTTGAGATTACAAACTTATTCAAATGAAAGAATGCTCAGGAGAATTTTTCAGGCATTGGCGCTTTACTGAAAACGAATTATATTACAAATATTTTCTTTTAGACTTATTACAACATTGAAAATAAATATAAAAATTAAAGCAAAATTCAAATTGATCTGATGATTTTTCAGCAATTAATATCGTTATATATCAAATATTCAGTTTAATTTTGTTAGTTCTTTCCAAGACTATTCAAGACAAATATAGTTTCACTACAAACAAGAGTTTGGATACTGCCCCCTTCCCTAAAAAAGTCTAAGGCCTACTACGTCATTGATGCTTCACGGAAAATGAATTATACTGAATTATTTAAAATAAAATTATATTCGTTTACAATAAAATTACATTCGTCAAAAAATTTATATAGTACACTGAATTATTTATATAAATAAAATGAATTATTTTCTTTTCCAGTTATTGCAGCATTGAAAACGAAAATGAAATTACAGACGAATAAAATCTTATTTGTATTTTTTTTATCTTATTTTATTTGTACTTTTCAAGACTGTTCAAGACATGTAGTTTTCAGTAAAGCGCCAATGACGCAGTAGGTTTTTGACTTTTACAGAAGGAGGCAAAGCCCACACTCTTCTTTGCAGAGATTTTTGTTTATTTCAAGCTGGATTTGCAAATTCAATTTAAGTTTCACTTGTTAAGATTTATTTACTCATTATTGTTTGTTCGTTTGCTATGATTGTTTATTTAATTTTTGTTCGTTTTGTGTTTCGTTTCTGCCTCAATAGCAAAATATTTATGTTCGTTTTAAGCTTGATTTGCATATTCAATTTCAGTTTCACTCATTTTAAGATTTAACTACTCATTATTGTTTGTTTGTTTGCTATGATCGTTTATTTAATTTCTGTTCGTTCTGTGTTTCATTTATGCCTCAAAAGCAAAATATATTCGGTTTAAGCTTGATTTGCATATTCAAGTCGAGCTTTGATCATAAACTAAATTAGAAAGAAACTGTTCCGCAAATCTTCCCAAAATAGCATGTCTCTAATGTCTCAGGAAAGAAAAGAGGTCTTACTCTGAATTTTTCAGGGATATTGAGAGGGAAATTGAACTAAATCGAGATACTCTACGCGGATCCAGGTTTTCAAAATGGCGTATCTACAATATTCTCAGGAACGGCTAACGGTATAATGTTAAAACTTTCAGGGAAGGCTATAGGGCATTTTAAACTAAAAAAAAACTATCCAAACAGACAATAAATAAATGGCGTATCTGTAATATCTCGGAAACAGCTTAGGGTACTAAGTTGAAAGTATCAAAGAATAATGAGGGGGATGTTTAACTAAATCAAAAGTCAAAAAGACGAAAGATTTTGGGGAATTGGGCAGATGGGTTGTCAGAAGAGAATATTTTTATCTCAAAAACTGCTAAGGGCTCAAAAAAGACGCTTGGACCAAAGACATGTGTTTATCGTGAAGACACGCACATTTTGCACTAAAATATATATATGGTTGTAACAAGCAAATAGTCTACTCCACTATCACCTCCCTCGACCTTCTATGTTTGACAGCTCAAGGGCTTTCCCTTCATTGGACACACAGGTTCCCCCTCCAAATGTGTCCTCTTTTCACTTGGACGCAGCTCATACTTTTGGCACCCACTCTTCGTCTTTTACTTATTTCTGGAGCCACCAGCGTGCATTTAACATAAAATTGGTTCCCCCCTTCAGGTTTTGCGCTCTCTACGGTGGATAGTATGGTAGCTTAAATAAGCTAAAATGATTGATAATCATTTAAATTGAATGAATGATTTGTAATAATTTAAATTATTTCAATTAAGATTGTTTTCTTGTTACTTTGTTTCTTTGTGAAGGTTGTGTTTTGTATCTGCGGCTTTTTTCTGAAAATTTACATATTGTCGACAGGGATGCTGAGAGGATCGGCCGCCGCAAGCGCGTCAACCGAGCTCAATACACTGCTCGCCACCGTATCGATGTCGCTACCTTGATTAAACAGATCGACGATGCCTGCGCGCAGGTCAGCGATATGGTCATCGGGCGCCAGCAAAGAATAATCTTCCAGGGCCGCCAGCCCGACGGTTGGCAGGGCCCCCTGCAAGGACTGCTGCAGTGAGCTGCCAAAGCCCACGGCACGAAACGGCGAGTCGTTTTGTGTTTCGAGTACCTGCAGGTGACGATTGATCCAACCGTCAAAAACACTCGACTTATCAAACGAGCCCAATTCCATAAAATCCTGAGGAAGCACAAATACTGTAGCTTGTTAATTTCCTATCTGACCTACATTAATGAGCTCCAAGGACCTTGAACAAGCACATGGTTCTAAAATTACTTTCCGATAAAAGCTTAAAGTAAAAGAATTGAAGCTTCTGGAAATTAATGACGTTTTCCAATATCTACTAATAAACTCGCCAAACATACCAAATTATCATTGATATTGGAATTGTCACTATACAAATATTGCACAGTATGACTATTCCTGACGCTACTGAAACTGTAACTACATAAACCTACAATGTATCGCTGCAGAAATTCAGCGAAGGTCAACGCAGCAGGCTAGGTTTTTCCTCCGCCCTAATATCTTTAGACTTTCACTCATTACTCCCTTCCATTATGTCTCTATTTCCTTTAAATCATTTCCTGTGACCCTTTTCTTCTCTATTCGATGACGTGTTGCTTTCCGGTTGGCCCCCGATGGATTCCCGAAAATTGCGATTTTTTGCAGCCTATTGTACTTAATCCAGTGAAAGTGACTTAATACTCTTAGCCTTTCTTTCAAAAAAAAATTTCGAACAGCTATTTTTTGACATATGATCATTCAGACCTCTGTTCCTCTGTCACATCAATCTGATCCTCTATAGTGGCTGATTATAGCAGTGTGTCTGGGTATTGGAAACCGAATGCTGCATGCATCCTTCCACCAGCCCTCTCCTGTGGTTGAATACTGGGGTTATATGCTTAAGTTTATTCACTCAAACGTTTTGACAATATATCGCTTTTGGTTTGTTGTTTTCAACTCGGCGCAAAACAAGAAACCATGGGGAATTCTGAAATAACAATGCTTTAGTTATAAATTATAAAAGAAAATTTAACTCGTTGCTTAGAATTTCCTTGGGACTCCTTGCAACTTGGGATTCAAGGTTTTACTCCCTGAACCACTTTTTAAATCTATGATATTTAAATTTTTGATATTAAATTTTGATATTAAATTTATGATACTAAATTTTTTTTCTCTAAATTAATTTAAAACTATTGAACAATGTTTTGATTTTTGTACGCTCTTTAAAGACAACAATATTTTTTTTAGTCAGTTATTTTTATTTATAGGAGAAAATTGGCAACGTTTCAAGAAAAACAGAATGAGAAATGACTGTCTGGACAGAAATTTGATCGTAAGAAACATTTTTCAAACATCAGGAACAACTTTCTACGCCCTGCCTAAGAAACGGTCGATGGGAAAGAAGCAGCATTCTAAACATAGATGGGATTGTATGCAACATATTGAAAAGAAAGGGTTAAACTCTGCAAGGCTTTCCAAAGGAACAGCTGGTCGTATTGAAATGGACAGCTGAACAGAGATTAGATCATATGCACCATCGTGCAAGCAACGGGCGAAACTCTCCACGGCTTGCCTAAGAAACGGTCGGTGGGATTCTCGTCCGTTGTATGCATGCTGAATATCTTCGAATGATCAATAATAGCACCTACCGAAATATCTAAATCAGTTTCTCTATAAAGAAGAAAAAGTGTACGGGTTGTTCACCGGGGATGTAGGGATGCAAGGCCGCCAGGTGGGGGCGGATTCGGGCAGGAGTTCGAGGCATGGGCACGCGCGGCACGTTGGGTTGTTTGGCTGGCTCAATCGAGACGGATGCTGGCTGAGCGTCCGTGAGCATCGAGGCCCTCCATTTCGGCGAACGCTGTGACGTCGGGGAGGGCCCGTTGGATGGCGGCCTTAGAATAGCTGACCACGCTCGTCCGTCGTTGAAACTGATCCACGGTCAGACCGGCAAAGCTCCGTCCGGCGCCGCCGGTTGGAAGCACGTGACTCGGGCCGGCCACGTAGTCGCCCAACACGGTGGGAGAATAGTCGCCGAGGAACAAGGCCCCCGCCGTGGTGATGGCCTGGGCGAGTCGCTTGTTTTCCTGCGTCATAAGTTCGCAGTGTTCCGGGGCGAACTGGTTGGCGATGGTGACGGCGTGGTCGAGATCTTTGACTTGGAGACACCACCCGTTGGCGTCCAACGCACGTTGAATATACTCCGAACGGCTTCGCTCGGGGAGTTGCCGTTCGACTGATTTTGTGACTGCCTTCAACAGGCGGCTGGAAGGTGTGAGAAACACGACTCGCTCGTGGCCGGAGCCGTGTTCGGCCTGAGCGAGGAGATCGGCTGCTGCACGGAATGCGCACGAATGTGCATCTGCTCTTTAAAAGTTTCGGCGGTCCGCCTTTCCCTGGCGGTATTTACGAACAGGAACGAGCTGATCCGGTTCAACACCGGGATCGAAATGTTCTGGGCCACCGAATAGTCGGGGAAGATGCCCTGCGTTTTGCGTTCGTTCGGCAAGTACGACAGACCGGCGCGCTGAGCCTCCGCCATCGAGCGCAGCGGCACTGTTTGTCCGTTGATCTCGATCGTGCCGGCACGGCGTTTCTAAGCGCCGCAACTCATGCGGCCAACAGCGAGAAGTGTAACATGTATCAATTTAAACTCCTTTCAGATCGTTTCTTTAGGAATGATGAAAGTCTGGTAAAAAGATACTTTTAATGAAAATTATTCAAAATCGTCATTAAATTTTCTAAGAAAATCCGAAAAACATCTGCTATTGCTGAAGCGCATGACAAGAATCCCTTGATATAATAAAGTCTATTGCACCAGATACAAAATTCATATGGGGACTCGACGTGTTTAATATTATTGAAACAAAATCGTGACTGCTTATTGATGGTTTTGCTGAATCTATTGGAGAATTGCCACAGAAGATGTTACAATTACTCACGTCCGAAATCATCATAAAAAAATTTCCGTATCCGTCGGTCCCAAAAATCTATTTCATCAGAGCAAATGTACGAGGACACTTGCTTTCAATTGTACTTATAATATCATCTTCAGGATCATTCCTGAGTCACGTTTCCTCACAACTTTAAACAAACAAATATATCCCGGTGAACCAAAATTTCTACTCTCGGCATACAATCAGGCTACAAATCATTTAGCTAGTCACTAACAGATCATTTGCTAGAAAATAATTATTTTTTTTTAGGAGAGAAGGCTGGGAGGGGGTTTGTGGAGTGTGGTATAGGGCGATTTGGGGGGGAATTGATTGTTTTTTTTGTTGGAGGGGGGTTGAATATTATGCTGATTGTTCAAATGAGAGAGATTGATTTGAAGTTTGAGTTGATTATGGTTATGTTGTGATTTGCAACGGAACATATATTATTATTTATTGCTGCCGTGCATCTACAAAACTGTTAAGTTTTTCTTAGCGCGGCAGCATTTTGTAGAAGATGTGTTTTTGTTTTGTATATGAAGAAAAATAAAATAAAAAATAAATGAAACAAACCCTATGGTTATATTCAACTGGACTTCAATCAGAATACACCCAAGACAAATTAAAAACAATTTCATAAAGGAATTCTTGCAAATTCCCCCAGTGTAAAATTTCCCATGGAAAGCTCAACCTCGTAAACTTTTTTCTCGAAAAAAAGTCTGCTCTCTCTACACGTTCTAATAACAAATAGATTCATAGGTAGTGCAATAGCATTGCCTAAGTAAAAAGCGAAGTGGGCACAATGTAATATTTATTTCTTTATTTTTTTTCTGACCAAGGCATTTCGTTTAAGAGAGGTTATCGTAGAAACTTCAAGAGGAGTTCACTCGACTGGAAATCGAAAGTTCTAGTTTCCTTTTCAAGTTTTTAAGAGTCAAAAGTGATTGTAGGGCAACAAGCCCCCTCCCTTCGGTCCCAGCATTTTTCCAAACACACCCTGTCAAAATTTGAGATAATCTTTTTGCTCAGCACAGTTGGAAGGTCCATTGATTATGTCTTTGGGGATGTCAATAACACCCCCTAGTACCCCCCAGCAAAGGGCTTAAGTTGTCCAAATTGCCCATTTTCAACATGTAAGGGTTTTATAGAAGAAGTGGTTGTAAAAATTCGGAGGGACTCAATCAATTGAAATCGGAAGTTGTAGTGCCCTTTTTAAGAGCCAAAGTGATCGGAGGGTTACTAATCCCCATTCCAAACCTTTCTTTCCCCAAATATATCCTATCAAAATTTCTGTACACTTTTAATAACAAATACTATTTTAAGCAGCACATTAACACTGTCTAAGTAAAGAGCGAAGGGGGCACAAAGTATTATTTATTTCTCTGTTGTTTTTCTTCTGACCAAGGCATTTCGCCTAAAAGAAATTTTCTTTATATTGAAAATTCCAATCTTTTTAAGATACAGAAGTTATTGGAGGGCAGACCCCCCCCCCCACCCACCCAACGCCCTTCATTTCTCCAAACACATCCTATCAAAATTTTCTCTTAGAAAAAACTGGGCCTTATTTAAAAGCTATGTAAAAATGATATTATCAAACAAAAGCTTTTTTGTTTATCTTTCAATTTTAAGCATACAAATCAAGTATCCGAATTCGAGATCTTTTCAACAGAGCTCTTATCCATATTCTGGTTAAGCTCCAACTTTACAAACGGAGATATCACAAACTTCTTGTAAACAAAACGTTTAAAAGGGAGAAAACTTTACGCAGACATTCGATCAAGCATAATTCGATTCCAAAGTCAAGTCCAAAAAAGAGATGAACGATGTTCGATTAAGTAAGCGGTCGGACATGTTTGATTAAGATGATTGATCAGTACAATGTGTTAATGGTCGTGGAGATAACCCTGGGAAGAAAAAATGAGATAGGGAAGTTTTTGAAACGTTATTAGGATAGGGAAAACTTTTTCCACGGTCAAAATGATGTTTCATTCTCAAAAATTTTTACGCAAGCAAGTGGGGGACACGAAGCTATTTAGCATATTAGCTACTTATATAAAAACTCTACCTAAGCTTGTGACTTGAGTTTTATTCAATTGGATATTATTGAAATTGCTTGGAGCATGATCCAAATTGTACACATTTTAGTTATTTTATTTGAGGAGAGATGGGTGAAAATTCTAAAAGGCCCTAAACTGAAATAAAAGGCCCTAAGAATGATGGTTGTGGATGCATGTTAATATTTCTTTTCCTTTTTTTTGTTGTTTTGGGTGGGGTATATAATGTAACATTTATTAATACTGAAAGCTGTTAAGGGGCATAATTAACCATAGGCAGCGCAATAGCGCTGCCTAAGTGAAGAACCATGTTGGTACAATATACTATTTACTTGTTTTTATAGACCAGGGCACTTTGTATAGAAGGAATTGTCGTAGAAACTTCAACATGGACTTATTCGACTGCTAATTACGGGGCCGGGTTCCGCCAGCGTGAAGGGGGCAGGCGATCCCTGATCGAGCCAGGCCTGGGCCAGGGCGAGGCCCAGCAGTTCGCCGAACATCTGGCTGATTTCCGGCGCGGTGGTGAAATCGCCCTGAACCCCCAGCGGGTCTCGGGTGGTGTAATAGCCGAATTGCGGGTGCAGCAGGCACTCCGACATGTAGTCCGCCACCGAGATGGGGCCGTCCTCCCTGATGCGGGCGGTGAGGTGATCCATCAGGCTCATGCCGGGCTCCGGGCGGATTGCCGGGCGCGGATCAGGAAGTAGAGCCCGATCGCGATCATCGGCAGCGATAGCGCCTGGCCTTGGGTCAGGCCGATGCCATCAATGTGCCAGGCCAGCCCCAGCGGGTTGCCGGGGGTGACGAACTGCGCGTCCGGCTGGCGGAAGAATTCGACGATAAACCGGGCCAGGCCGTAGCCCGCCAGGAACAGGCCCAACAGCCGTCCCGGGGTGTGGAAGGCGCCCCGGCGCCAGGCGAGGTACAGCAGCACGGCGCCGAGGATCAGCCCCTCCAGAATGGCTTCATAGAGCTGCGAGGGGTGGCGGGCGCAGAGCTCCCCCAGCGCCTGGCCGCAGTCCTGCGCCGCCTGGCCGGGGAAAGCGACACCCCAGGGCAGGTCCGTCGGGCGGCCCCACAGCTCAGCATTGATGAAATTTGCCATCCGCCCCAGCAGCAGCCCCGGCGGCACCGTGTGGGCGACCAGGTCGGAGATCTGCAGTTTCGGGATATTGTGCCGCGCGGCAAAGATCAGGGTGGCCAGCACCACGCCGATCAGCCCGCCGTGAAAGGCCATGCCGCCCTGCCAGATCTTCAGGATCTCCGCAGGGTTCGCCAGGTAATAGGCCGGCTGGTAGAACAGCACGAACCCCAAGCGCCCGCCCAAGATCACCCCGTTTGAACCTCAAAAAAGGCAATAGAACTTCTTATTACCAATCCAATGAACCCCCTCTGAAGTTTATACGACCACACTTTCTATAAAAAAAACCCCTCATGTTTCTCCAGGGCATTACTTAAAACCATAACCCTAAAGGCTGTGGGGGGGGGGAGGGAGGGGTATCATCCTCAGACATTATTTCCAGACTTTTTAAAAGCGTAGAATAAAATAGCTATCTCCAAATTTTAATTGGATGTGTTTTGGGAAATGATGGGCATAGGAGGGAGGTTGGTTGCTCTCCAAACACTTTCAACTATAAAAGAGCACTAGCCCTTTCAATTTCCAATCAAATGATCCCATTTTGAAGTTTTTACAACAACTTCTTTGATATGAAGTGCCCTGGTAAAAAAACAACAACATTGTGCCAACATTGTTCTTTACTTAGGCAGTGCAATACCACAATAGCACTGTCTGTAATTGGCCAAAAATCGCACAAAATAGGGAATTAAATGATACTAATTTTTATTTATATGGTTACCTTCAGAGGCATCACCTTCCTCCAGTGGCTTTTACAATATAAAGTTAGTAAGAGCTCAGTTCCCTTTGGAGGGGGAAGGAGTAGAGTTAGGTACCTCCAAACCTTACCTCTGCTTATTCCTAATCTTAGCGACTTAGTCTTTTTAGCATTAATTTTCAAACTTATTTTTTGCACCTTGAACTTGCTAGCCTCTAAAATATAATTAATTTTGCTAAGATTTCCAACTAAGATACTTAAGTCACCAGTAAAATCTATAGTGAGGACAGTTTTACTTCCCCTTTTGATGCTGTATTCTCCCATTACTTTTGCTGTGCTCCCTAAGTCCTTCATAATGTTCTATATAACTGGGGATAGAAAGCAATGACTTCCCCTTTTTCTAAGATCATATTCGTAATCAGAAGTAACTTCTAATAAAATTTCAGGAGGAACCAGGCTGCAAGGGCCTGTATGATAAATTTATATGATAAACCTTGGCTGAGGCCTCTTAAGTTTAAATCCATTAAGAAGAATCCATTGTTTTTAGGAAGATAAATTGAAGCCGAAATTTTCGCTAAAATTACCACCACTTCCCCTCCTGCCAGGTATATAATCAGGAATTTGTTTTCCCAAAGTACATCTTGAAAAAGTACAAGAAATGGGTAATTTATATATAATATACACGAAATTTCTTATAAAATTCTTTAAAGTACTAGGGAGATTCACACCATGTGAGTCGCCTTGGTGCTAGACTTGGAACCCTTCCTGATATATAGTGGACACGCATCCTTTAAAGCATGATTTCTTAAGTGTTTTCAATTTGAAAGCTTCCTCCCCTATTTTTTGACTAGAGCAATTTAACCACTCAATCCATTCCTACAATTCCATGATATTATATTAAATTTGCCTTATTTGCAGGACCTAAACTATTCTTGAGAAACAGACATCCTTTAAAAGCTTTAGTTAACTTTTGCGGTATCAAGTGATGGCTTTGTCTAAAGCTGACGGATATTGAAAAAAAAACAAATCACCAGTGCAACAACGCAAACACAGAAACAAATCCACACCATGAAAAAAAAGAAAGAAGAAGAAAAAAAAGAAAGACAGCAGGGGGAAAAGGAAGACTGTTTTCTTACCTTGAAAATTTAAATAGATCAGTACTTGAACGAGGCCTTAACCTTACTCATCCATCCAATTACATAGGTCAAACAGCATATCCATAAACAGTCAACCGCAAAGTATAATCCATGGACAGGCTGTCGTGTCGTAAGTTATATACCGAATATTAAAAAAAAAATTAATAAGACAAATAGTTCAAAGGCGACCACGGTAGCTCTAGGAAATCCAACTATTGCTGCTCTTTTGCTCCAACCGGAAGGAATAGACCTATATATATAGACATATAGATAGGTACATAGGAATCAGGAATGTTGTAACAATAGGCATTATTTATGCACACAATCGAAACAATCAGCGAAGCATCTGAGATATTTATAGGCATTGTTAATGTATACAATCAAAACAATTCTGATATATTTGGGCCAACAATGAACTTTGGCGAAGTTGCCAATTCACATTTCCTCATTAAGGCTAATCACTACTTGCTCCTAACATTAATCCAGCTGCCAACTCATTACAAGGCAATTTTCAAAATTTGACCTCTTTGACCTGGCACACTGCCCTTACTGTTTGAAATCTTCGATATGGATAACTGTTGCCAAGGGAACCAACAAACCCATATAATACTATCAAGAAACAAGTGTGGCACTGTTATAGTGGCAGCTCTTGTCAGGATAAAGTAAACAATTTGCCAATACAATATTGTCGGCCATCCTTCAGTTTTTATCAGAGCAGTAGGAAGCATCTTAAACTTGGAGGGGCATGGCAATTTAAGGGCACTTTTTTCATAAGAAGGGCATTTTAATATACATCAGATTTTCGACGGGAAAAATGTTACATATAGGAGAAAATAGTATGAATGCTGATAGATATACGATTTCCTTCGCAATGAAACAAAATGAGAAGCAAACATAGCCAAATCAAGACGTAAATACTAACATAATTAAACTACTTTCTGTCCGCATTAGTCTTTAAGAGGGGCACATCATGAGACAACAATTACACCTTTTGGTTTGTTGCAAAATCTTGGGGAGCCCGTGCCCCCTGTGTCCCACCAGTTTCTACGTCTCTGGACTCTCGCTACATCTAATGTAATAGATCTGATGCATATAACGAAATCTGATCTGCTTCATCAAGTGGGCTCGTTATTAGGCTACATCCATTTCGCAGATTCTTGTCCTGTTGATGTTTCAGGAACACGGTCAGAAGCATCTCGCCCTCACCAACGCTCATGAACAGTCTCCAATGGTTCGACCGGTTCTCGAAGCGCGCCCTGACGCGCCGTCCAGCCCATGTTGGCAAATCCCGAGCGGAGCGGGAATGGATTTATCGTCGCGGGGGCGCGAGGCTGAGGTTCGCGCTGTTTCGATGCCGCTTGATCCATGCGATTATCCCGTGCCCGCCGCCGCTAGAACGATGACCCGACACGGAAGGAAATGTGCCGCATGGCAGAGAGAACATTGCTTGTCGTTGGCGCCACCGGTTTGCTGGGCCGGGCCGCCCTGACCCATTTCAAGGGCCTGGCCGGCTGGCGGGTACTGGGGCTGTCGCGGCGCGCGCCCGATATCGTCGGCGTCGAGCATCTGGAAGCCGACCTGATGGACCCGGCCTCGGTCGAGCGGCACGCCGGCGCCCTGGCGGCGGTGACCCATGTTCTATACGCGGCGCTTTACGAGATGGAGGACCTGATTGGCGGGTGGCGTCACCGGGAGCAGATGGACACCAATCTCGCCATGTTCAAGAACCTGCTCAGCCCCTTGGAAGAGGTCGCCAAGGACCTCGCGCATGTGGCGATCCTGCAGGGAACCAAGGCCTACGGCATCCATGTCGAGCCGATGCGCGCGCCGGCCCGTGAACGGTGGCCGCGCCACAACCACGAGAATTTCTACTGGCTTCAGGAAGATCACCTGATCGAGCGCCAGGCCGGCCAGGGATCCGGCAAGAGTTGGACCTATTCGATCTGGCGGCCCCAAGTGGTTTTCGGTCACGCCGTCGGCAGCCCGATGAACTTGCTCGGCGCGATCGCGGTTTATGCCTCGATTTGCAAGGAGAAGGGCGAGCCCTGCCGCTATCCCGGCGGAATCCCGGTGATCACATGGAGTTGGGCGAGCGACTGCGCGAGCCGGTGTGCGATGCGTGCGGCGACCCGCGGCGCGGGTGGGCCGTGCACGGTGATCCACTGCTGCAAGTCGGTGCCGGGCCGGTAGTCCATGGTCACGCACGGTTTCTGCATGACCGGGTCACGGCCGGCGCCGCGGTAGCGGACGACACCGTCGATTTGCAGGCGCTGCGCCATCGCGGCCTCGGACGCAAATTCTCCTTGGCGGAACGGGAGTTCAAGCTCGGCCTCGAAGGCCTGCACCGCTTCGTCGAAAAGCAGTCGCTGTCCAAGGTCCACGAATGCGTGCTCGGTGTGCTGGCGCTCGAAAGCGAGCCAGTCGATCCGCGGCTTTGAGAGACTGCGGAAACGTTTGCCCGTTTTCTGCCGAGACAGATTCCTCAGCCCGTTTGCAGCATCGGCAGGTCCTGTATTCTTCCCGCCTTATCCGTGCTCTGCATCGAATGCCCGCTGTTCCCGATCATGCGCCCGCCCTCCTTGCTCGAGAACCTTGTCAACCTCGCGACGCAGCTTCTTGCAGGTCGGTTGAGGCGGGATCTTCCTCAACTCTCGTTCCATCATGCGGACGTGGCGCCGGGCGATCTCCACATGCACCTGCTCATGTTCCTTCACATGCCGTTCCACATATCTGAAGGCAGCGCGCGTTTTTGCGTTGGATTTGTTGGCGTCGGTGAACCGGGGAAGCGTGACCTTCATATCGAGATCAATCCGTGCCCGCCGAAGTCGACATTCTTTGGACGTCTCGATGACCTCTGCATCCAATTCCATGGAAATGGCCGCTTGTCCTATGGCCTTTCCATTGTTGGGGCCATGAAGCGAAACCTGGAGTCAGGTTTTACAACACGCTTATTGTCCGCGTCATTATTGTGGTGCAAGTTTGTCTGCTGTCTAGCCGTTGGGATTAGCTATTGGTATCAAAATTCCATCTTTTAGAGTTTTGGTTACTATTGAGCCGGGTCGCTCCTTACTACAGTTCGTTACCACGAACTGTTTGAAAAGCATAAAGCCAGGACTTTGAACCACTTTGAAACTTTTGAACCACTTGAAAATTTGAAAAACTACATTTAAAGATAAAATATAAAAATTCTTGCATAAATATGACATTTTAAGTAGCCTACTGCACAAAACATTTCATTCGAAACATTACGGTTGGTTTTATTCATGATCCTTTCTTAATAAGAAAATAACTAGCAGGTTAAAAACTATAGTAGCAAAGTCTGCAAAGCCTGGAGGATCGTTTTAATACATAGGTGAAAAGAATTAAGCCCAGGCCACTCTATAGTCACGCCTATTAATAAAAAAACAAGATGTATAGATAATATGTGATACTACAAAATATACTACATCAATAATAATTGATACTTATGTGATACTTATACTACAAAATATACATCAATAATAATTTATTCCCAAGCAGGTTTTGCTAGTACTATGTCCGTGCCACTGCAGGGAGATGCAAATTTCTAAATTGTTCTTAATTTCTTAAATTTTTAAAATTATTCTTCAGTAGTCGGTGTATATTTTGCTGTTTCATCATCCAGATAGAAGAACTACTTTACTAAGCTTTTGTTTTTAATTTAAGTTTTGTACCTTAAATTTTCACTCTGATCAGCCAAATATAAATATTATCCTTTGAAGGTGAACATTGCTCATCTACGAAATCAAAAAAAAAAAAAAAAAAAAAAAAAAAAAAAAAAAAAAAAAAAAAAACTAATAAAAAAACTAAAAATCTAAAAATCTAAATAAACTAAAAGAGAAAAAAAATAAAAAAGGAAAAAAATAAAGGAGAAAAACAAAACTAAAAAACGAATGTATATACAGACCGGGACCCATACTTTCAGTTAAAAAACTTGTTGTTTTTTTGTATTTAAGTACTAATGCAGGTTCGAATTTGGCTAACCGTACATGAACCGTTCATGCAAATTATTAATTTGCATGAAGGATTTACATGAAGGATTGCCCCTCCACATTATCTTACTCTTGATGCTAAAGTTGTTAGCACTTTCAAAAAAAAAAATGCTTCCTATTCTAATTAAAAACCCCCGTTTATCAGTAAACACTTTTAAAAATTGGGACAAACAGTCAAACTTTAGCATAGAGAACAAGGCATTAAGAAGGGAACATCTTTTATGTATGGAGGGGGAACTCCCCCGGAGGGGGAACTCCCCCCCCACACACACACAGAAGTCTCCTTTGGAGAAAGTTCATCCAGCATAAGGTAAGCCTTCCCCCCGTCAAATTCCCACCAGACAGTTCCATCCTCGCTGAGAATCCCCCCTTCCTGTAAAATTGCTTGCGGACGATTCAGCCTGAAAAATTCTCCTTAGAATTCTTTCGCTTGATTAAGACTTTAATCTCTAATCGGTTTCTCTATTACTCCAGATACGCCCCTTTCCGTTTTTCAGAAATCAAAACACGCGGAAAATAGGCCCCAGATAATCCCGCCGGAGCATCTCCACATGAAAAATTGGCATAAACCGTAGTACTTCCGGGCTGGCACTGATTTTTTTAAATAATTTAGTACTTGTTATTAAAATATTCATATTGAATATTCAGCGATAATACCATTACTACTAACAACTCATCGGAACACGAAACTGCCTGAGGCCATCGACAAATTCGGGCTATATGTTTGCAAATTAGAAGGGTGGAGGTAGAATTATAGTGGATCTGCATACAAAATGTGTTAGGTACACTTATTCTGCATATCATTAAGCAAGAATTGATTCTAACTTCAAACACTCCAAATTCTTTACAGGCCGATCCATGCGACCAGCGGGAAGACGGCAGGAACGCGCAGCGGAATACGGCCGAAGGCCAGCACCCAGACGCGGATTTTCGGGTGGAGCAGCAAATAGGCCGCAACGATTCCTGCGACCGCGCCGGACGCACCGATCAGCGGCGCATGGGACTCCGGCTGAACCGCGCCGTGAAACCATGCCCCTGCAACCGCACAGGCGAGGTAGAACAGCAGGAATTTGATGTGCCCAAGCGCATCTTCGACATTGTCGCCGAATACCCAAAGGAACAGCATGTTGCCGCCGAGATGCCAGATATCGGCATGCAGGAAGGCGTAGGTGACGTAGGTCACATCCTCCGGGACAAGGTAGAGTTCCTCGGGCAGGACGGCCATCTCGTTGACCACGACCGGAATGTAGCCGAGGCCGATTTCGGCCGTGCTCAGGGTTTCGCCGGGCAGCAATGTCGTCGCTGCGAACATCAGGATGTTGGCGGCGATCAGAATGATGGTGACGTATTGCAGCCGGATGTGCTTGAGGCTGTTGGCGTCGTGAAGCGGTATGAACATTCTTGCCGGTACTTCGCCTTGCGCTGCCTCAGCGGTTGTCGCCGGGAATCCATAACACGTCGCCGGCGCCGTTGTCATTGACGTGGCGCGAGGCAACGAACAGCAGGTCGGATACCCGATTCATATATTTCAGCGCCTGCGGGTTTACGTGTTCGTTTTCGGTGTCCGCCAATCGTGCAATGAGCCGTTCGGCGCGGCGTGCGACAGTGCGCGCCTGATGCAGTGCTGCAGCGGCAGGCGTCCCGCCCGGCAGCACGAATGAGCGCAACGGCGACAGGCCGGCGTTCAGGCGATCGATGTCGGCTTCGAGCCGGTCCACCTGTGTGGCGACGATACGCAGCGGTTCATGCTGCGGTTTCCCGCCGGTGTCGGGCACACGGGGGCTTCTGCGCTGTGGGCGTAGGTGCTCCCTTTTTTTGCCCAGCGGCTCGCGGGTACGCTCGCCCTACCTTGGGACGAGAAACCGCACTTAGAACGAGCCAAGTGCGACCGGATCTATCCGGCGGATCAGCCATTTACGGTCGAGCCGTTCGAAAGCCATTTTGAGGATCTGGAGTTGCGGGTTGGGATCCCCATCCACGTAGGCTGTCGCTGTGACCATGGCGGTGGCGTGGGAAGAATCCTCAACCGTAATCCGGGGGTCCGTCAGTAATACTCGAATCGACTGCGCCGCGACGCGTGCCCCCGCGGCCGCTTCGCGCAGTTCCGCCTTGCCATTCAACGAGGCGCTGTAGTTCTCATTGGCGATGATAACTACGGCATTGGGGGGAAAGAACGTGGGTAACGCGTTGATGGATCCCAGCCGCGTGAGTGGTTTTTCATTGGCCGTGAAGGAGGCCGTTTCAGCCAGGCGCGTCAGGGATTTTCGAATCTGTTTTTCGGGGGATGGGAAAAGGAAGGTCCAAACGCCGTAGCCGAGACCGCCCACGATCGCGAGGAGGAGAATGGGTTTCAGCGCCTTCAAAACAACGGCCTTCCGAGAATGAACTGAGGATGGACTTTGAGATACTCGGAGATCATCCGATTGTCCCCCACGACCCAGTACTCGTCCTCAGCCAGAGTGACTCGTCCTCGGGTGGACAAACCGCCTTTGATCTCTAGGTAGGGTTCGTCAATTTTCTCTCCGTTCACGAACACTTCCCCATTTCGCATCCGCAGGGTTTCGCCGGGTAGTCCGAGGACCCGCTTGACGATGGTGACCTTGTGTCCGGTGGTTCCGATCGAGACCACGTCACCCCGCTGAGGAGGTGTGTTGGCGTAGGCAAAGCGGTTGATGTAATTGATCTCGCCTGGCTTGTAGTTGAACCAGTGCATACCTTGATCCGAGTGCAAATGGGACAGCAAATAGCAAAATTATTGCTACTGTATACATAGGATGACGAACCCATGCGTAGGGACCGGTCGTAATCACCTTATGTCCACGCGCCTCATCGATTTTTACCACCTGAGATAAAAAAGTATTCTCACGCATAATCCAGCCAAGCATCATGAAGCAAGGCACGTGCACCAACATGGCTATAACCTTCACCCATAAAGGTAAAGGCTCACTCCATTCATAACGTACAACATCAAAGCCGGGAATGATATAGAGCGCAATACTCGCAATGAAAAACAGCACCATCAGTCCCTTATCCCAGGCTTTTTGTTCCTTTTGTATGGGTATAAGCTTCATCCGTTCAGCAAGTAACTCAGGATCATGGCGCAATAAAGAAAATATCATGGTAAACTCAAAAAACGACCAGAGTCCTATCAACACCCATGCCTCCCACCAATACCAAGTACCCGCTGGCCACATTAGCGCAACAGCAAAAAAAACCATGCGCATGACAAAACGCAGCCAGATTCTTACGGGATTTTGCAGTTTGTTTTGCTTAGTCATCTTTATTTAAATTGACAGAATCGCCCTTATGCAAGATGACGCATCGTGCATCTGACTTTTCTACTTCTGATTTAAACAAGTCAGCATCTGCCGGATTATAGGTTGTAGTGAAAAATGCAGGACAATTATAGTGGCAGGGTATAACCAGTTTTGGCCGCATGATTGTTACAGCTCTCAGAGCCTCTGGCACATCCATCGTATTATGAATGGCTTTGCCGCCTATAGGAATCATTAGCACGTCAGGCTCGCAAATTGTCTGCCACTCTTTTTCATGCAACAAGGTATCGCCCAGATTAACAATCCTTTTGCCACCTAGTATAAAATCAAACCCTATCGCCCCCCATCCAATCCAAATGATTGTAGTTTATAAATTTAAATGCCTGAAGAAGCGATGTCAGAGTAAAATGTATAATATTTGCGATGAAGGCCAAAAAATGAGCCGAATATGAACCCCACAAATATCTAGGATGAGTGAAACGCTTTCATTTTTTTCGCTTTATATATAAGCAATTATTAAGCCAAGATTACATGAGTTACAGCAGTCATTTGTTAGCATATGCAATGCCCTTACAGAACGAAAAGCTAAAATATAGGTCTGCCATGACCTAATTTACCATAATATAGTACCTGGGCATCAAAGAGCACTAAATAGCGTTATTTTATCATTTGGCATTAAGTGGTATTCATAAGCATGTATACGACTACACTGACTTCCATGACAATGCAGGTTGAGCAACTGGGCAGACTTCTGCTCCAGGCAGCTCCTGTTAAAAGAGTCAAATTCAGTGCTTGGCTGAACCTACCCGCCAAGCAATCAAAAATCTTGAATCTCGTGTCAAGGACTGCAGTTTCAGTCAAACAGGAAGCTTGTTTTGACATCACCTTTATCATCACTTCTTACAAGCAGCTTACCCATGTACGTCGGGCTAAACTTCGACACAAGAATACGTATCTGACTCTTAAAACAACAAATAACCGTACATTAAGCGCTCTCCAGGGTATTTTCTTTGTGACCAGGACGCACCTTAGATAGCCAATATACCCTTTCTTTGAATGACATCCGACAATCGGGGGCCAATCATGTCTGCATTCAGTGGTACCTATTGTAAGTACTATTTTCTATTTTTGGCGTTCAACAAGGAATTACAATTATTAAATTCGGGTTTCAAAGCGCTTACGGCACACTAACACAATTCTTCTTTCCTTGTTGTGTATCAAAGCTCGATTCATTTTTTTTTCAGATAGACAAATATTCTTTGCTGGTTTTAAAGGTCATATTCGTTTTCTTCAGGGATCGATGTGTGTTTAGAATGTACATCCCTTCGAAGACAGCCAAGGACGGACAGAAAATACAGTGTCCGACTGATGCCCGCACCTACTACTTATACAATACCTTTATTTATAGTGAAAACCACTGAGATGGTAGGCACATAGTCGATGTCTATTCCTACTCGTACCGCTTTGACTCTGGCTGTGTCGGCCTTCAATACAAACAAAAACATAACCGAGGACAACTGGTACTCCTCGACTGTTTGGTTGACAATCTCAACTGACAGAATACTACCTACGTTGGAACTCTCAGAAAGAACAAGTACGAGCTCCCAGAAGCGTTTCTTCCGCACAAGGATCGTGAGCCTGGTTCCTCAATCTTCGACTTTGCTCAGAAGACGACTATTGTATCGTATGTGCCTAAGAAAAGCAAAGCAGCAACTTTGATCTCTTCAATGCAAAACACAAACACGATAGGGGCAAACCCAGGCAAGCTGAAGATAGTCGAGATTTCGCAACGCAAATAAATCTGGCGTTGACAGCTCTACCAGCCGTCACTCTCAGCGCTGTCCACTTGCAATCTTTTTTGCAATGTCTGATATTGCAGGCGTAAAAACAGGATTACTTGTCAACACAACAAGAAGTCAAGAAAAGGTTATCCAGCGCCGACAAATCCAGCGCAGAAGCATCATTTGATGGTTAGAGTATCCATCAACTCTCTTCCTCGAGAACTTTGAAAGTTAGTCTCCAATATTGATGGAATAGAGTCCACAGGTAATTCAGACGCTGAACCTTCACATTCTGACACCAAAAATCAACACTGTAGTCTCTGTCCTCGCTCAGCTGACCGGAAGACGACTAAGATCTGCAGCATCTGCAAAGAGGTGCTGCAAGGACCACCCCAACGAAGTTTGCCAAGAATGTATCTAGATGATTCAGGGGATGGACAATGTAGGAAGGCATTGAGACGCAGCCTGGATGTCCCAAAACGATGCTAAAAGAAGTGAACAATTCAAGAGGTTTACCTGTATTTGGAGCCAGGTTCTAGGCCAGCTAATTTAGCTCGTGTGTGCGTTGGGTCTGTGATAGGTGGCTCTCGTTCTTGAAGAGGCCCTACTTTAGTACCTTCAACTTTTTGATAAAAGAGACGATAGCCAGTTAATTTCCCATTTGGCTCCTCTGGGGCTTTCCATATGAGATAAAATGCGGATGAGCCCATTGGGATGGCTTCTAGCATATCCACTGCTCCAGGACCTGGAAGAACAGAAGCGTTTATGATTATGGCTTACAGTCCTAGTTTAACAAATAAATGTATGACACTAACTCTGCCGTAGACTGGGAGTTAATAGTATTTTTCTTAGTTGGCAAAAAAATTTCGAATTAACTAGTCAGAAGTGTTATTTTCTATAGTAACAAATGATATTTGAGTTGTCTATTTAATTAACTCCATGAAATAAACACCGGATAAAACTGAGAAACCTTTCACACTGATTATTTTTCCGAGCCTATTGTGTCCATCGTGAGTGAAAATCTTATCAGTTTTTCCCTTAGTTTATTATAGAGAATACATTTACTAAATTTTAAAATTGGATAATAATAATGATAATAATAAAAAGATAAACCCATTCAAGTTCTTTGATTTTGTAATATTGAATAACTTTTAACCAATTTGGCATGGAAACGACTCACGCAGCAATAGTGTTAACATTTATTATAATCTGGTATACTTCCACTAATGTCATCAGTCGTATTTTTTATTGGAAATAAACAGTTGGTTGTTTTAGAAGAACGTTCTAACACTTGATGTCTTTTGAAACCTAGAATCTGGGATAAAGACAGAAATACAATTTTACCAACAAAAATCGAGCAGCGCGGGGGTTCGGAAGATGGTTGATAGCGTCGATGCTCAGAGGCAAAATTACTCAGCACCCGATTCCCAGCTACGGGGAGCCCAAAGAGGGTCTGTTGGTTGGCATTCACTTCTTCAATCAGCACAATCGGTGCGCGGTCGGTTTGAGCCAATTCCTCAGGCCAAAAACGAGCTAGCCCACGGTCCGTCGCCACCCAAAACTCTCCCGCTTCCGTCACCCAGGAACAGGGCTGCCCATAAAACGGGAGTGCCGTGCTCAACATCCCATGAAGTTCCCGGTAAACCGACAGGTTGAATCGATCCTGCTCGCCACGAACCACCGCCATCACCTCCGCGTAAGACGCTCGCCCCATTCCCCAATCTGAGAGAAACCAAATATTGCCCCCCAGATCCCGGTGGATCGCCGCAATATCCAGACTGTGCAAACCGTTATGAGTCGTAATCCGTTTGATCCTGGCGCCATCCCAGAACAGCACTCCATTGCCATCCATGGTTCCCGCCCAAACCTGATCGCCCTCGCCGGGATACAAGCATTTGATTTGAAGATGCTCCAGCTCCGCTCCTAAGTCGATCCGTTCCAAGCGATCGGGACTGCGATAGAATCGATACAGTCCTTGGGTCGTCCCAACCCAAAGGTAGCCGTTCTCCGACCACAAAAGGCTCTCGATCGTTTGACGATGACTCGGCAATGGGAATCGCTCCAACTCCTCGCCCGTATACACGCCCAACACGCCTCGGGCTCCCACATAAACCACCCCTCCGGGACCCTCGGTGATCGAAAACACGCTCCCGCGCCCCTCCGGACCCAAGGCTGCCATCTCTCGGATCTCCCCCGCCTCAAGGACATACACACCATTCTTAGTCCCGAATCATAACCGCCCATCACTCGACTCAAAAATCGAAGCTACATCCGGATACTGCCTTTCCATACGGAGTGGCCGAAGAAAAAGAAAGAAAAAAGACACATTGAAGCAAGGCCATATCCAGCGCGGTGATACTGGTTTTGAACCCCCACCCCTCACTCCCCCAAAAAAGGTCCAATACGTAAGAAAATAGCAAAGCCTTGCATTAAAGGCATATTGCTTTTAATTACAGGCTACGTTATACTGTTGTTTGTGTCACAGGGTTATTTCCCAATTGTATTTTTATGAGTTTTGACATTTTAAAGAACTGTCATAAGGGTATTTTAGGATTGTATTTTGATAAGACTTCCTACTTTCTTTAAACCTTCACAGTGGCATTTCCGGATATCATTTCAATGAGGCTACATTTTATGACACTTGCATATTTTCGTTAGTGTTGTCACATTGAACCATGAAAATAAATAAGCAAACTAGTTAGTTGAATTTGACAATGCTTTTTATCTGCGAAAATTAAACCATTAGCAATATTTTAATCCCCAAAGAACGGGGGTGTCGTTGGGGGGGGGGGGCAAGCGGTCAGTTGCCCCCTACTGATATGGAGAGAATAAATGTTATATATCCCATACTCCTTGACTATCCGGATATGGACCCCTCTTAACACTCCAAATAAAAATGCTGGAGATTCGCCCCTGCCAAAGACTATAACAGCTTCTTAAGTTGTTTGGTAGTATGTTTTCCCCCACCTTTTCTTTTTTAATTTGGAGTCTACTATAATATTGCAAATAATTACTCAGGGCTAAAAAATTCTGGATAGCCCATTCTCATTCAATACGCTTCTCTTCGCCATCTTGATCATTTATCATTCAAAAAAATGCATTTTTAACCTGCGCTTAAGCTGTGGGAGACTCTCTGTCTCCCTTATATACTCCAAATTGTTTGGCCTATGTGTCTTGTCACATGTCCCGATCGCGTTGCATTCCTCACAGAAAACGGTTATTAGTTCCGTAAATCACAGCTATTTCTCCGGAGTTGGGAGCGGGGGGTTCAGCCCCGGAAGCATAGAAACAATGTAACATTCATCTTTATGCAACTTTCATCTTTAAAATGTATAATGATATGAAAAGCCCCTTTTTGATTTGGCATTACTACATAGAGAGAAACAGCTTTATACTTTATAACTGTTTGCCATGACCACGGATTTAACATATACCGGTTGGTATTTTTGAAGACCACACGGCCTTTCCATAATGTATAAATAACAGTTCAATAGGGACAAATCATTTTACTTGGCAGTAAAACAACAAAATA
>JAAAKM020073195.1:177298912-177320486 GCA_010016025.2 Alatinidae sp. Z8VKAUB7J3 | reverse complement strand
CACGTATGTAGTAGCCGTCAGAGTTTATCTGCTGATGACGGCCACTGTATACGTGGCTGAAATATCCAGACATTTTGTTGTTCAATCACTGTCAAATAAAAGGAATTGTCCGTATTGAACTGTTATTTAAACAAATAGCAGATAATATATAAACAAAATATATGAATGGCAAACTTTTTATTGCAAAGCAAAAATATGCCACAAAAGAAAAGTCAAATTTATTTCTCTTCTTCTTCTTCGTTGTTAATCTATAAAAGAACAGAAAACAGAACTTTATCAGTCTATTAAGAAAACACAATGCTTGGAAAAATACTTGGAAATTAACATCTAAAACTGTATTTTTTGCACTTATATGATACACACCCTACTTTATATTCTTTTAACACATTTCTCAGACCCTCAACCCAAATGAAAGACCAAAGTAAGAAAAAAATATAATACTTTAGAAACAAATTTGGGCTATATATTTGCACATTAGGAGGGGGGTAAGGTACATCGGGTCTACATACCTAATATGTTAGATACAATTATTCTACATATTTTGTAGTAAGGATTGTTTTCCAACTTCACTGTCGAGATAGACCTCCCCCCCCCTCGAAGTAGAGTGCGCCCAACGCAGCGAGCCCACCCAACCGGTCGTCGAGCGCCAGCAAGAAGTGCCGGCTCGGCTCACACGCGTTGCCGGGCAAGCTGGTCAAACCGCCCAGCACGACCTCGTCGATGCCGTCGCCATCGATATCGCCCAAGGCGAGATCAGCCACCACGGCCCGGCGGGGCGTGCCGTTCTGCTCACGGCCAGCAACGGGCCCGCTCGCGAGCTCGGTGGAGCCGGCGGCGAGGTCGTCGTAGACGTAGTACGAGGTGTCCACCACGCTGTCGGTGAAGTGCTCGTTCATCACGACGGCCACTTCGGCGCCCGAGTCCTGGTCGAGGTTGCCGGTCTCGATGTTGAGCGAGATCGAGCTGTTGAGCAGGCTCGGCGTCAGCTGCACGGTCAGAGTCGGATCGACCGCAAACCCCTCGCTCTGGTCACCGGCGAACAGGATCACGCCGACCGTGGCCGTCGCGTAGCCCACGACCAGCTCGGCCGACCCATCCGCATCGAGATCGCCGGCGGCGAGGGCGACGTTCTGAATGCCCCGCACCAAATCGATCTGCACGTCGAGATCCGACGGCGCAGCGCCAGAGCCCTCCATCACCCGCACCCGCAGCTCGTTGCCGGACAGATACACCGCAACCAGCTCATCGAAACCGTCACCATCGACGTCCGCCGCGACAAAGGCGCGACCGGTCAGAGGGCGGCTCCGCGTTCCCCCCTGCTCTTCGCGAGCCCAGGGAAGATCCGCACTCGAGCGACTGTTCAACACACTCGGCGCAATCAGTCCCGACGCACCCGGTGGCGTTGCCCCGACATCATCGACGAGCGACGCAACGGCGCCGGCCCCACCACTCAATTCGAAGCCCGCGACGAACAACTCCGCAACCCGCGAGAACTGCCACTGCGTTCCGAACGGGCCATAGATTCACACGTTTGTTTAACAGACTTTCTTGTAAAACCGCGTGTAGTCTTTAAGCATTTGAATCGTACACTCACAATTACTAAACCATGCTCTGACGCAAAAACAAGCAACATCACTTATAAGGGTCATTTGAAACCAAAGACGTATCCAGGGGATTCAGGGTTTAAACCCCCTCTCGCCCGAAATTTTTGTTAGACTTGTAAAAGTGTAGCAAAAATGCATAGAAACAAAATTTTGATGCGTTTTTAAAGTTTTTTGTCCTCTGCCCTCCCCAAACAAAATTCTTGGATACGCCCTTATTTCAGACGCATAAGCTTCTTACGAAACTTTTTCAAGAGATCTTATCAAGTCATAAACTCTTTTTTAGAGCCTTTCTCTCCATCAAAGATCATATGCGATTCTTCGAAAAAATACAAATCCTCCTTTGACAAATTTAAGAAAGACCCTCATCTCAGCTTGATTTTAAAGCAGGGAAAAATACTTATGATTTGTCATATTACCAACGGGCAATTGTTGCATTTCAGCCCGAGTTGTCACCCATCCCATTTTGCATTGACCACAGTCTGTTTACTTATTAAAAGTCGCTTATACACCTTGGGCTAGCCATTTGCTAGTGGTAACATGCTTCTTGGCAAAAGTCATAGATAGGATTTAGAAAATATCCAAAGCAAGGTCCATTAGGTGACTACATCCTTAACCAAAACATAAAAAAGCAAAAAGAACCCATTAAATTGTCCGAATGGGATGAGCAGTAAAATGCAACGGAAATGCCTGCCGTATAATTGCATGACAAAAAGCAATATTGTGGTTTACCGTAACTACGACTGCAATTGTTTTACCCAAATGACTCTACAACATTTTAACCAATGACAGTCTCCCAAATCCATGGGAACTAGGGACCCTTTATTTATTTCCTTTTTCAGTTTAAGTTCGACATCAAGTGACGACAGTCCGGCTTTCTTCAGATGGAACTTGGCCTTGTCGACATCGTACTGGCGCTGTTCCAGATCGGCCCAATAGGGCAGGGCCGGCCCGATCGGCGTGTCATTGCCGATTGAGGCGTGGCCGTTGGCGATCTTGTCGATGATTTCCTGACGATCGATGGCGTACTTCAGCGCCAGCCGCACGTCGTTGTTATCGAACGGCGCGACGTCGGTGAACATCGGGATCGTGACATGAGCACCACTGGCGACTTCGTCGACCTTCAGGTTCGGGTCCCGGGCCAGCAGGTGTACCGTCTTGAGATCCGGTTCCGTCGCCGCATCGACCTCGCCCGTGGCGAGGACGAGGACCTGGGCGAGGTCGTCCTCGAGGAGGGGCCGCGCCTGAAGGTGACCGTCCTCTGCGGACCCGACCAGGAGCCGGTCGAGGGGGCGCGCGTGATCGCGGCCGGCGAGGCGGTCGCGGAGATCGTGCCGCTAGATGACAGGATGGTCGTCGAGGTCAAGCTTAACCCCAAGGATATCGGTTTCGTGGAAATCGGCCAGGAAGCCACGGTCCGCTTCACCGCCTATGACTATGCTCAATTCGGCGGCGTGGCGGGGCATGTGCGTCATATCTCGCCGACCACCGTCGCCAGTGAAACCGGCAAGGCCTTTTACAAGGTCGTGCTCGAACTCGAGAATGATCAAGTGGGCGGACAGGCGGGCGAAAACCGGATCCTGCCGGGCATGGTCGTGCAAGCGGATATCCGAACCGGCCAACGCACGCTGTTCGAATATCTCAGCAAGCCGGTGAGCCGGGCCTTGTCACTGGGATTCACGGAGCGCTGATCCACGGCCCAAAAGAGGGCGTTTGAACCTACATGGAAGTCAGTAGATCATCGAGCGGCCGGTCCATCCGTGATACCCGGGCCAAATTTTTTAACTAAAAGTAACGGGCAACATTAAAAACAAACAGAAATTATCCCGTATATGAGGGTGGACCCCCTCCTCAATACCTCACTCTTTACGCTAATTTTAACTTTTTGTCCCAATTATTTAAAAACAACTCCTGAAACACAAGAGCCATTTAATTAGTCAGGAGAAATTTGAAATACAAAAAGATATTTTGGCGTGAAGTGTGAGGTATTGAGGAGGGTTTATTACCTTTATATACGGGAAAACTTATGTTCCTTTAAGTTTTAATGTTGCTCCTTGCTTTCAGTTGAAAAAAAATGAAATTTTGTATTTAACCACTGAAAAGCTGAACAAATTCTCAAGGGAAAATATTGACAAGTTGCTGATTTGAATAGCCAAAAATAGCCAGTAGCTTATTTTTCTTTATCCTGAGCCCGAGTAATTCCAAATCAGGGTTTTTGTAATGTTCACTCATATAATGGAAGTCCTTTTATTTTATTCAAACTTTGGAAAAAAGGTTCAAAATACTCTTTATTTGCAAAATTCGTTATTGAATTTTACCAAACCCAAAAGCTAATCTGAGCGAAAAACTTACCAGAAATATCAAAATCGACATCTCGATTATTGAATATCGAAAGTAATAATATCGATATATCGTTTAATCAAATTCTCGGCCAACTCTAATCTGAACTGAAAATAAAAATCTGGCCGTGATTTTAATATTAAACTTGAAACTAGCTTTGGTCAAGATTGAAAGTTGATTGAAGCACAGGTCAATCGATTGACAGAAGCTTTTGATCAAAATGATTGACCGTTTTCGGTCTCCTTCGGCCGTACCCACTGGGTACGGCCTTGACTAGACTGCATTTCACACATGGTAGACACTTCACTCCCCGACTCTGAACTAAAATTAAAAATCTGGACGTGAGTTAAAATTACTTGACTAAAATCAACAGGAATTTAACCTATTTCAAAAATGTTATTCATAATCTTCAGTAATTTATCTCTAACCATTTCTTAACAAATTTTTACCGCACTATCAGCCCCTGGGGCCTCATAAAATAAATATACCTATACTTCAAAAGTGTAACAAACTTTTTCTTTATTTTCAATATATTTTTCTGTACTTTTAAAGAGTTTAGCACGTTATCAAAATTTCTTAGCCATCTCTCTTCAGCTCTTTCTTTATCACTAATTCTGGCTCCGTTTTTATCTTTAACAGGCACAAGTTCAGATTGACTGTTCCCTCTCAATTTTTAGCAAGCCAGTACAATCTCTTACTATTATGTCGTCTAGCAGCATCTTCGAGATCTTCAGCAATTTCACCTATGGGCTCCACTTCACACATCCTTAAATAACATTTTATTGCTTTCTCCGCTTTCCTTATATTCCTCTTATTTTCATATGATCTACCACTCAGATATTTCATATACAACCCAGTGCTCTTCTCTACTAAACATAAAACGTTTTCGGTAATTATCCTAGCTGCGTTCCTAACTATCCTAATACATCATCTGCGACTTCAGAGACTAATTTCCTAAAGTTATTTCATCTATCTTCTACATTATTAAATTGAGGACTCTCCAGTTTAGTATTCACCTGTTCTTGAAAAGTTTCTCTCAAAAACTCATCCTGGATTCTATAACGTCAAAACTTCCGGAAAGGTAGTTACACTTCCTAAATATCCACTTTAGATTAACCCTAGACACTACTAGATGAAGATTTTTATTTTTAACATCAAAGAAAGAACTCCTATGTACCCTATTATCTTGTATTGATCCTGTTAGTCTTCTGTTTACAATAACATAATCAATAAAGCTAGCCGTCTTAGCATCATGTGGATATCATGTTGCTTACGAACCATTTTATGCTTCCGCCATGGTCCGAACCGCGAGTGCCTGCAGGCCGTAGATGTTGGTCTGGCCCGTCGCGTCGCATTGGGTGCTGTCTTCCGCCCAGGCTTTCCAAGCCTCGCGGCGGGCATCGTCGTCAATTTTCGGGAGGATCCCCTTCCCGACCTGGTGATTGGTAATCACGTCGAGAATTCGGACAGCGAAAGGATTATTGCGCGCCAGATCGTGCGCATTCATGCGAAGCGGCCCAATCGCCTTTGAAAGCGTAGCGTTGGCACTTGCGCCGCCAGGCACCCAGTCGTTGCGGTGGCGTGACGGCTTGCCGCCATCATAGTGGCGCATCGCCAGCTCGAGGGCCTTTCGATGCCCCACGCGCCGACGGCCCGCCTCCGGACTAACCTGCGAGACGAGCCAGTCGATCAGGTGCATGTCGGTTACTCTTCTCGTTCGAAGATCACAAGCGAGGACCGCGGCCCAGTATCACCGGAGAGCTCCCGTTGCATGCGGTCGCGCAGTTGCTCCATCTCGGCAAGCGACCGGTATTTGACCGTGCTGCCATCGGGGCCTCTGGTCTCGGTAACGCCCAAGGATATCGCCTGCTCAAGAGTATCGAGCTGTGCCTGTGTGAAGGCCATTAGAGCCAGTCCCCCCTTACTGCATCGCCAAGCCAGTCATCGGCGGGTGCGGCTGTCGCCGGCGCGCTGGGCAGCGGGGCCGGCACCGCTTCGGCAGTTGCCGGCGACGTCGCCACGGGCTGCGCCCAGGTCGGCGGATAGTTCCAGTTGACTCCGTCAGGCCGGAGCAACAGCCGCGCGGCGGTGCAGTACACGTCGAGGTCCCAGGTTTCGTTAGGACCCTTGCGCACCCACAGCCCCTTTTCCTTTCGCTCGCCCTCGAGCTCGTCTAAGGCGCGCGCCGGGAAGTCATCCGGAAAGTGGATGAAGAGTGAATCCAAGAATAGATTTGGACAGAGGAGGAGCGTGTACAGCTGACTTAGCCTTGACCGTCTTGGTGCTGCAGTGAGTTGTTAGTAGCAGTAGCAGTGAGTAAATCACTGGATTTTTACAAATAGCTGTTTGCAGCCCCGTGCTTGAAATAACGAATCTTACCCTTAGGCTTCCTTGTTTTAAGAGGGTCGAATAAAACTTGTTTAAGTAGTGAAACAAAAAGATTTAATTTATCAAATTAAGTGAATCTAAAGTTGGTTTTCTTTGAGAGAGCCAGAAAGTTTTCTAACGGCCAAAAAATATTCTGCATAATCGTCAAAAAATATAAGCACTAACCCACCGGGGTGCGCAAAAAAAAGGGATTCTAGAACCGCCCTCCCTGATATAAAAGGTTTTCACAAGTGTCATGTATATCCATGGTGCAGATAAATCTCTCCAAGGGTGGTTAGCACAACCCTCAGAAATTTTGGAAAAAACCTCTAGGCTTAAAACGGCAACTTGGTTGCATCTACAGAGTTGTACCCAATTTATGGTCACGGAAATATAAAATAGGTTTCAAAAAGACTTGAAAGGATTCATGACTTCTATTTCGTGACAATCTCTTGTTTTGCTTTTGTAACTGTCTTGTCGATTTCTTATACAAGATGCTAAACAACTCCAACCATCCATCAAAAATAAGAAATTTAATTAACTGTGCTGAATTATATCTGCGATCTACACTTATACCCACAAAGAATTTTTTAATTAAAAATCAATCAAAGTCGTCCACTTTTTCAAATAGTAAAATTCTTACAAAAGGAAATTTAAAACAAAAAATTACTTATTCAAAGTAAGCAGTGTATAACTACAAATTGTCGTGTACATTTTATGGAAGAAGTATTTTGCAATTTTTGAGGATTTTTAGAAGACAATTAGTAGTGCCTTACGACACTATAAGCTATATTTCAAGCATTTCAAAGCAACAGGACTGGCTTGAAAACGTAACTAGAATTTGCATATGTTGATAGCCATTGCCCACTTCCAAGTTGAAAATGCCTACATCAGGGTTCTAAGGTGACTTATACTGGTATTTTTGAGATGCGTTGGAATAAAGAAGCAATAAAAACTGAAAGAGATCCATTCAGGTTCATAATGATTCAATCAAATTACCTAAGACTAAAGGAGGTTAAACATGGATTGAACACCATGAACTGTATCGCTTCTCTTGTAGCACAGGTCTGCTGACTAGCCACTAGGCAGGAAGTGCCGACAATCCACACAAACTGCTTGGACTTTCTTGTTGAATTGTGCTTGCTGGTATCAAGAAGAAATGACTATAAAGATGAAAAATTGACAAATCTTTGTTGTATAGATCCAACCATGGCTGTTCCTGAAAAGATAAATAATATTTTTCCACTCAGGTCTAATTCCCCATCCTATTTGGTGATAAGCTGTTAATTCAGTAGAATAAGCTGACCGACTGTAGATAGAGGGGATCTCACAAAATTTGAGCCCAGCGATGATCCTGAAATTTTTTTGGGAGCATCTGCAAGACGTTACGGACTGTGCATTTTCTTGGTGACATTGCGCACTCTTCTCCCTTTCAGTGCAAAAGCAAAAATTCCTTTTCTATTTAGAGCAATCTTAAAGCAAAGCACCTAACCATATTCCTATCAATCGAAGAGGGGTCTCTTCAAGACTAAGAATTACCCTTGTATTTGGATGTTGAGATTTCATGAAATAGAAACAAAATCAGAATTATCTCACAGCAAGACTGAATTTATCAACTAAATTTCAGTAGAAATTGTTTCTTAGCTGATTTTTCTTAGAGAAACAACCACAAATTAATAGTAGGAGCAGTAACAGCACTAGCTTATAAATGATAAATTTAGTGTTAATTTCGATTTTTCCATACTCTTGATGGGACGGCCTCTTTTTTTCCTTGATTAGTCTTAATCTTGTTTTTAATTGTTTGTGTTACTGTGGCGTATTATGTATCTACTTTTGTGTAATGCATTAACCTGACCCATCAAGGTATGCACTTAGTTAGCTAGAGTTGTAATTTCGTTGCAACTATTTCTATTCGTATTCTGTTAATAAATATCTACCTAATAAAAGATTCTTTTGTGTTTGAACTCTTTTTATCTCTTTCAGATTTTCATACAAAAGAGCTTTAATTTTATTATTTATTTTCGTTCTAGAATATAGGAGGAGTTCAGTAGGTGTATACTCGGTGTTTCGTCAGAAAGGGGCGTTTTACCCATCCAGTCAGGACTATCCAGTTTAGGGACAATTTTTAGCTTCTGGGATTTTTATTCAGGTTTTTGGTTTGATTTGAGGTCTTTGGTTTTAGTTTCGTTCTGTTTTTAAAAAAGGCAAATACGAAGTTTTCCTAAAACATCAACAACACTAAATGATTTGCGTTTTCTTTTGGCATTTCGATCAAATGATCTACAACACCAGGAAGTGATCAGCATGATCCAGGGAATCCGATAGCTTCCAAAAGATGCAACTGGCAATATAAATTTTTGAACCCTTATGCAAGGAAGCTGATACACTAAAATTAATAAGAACCTTAAGAACAAAGCTAGACAGGTGAATCTTTTTATTTTTATCGTCTTATTACTATTTCAAGGGGTTCCTCTGTATTATTTTCTGTTGCCTTGAGTCTTGAGACAGTTTTATACAGCATTTTTGAAAATTTTAAGATTTTTATTTCCCCCCCCCCCTGTCTCCAAGTTACATGCTTCATGTCACACTACTGCAACTTGCAAAGTCAAAATTGTAGCGTGGATGAAACAGCAATCACAGTTTCCTCACAGAGAATATTTGGTTACAAACAGCCTCATCCCAAAAGACAAAATTCAACTCCTGGATGGAGCAGCAAATGCAAGAAAGCCATTCAAGAGAAAAAAAAGCAAAAATAATTTCTCAAGATACCCCTTAATTGAGAATAAAATAGTTTTTAAGCAACAGGCTGCAGAATTCAAAAAGACACTAAAGACTGAGACACAGGAGGGGTGGAGAAGGCTTATTGAAGACAAGTTTGGCCACAACACTGCTGTCCAAGAATTATGGAAAAACTTCCAGGTCTTTGAGGTAAGAAAAGAAGAAAACCCATCCCTTCAGAAATACTGATGGGAATGAATAGAGAATCATCAGCCAATAGAAAACTTAAGATCTTCTTAGAAAAGTTTCTGAATGTAGATACACCATTACGCTGTACACCCAATCAGTTCAGTCTCAAAATGGTCCTGTTCGCTTTTCCCATTTCAGCTTTCAGGAAGTTAAGGACACCATTTCAAAGCTTCAGCCTGGTGCAACTCGCCCTGATGGAATTCACAATTTGAAGTTGAAAAATTTGCCAGATACATTTGTTGAGCTACTGACAGAGTTATTCAAAAGATAAGTCAGAGAGTCATTAAAACCATTTGAGTGGGATAAATTAACAGTGATCCGACGTCTCAAGCCAGGAAAAGATCCCGAGCTGGGTGATTCATACAACCCATTATCACTTACCTCTTGTATTGCAAAACTAATTGAGAGGGTAATAAAACAAAGAAATCGAACCTTGTTATTGGACAACACCCAAATTGAAAAGATTGGCTTTCTTTCTGGGAGGAGCACTACAAAGCCCTATTTAGACTAGAGAATCTGATAAAACAAAGTTTTAAAACAGGAAAAGCAGTCCATGTTATACTTTTAGATATAGACTCAGGATTTAATACGAGAAGCACCGATCCATACTTCCACCATCCGCATCAATCAGCAGACATACTAGGCATTACAACAAACTAGAACCAATCAAGTGCCGTACGAACAGATTCCTAAACTCCTTTGTACCATATTTCGTAAGAACACTTAACAAGTGAACTGTAAAAGTGTTTTGTGATTGTAACAGTAGCGTAATTTAGCGTTCATTTTTGAATGCTATGATAGCTATTTTAAATAAACGAATACGAATAGCAGTCGGTCAGAAAGAAATTAAGCGCTCCTATAGGGAAGGCCTTTTATTTTTTATTCAACAAGTTTCAAGCAAATGTAGATGAAAATAAAGAAAATGCGCATCCTACTATTGGAAGAAAATCTTCAGAAAGTGAAGAAGCATAGCATATATCAATTAATTACTGATAACATAATTAAGTACTTGCCATCTTAAAAGGTTTGAGATGCGATGACATGAATCGATTGTGCATTTAACTGTATGTTCACTTTTTCAAAATTTGAAGGAGAGTCAGGGAAAAAAAACAGATCAATACACAGCCAAAAATAAGTTACAAAATATCCCTAGGCAATCTGTATTTGCTCTTTTTTATGGCGATACTGTAATTCAGTTCTGATCATAATTTCCTTCAAATTTTTTGGAAATAGTCATCCCTGTTAAGGTGAGGATATCAGTAATATAAAATTGAGCTTGTTTCGCTATGCTAGCCCTTTGTATTTATGGGGAGCTGAGTTGCAGACGTCCAAAGCTTTAAAGGTTAATATTTTGTTTGCCAGGGGGATCTAGCCTGATTAGTGGGGCTCAGGCTCGTCTCTAGGTGCTAATATTTATATTGTGAACATTTTAGTATACATTTTTGAAGTTTAATTTCTGATAATTAGGCTGTTGGTAAATCTTTACCCCCAGCCCTCCCCAGTGCTCTCTGGGTAACATCCTCGGCACGGGACCGGGGTTCACGAACCGAATCTCGCAGCGCTTGCGCGACGAACTCGGCCTGGCCTACACGGTGCACGCCAGCATCTTCGCCAGCGCCGGCGTCCTGCCCGGGACCTTCCAGGCCTACATCGGCACCTCGCCACGCCATGTGCAAACCGCGATCGAGGGATTCTTGCGCGAGATCCGCCGCATCCAGGACGAGCCCGTCACCGCGGAGGAGCTGCGCGTGGCCAAGGACTACCTGGTCGGTTCGTTCGCGCTGTCGTTCCAACGCTCGTCCCGCCGCGCCAACTACCTGATCTCGCTCGAACGCCACGGCCTGCCCGACGACAACCTCGAGCGCCTCCCCGCCGAGTTCGCCGCGGTCACCGTCGAGGACGTGCAGCGCGTCGCCCGCAAGCACCTGTTCCCCGACCAGAGCGTCGTGGCGATCGGTGGTCCGGTGAAGGCGAGTCGATTGCGGTCGATCGTGAAGTCGGCGAGTCGCTGATCGGGATCAGGACGAGACGCCGAGCGACTCGAGGTCCACGCTGCGCGGTGCTGGGTTGCGCTCGGCCAGGTCGACGAGTGCACGGTTGTACGGGGTCGAGATCCCCACACGCTCACCGACGCGGCACACGTAGCCGTTGAGGTGGTCGACCTCGTGCGAGCGGCCGCGAGCCGCACTCTGCCAGGTCGAGCCGCCGCCGCGCTTCTCGCCGTCGATGGGGACCATCTCCATCGATCCGGCAGCGCCGTCGAGGGTCTCGCGGTCGAGGACCTGGAGCCCCGCGGCCTCCAGGACCGTCGCGGCCTCTTCACGGACGGCACGCCGGAAGGGGTGATCGCGGGGGACCGGCCTGCAGAACGCGTCGATCGCGTTGCCCAGGTTGAGGAGCAGCTTGCGGTGCTTCCACGCGTCGATGTTCGCGACGGACGCCGTATTGTTTTGCCTGACTGTTTTCGACCTTTTTTAAATCATTAATACAGATTTGACGAATGACAAAAACCTCTTGTAAAAGACTAAAGACTCATCCTCCGAAAATATCATTCCTGGATAGGAAAAAACAATCGAATACTGATTTAGCTTCAAACCTATGGAGTAGGAAAAAGGGAGTATCCTTCCTGCTAGCATCTATACTAGTGTTTAAGGCTAATTGGATGAACGGTATAAAAGTTTGTGCCTCCAAACAGTCCAATGAGTTTGATCATGGTAGTATGTAAGTACTCTTTTTAACGCGTTTTACTCTATTTTTGGCCATCCCGTTTGATCGTGGGTTTCTTGGGGAAACCCACGGACGAGTGATGGATTTCAAATCCTAATATTTTGGCCATGTCACTGAGGTTTTACTTGTAAGATATGACACGTTATCTGATAAGAGAAAATCCATACCCCCAAGTTGTAATATAACTTCTCTTATTATAAATTCCATAACTGATTTTGATGTAAGGTTTTTGGCTTGTGCTGCGACTGTATATTTACTGAAATGTTCCACCGCAATAATAAAATGTTCATCACCATGTGCACAATTTTGCAATATTCCCGTAATGTCCATTGACCAAATTAAATAAACAGAAACAAGTTTTTTTTTAACTGCAAGTAAAACGAACAGAAATTATTCCGTAAATGAAAGTGGTTGTCCCCTCCGCAACACCCCGCTCTTTACGCTAAAGTTTGACTGTCACAATTCTACTATTTAAAACAATAAAAAAACGTTAACGTAAATAGCAAGGCGTTCAGGAGGGGACAACCCCTTTCGTATACGGAATAATTTCTGTTAGTTTTAAGTTTTAATTTCGCTCCTTAGGTGCAATGAAAAAAAAAACTTGTTTTTTTATTTAATTTATGATCGTGCTTGAACTAATGCAAAACTGAACTTAATTACTCCTTAAAAATACAACAATGCGGTAAGTACTTAAGACAGAGTTTTATTTAAAGACACCAATCACAAGTTATAAAAACACAAATTTGAAACTAATTTTGGCTGTATCAATTCGTGACGCTTGAAAAAAATTCTCTTATTGAATGATAGGCTTAAAGCTTATATGGGATGTAGTCAGCGTAGACCTTATAGCATTTCATTAGACAAAGCATTTCAAAGTTAGGTGTATCCATATGTGACGCCTGAAGCTAGGTCAACAATTTCTTCTTTTTTTTCGATTGGTCTATATTTAGAGGGGAATGTCAACACAGACGGGAAGCCTTAATAAAGACAGCAACTACGGAAGACAATTCGTCCAATTAATTAAAAAAAAGTAAAGCTATTTTTGTGGAAGTAAAGAGCAAAGTTTGAGCTTAAAAGAAGAAATTATTGCTTTGCGCACTGCTTCTAAATTGACTCGTGATATATTCCAATATCCATAGAATTCTAAAAACAAAAGCTTAACGTGGTTGCTGCGGAAACTGAAATCTAATAAAAGGTCCGTTCTAAGACCAGACTAGCCATACATGACGTTTTACAAAAAAAGAGAAAAAATTAAATAAAAAAGCAGCAAAGAAAGTGATTTTCAGCCAGTAGAAAAAACAAAGCGAAAAGACAAAAAAAAGATGCTTCAGTAGGGAAGCTATCCTCAGTGCAAAAAAAAAGACAAAGAAGCTTTTGAATTGAACAATAACAAAGCAGAAGAAATACTAAAAAACAAACCAAGCCAGAATAACTGAAAAAAAAACTACTACAAAACACACTATATGATCTGGATGTTCAAAAAAATTTGAGGGCCTAGGCAGAATCAATCTCATCAATATTATTGTCAGATTTTAGAGATTCATTTACTGAAAGCCAGTGTTCGTGTAAAATTTAATAAAGAAACGAGGGTTAAATTAAATAAAAGAGGGAAGAAAAAAAAGGATTCAATTACTGAACAGAAATTTTAATAGTATAAAAACAGTAGAAAAAGCATAGGAAAAACGGGTTAAATTAAGGTTTAAGAGGGTTAAATTGATGAAAAAGAGGATAAAATTCAATTAAAATTTAAGAAAGAAATGAGGGTTAAAGTAAATTAAATAAAAAAAGGAACAAAAAGAGAATTCAATAACTGAACAGAAATTTCAATAGTATAAAAACAATAGGAATATCGTGTAGAAGGGGTGGTCAAACAAACTTAGGAGATGGCTCGTTGGATTGTAATGATAAGCAAAATATGAAACTTTATTTTACTGCCATATATTTTCATGATCCCCTTCTACCAAAACATCAACCGTAAAAAGCACTTACCTACTTTACTTTTCTAAAAAGAATCACGTCCCGTTTCATTGAAAACTTGTTAATGATCTTATATCTCTTTTTTTATTCAATTATTCTTTAGACTGCACTGGCTTACTCTGTTAAGCCATTCAAAAGGAATAAAAGTAACAGTAGGCAGTTTATAAAAAGGTGAAAACAATATATACATAGCCTCTGAATATTTTTATTTTTTTTCCAACGGTAAATTAAAGTAGAAAAAACAAGAAATACTACATTTCAAGTAACAAATTCAAAGGGACTCGTATAACTAAAAATACCAAAACATAAAAAGGCAAGCTGTACAAGCACTTTAAACTCTGGTTATCTTCAGAGGAAGACTTGGAGCTCAGGGACCGTCCCTCTCCCGGTTGGCTTCCCTATTTATCAAGCCATTTTAATTACTCCGAGACGAGTATCAATCATTTATCAGGTAATGGCTAGTGAAAAGTTGTATATCGATTTTGTTGATGATGACTGGAGTTTTGGTTTGAAAAAAAAAAAAAAAGAACAGGAAAGGGCCTTTGGTGATTAGAGAAAGTAAGCGGGAAGGAAATGGGGCATTTTGATTAGAAACTAACCAGGGAAACGATTTTTGATGAAATCGGAACGATATATATTCATCTTAAGGAATTTAATCCTTTTTAACTACTATACATATTTTTCTGTAGTTTCTATTGAATAAATACATTACGGACAATCATAGTTACTGTACACAATCAAGACAGAGGGTAGGCTTAAGAAAATGGGCAAAGGAGCTACGGTATCCATGGGTACAGAGTCGAGGCCCTCCCTTAAAATGGGCCATAGCTGTGCAACGATCGGGAAGTTGGAGACGCTTTCAAAATTTGTTAGCAGACTGCACTCAGAAATTAGTGCGAAATGCTGAAATACTGAAGCCCTTTTAAAGTACTAAGACATCAAAATGAAAGTTTTTTGCCCCTTAGGTCTGTTCATACCTGGAAACGCAAATTGTCTGGTTATTCTAAAAATATGATGTTTTATGATGTGTTGCCACGTTTGACCGCGAAAATAAATATCAAACCATTAATAAAATTCTGGTTTCTGAAACATTTACAACTTCAAAGGAAAGCTTCACCTTTTTAATCGTTTTGGTGTTATATCATTTTAGCTTATTTTTTGCTGATTTTTAAACCATGTTTTTAACATTATTTGACACCCAATCCTGCCCAAACTACATAAAAACTGAATTCCGGATTTATCAAGACTTTGAAGATATACATGATTGTGTAAATTTCTACTTAACTAAGTAAAACAATCAGTTTTCATTATCACTGGTCATGGTCCTTTAAACACAACAATTGCGTAATCATAGTAATTTGATAGACCTATATCGACTTAATAAAATGAACATATACTCGGCGTAGATAACTTCGAAGACCACACTGCCTTTCCATGACGAAAGTACAACCCATAAGTTGGTTTGTAACCTACTGTTGAACAAAAACTAGCAGGATTCCTAACAGAACCACCAGTATCAGAACCAAGTGAGGCAACGCATTCAAATGCACTAACAGATACAGCACTTCCTCCAGATGAACCGCCGGGAACACAGTCAGTGTTCCAGGGATTTTTACTTGGACCATATGCACTAAATTCAGTTGTTAGCCCCATTGCAAATTCATCCATGTTTACTTTGCCAATAAAAATTGCATCTTGTTGTTTTAATTTTGAAATTACGGTAGCGTCATAAGGTGCAACAAAATTTTCAAGCATTTTTGACGCACATGTAGTTTTAGAATTTTTAATACACATATTGTCTTTAATTGAAATAGGCATCCCAAAACAATTACCAACTTTTTCTCCAGATTTAATTTTTTTATCAATATTTCTGGCTTGATCAATTGCATCATCATTAACAGATAAAAATGCATGAAGGTTATCATCTACGTTTTTAATTCTTTGAATAGTTTCTGCAACAAAATCTTCTGCAGAAATGTTTCCTGTTTTTACTTCTTGAACATACTCAAGGGCAGAAATTTTTAGATTCATGAAGACATCTTTGGTGCACGAACGTAGGAGCCTTTGTAGTGATTTAATTTTTCAATTAATTTATCATCAAATGGTATATGTTCATCATTTCTGAGATGAGAAATTGGGATTTCAGGCATAGAAATCTCTTCAGATTCAACACCTGCAGAATCTAAAACATCAAAAAAATCTATCATAGCATGAACTTTTTCAACATATTCTTTATGATCATCCACATCAATTCTCATTAATTTTGAAACATGTTCAATTTCTTCTTCAGTTACCATTTAACACACCTATGGAGTCAATCTATCCACATCTCTTGGGTAGAATGTTGTATCACGAATGTTTTCAGTACCAGTTGAGAAGTCAGCTCAAAGGCCTGCTCGGGTGGCAGGAAGGCAGCGCGTAACCCTTGCCCCAAAAGATTCCAGGATCCGCCACCGTCAAGACTCTCCCAAACGCCGCCACAGGAAATGGCCACCGAGAGATGGTCGCTGTTTTGCGGATGCACGAGCACGGAGTGGATGCCGGGCTCGACATAACCGCCCCCAAACCAAGCCGCCCGTTCCGGTCGATCCCAAAGGGATTGCACCAAGGTCCAGTGTTCGCCCCGATCCTCTGATTTGAAAAGCCCGCCAGGGATGGTCCCTGCCCAAAGGGTTCCCGGCCTGTCCGTATTGCTTGCGGTTAACACCCAAATCTGTTTCAAAGCCGGGGCGGCTTCATCCTCCGATTTGGGATAGGTGGGCACGGTAATTTCCTGCCAGTCGCCACGACCCGCTTCAGTGCGATGTAATTTCACGCCGAAATGACCCAAATTCAAGGCCGCGTATTGATCGCCATTGCGTGTATCGCTGAGTAGGGCGGTGACGGGATCTCCCAAAAATGCCGTCTCGACAACCTCCCAGCCAAGATCTCCTTTCTCGAAGACAAATAATCCTTTTCGAGTTCCAATCCGCAATCTCACCACCAACCTCCTCGGGGATTCGATTAACCTCCGGATAGCGCTTGCAGCACATAAATCTCGGCATCTTGCCCGACCCGATCACCCAACTTAACCCGGTCACGAATCATGGCACCGTTCACGAAAATGTTCATGTGCTTGCGCAATCGGCCTTGTTCATCGAGAACATAACCTTCCAAGCTGGGATTTTGTTCAAATACCGCACGCAGGGCTGCTGCTACCGTTGCCGCCTCCACCGTCACGGCCGGACAATCAAGGTGACGCTGCAGATTGGGCGTAAAACTGACGCGCGCCATGGAAGGACCTCAACATAGAGTTTTTCTAATGTTCGATTAGCAATCACCATCAACAAAGCTCAAGGGCAATCATTAGAATAATTAGGTATAGATCTGAATACAAACCAATTATCCTGAGTTATTTACAAACTATTTCCCCAACGCTTTCAGGTTGGTTAAACTTCGGACAATACTTCGATGGCTTGCAGCATGCAGCCCCAGCCGTCTTCGGTTTGTTTGATGTAATCGGCCCATTTGGCGTCCATTTCATGAACGATTGTGGCGAGACAACCGGAGCCCTCTGGTTGAATCGTCAAGGTGACAATACCGGGATCCTGTTCTTCGGACTCATCCGTAATCCATGTCCAAACAATTTTGTGAGGTCGATCCAGTGCTAGATAGGTTCCCCAATGTCTGGCTTCTGTGCCGTCACGCATATCCGTGAATAAGAACTTTCCGCCGATGTTCGGATCGATTTCGATCCGGCGGATGTCTCCGGCAAGTCCCAGTTTTTGAGCCGCGATCTTCATCCAAAGGCGTACTTTTTCCGGGTCCAGCCATGCATCGAAGACGCGCTCAGCCGAGGCCTTGAAACGATGGGTGACTTTCACTTTTAGTTTTTCAGTCAAATGATTCCTCCTGCTCGGTTTGCCCATCTTCTTGCAGCAACATTGCATCAATGGCCTCAAGACTCGATTGCCAAAATGCTGTTTGTCTTTGAATCCAAATCTGGACTTTGTGAAGTGGCCCTGGTCTGAAAGTGAGGATATGCGTGCGGCCAAGGCGCTTCCTATGGACCAGGTTTGCCCTTTCCAAAAGTTTGATGTGCTTGGAGATGGCGTTAAGGGAAACGTCGAAAGGAGCCGCCAAATCGGTAACCCGTGCCTCTCCTTGGGAAAGACGCCTGAGAATTGCACGCCGCTTAGAATCAGCCAATGCCAACAAGATATGGTCAAGATTTTCGGTACTTTGTGTCAACTTTAAATATAATAAAACTTATATACTTGGAATCATCATGAAAATTTATTCTTTTAATTTACATGTTCTATCAAAACTTGTTATTTTAGTTTGGTTAGTATCAGTACGAGTCGCTCCGATTTAAAGTTTGTTTTCTCAAACTATTTGATTGACACAAAAGCCATTTCAAATTTTATGTAATCTGAGCTTATTACTTTGGTCTTATTATCCCAAAAAAAGAAATAAAAAAGTTTTCAAGTTAGTTTTCCGTTACGCTCGAAATTCAAAGTTCAAATAAAACTTTCTCACGAGAAAGCGAAGAGAGAACATTGTTGTAAACAGGTCGATAAATTTCTATTCGCAAAAGTTTTGCTAAACTTGGTAACAGGCTTCATTGGAAAGCGCATTCCTAAGGAAATGAAAGGAAAAACAGATTGAAAAATATCGTGCTAAGAGTTTGGGCACTAAATGAGAAGAAAGTAAGCACAACAGAAGTAGAAATAAAACTCAATGTAAAAAAAGAAAAGAAACAATTTTAATGACTTTCAAGGCTGGATATTAATAAACCTTTAACCTATGTATACTAAGCTTGCTTAGTATACATAGGTTAATTGGTACAGTCAACTTTCGATAACTCGAACCTTGATATCTCAAAATCCTCGATATCTAGAATTATTTCCAAGAAAACTAGAAGAGATTCTATTTTGTAGACTAGAAAAGAAATAATTTTTTCCGGAAAGTAACGGTAAATTGTATAAGCGTCAGGAGAGCTGTTTCACAATATCTATATCATAAACATTTTTCAAATTCCTATTTCTTGTCGTCATTGCGCGGACCCACTATGTATGACGGATTGCCCTCCCGACGCTTTAATAAGAAAGCGCGACGGAGAAATTATCATTAAAGATACTTGTATCGGATGTGGGAACTGTGAAAAAAAATGTCGTAAAAGCAATAATTTGTTGCCATGAATGATCTTTATAGCATGTTTGAATTTGTTCACTTTTACGAGATATGTCAAGAGGCTTTTACATTGCTCACGATATGATTGAGGCAAAACGTCCCCCACACTGGACAAAACATCGAAAAACGTTGAATCTTCTACTTTTAAAAATATATTTGTTTTTGCTGTTGTTCCAGAATCTTGAGATGTTTTCTTTTTGTCTATATCGCTTGAATTGACAGGTCTCATGCGATAGGGTTCATGTTTGTCCACTTGTCGAAGTTAATTTTGAAAAAAAATAAGTAGTTTCTTTTTATCGTTGGCAATATTCTCGTCGTTGATAAATTTACCGAGATTATCCTCAAAGTGTTTCATTGATGAAAGAACGAGCTCAATTGGTGTCAACATGTAGGGTTTAGCCGTTTTCTTTTTAACAAAAACTGTTAAAAATTCCCGCAATCATTGGCAGAAAAAGTTTAAAAATGCTGCTATCCGCTTGGAGAAGACAGTTTCTTTTAAATTTTGAATCTTTGCCCTTGTGTTTGGATGCTAGGCACGTACAATAGAACGATGTTGCTTTCTCTGCTGCTTAACTACTTCTGGCAACTGAACATTGCCTTCAGTTAAATTTAAACAAAGCTCTAATGATCAATGAATTCTTTGTCAACACTCTGTGAATTACCTAGGGCGGAGAACAAATGTCTATTTTCATGTAGTTTCTTCAGTGTCATGATGGCAACTAATAACCCTTTTTATTATTCAATGAAAGATATACGGTAGTTTCGTCAAAAATATCTGTGACTATACGTAAATCTTCAGGTTTGTTTGGATTGAGATCCAGTAGAATGTAGGCATTCAATTGGAAATTGGAAGGGCTAGTGCCCGTTTTAATACTCAAATTTTTTTAGAGGCAAATAACACCCCTCCTACAGTTATAATCGTCTTTAATAACCTTCATTGACCGTTCTAGCCGAATAAAGCCTAGCCAAATATAGAACCATCCTAGCCGAGTGGTTAGCGCACTAGAATTTCAATCCTTTGTCCATGAAGATAGGGGTTCGAGTCCTGGTGTCACTGGTTATTTGGTTTTGAGTAGGGTTCTGTGGCGTGACTCAGTAATCTCGGCTAGAGTTGACCTAGCTTTAAATGGATGCCTGGAAAAATCTGGCAAAGGTAAACAGGAAGGATGGGCGAAAGCACGGGATCACTGAACCACCCCCAGTACACCTCCTGGCTGAAAGTCCATTAAGAGGAGATCAGCACCATTGGTAGGGACTGTAAAGTCCAATTTCTCATTTTCTACCTTATCTTTGTACTGACAACAGGTTAATGAAACAATGGACAAATATATCTCAGTTTATCTGATTTTATTTTAGATCTTATATTTATATGCTATATAGCTATATTTATACGATTTATATTACAGCAATATAATTACTGAGTAATATTCAGGTAGTATACTAGTAATATAGTTAGATGCTAGTTTGATAGCTATTAGATACTACTAATATAATTACTAAATAGATAATGGTTTACATTACTTAGTTATATTATTGGATGTATAAATAAAATATTTTATATTAGAAACGCTTTGTATTTAAAAGTAATATATCAATTATCTAATCAATTTATATTAATATATCAATTTATCTAAAAGTAATAAATCACACTTTTTTTATTCGTTGGTAAAAAACCAGAATGCAAACAACTCTGTGAGCAAGTTAAAAGGTAAAAGGCAATTAATTGCCTTTCTTTGCCGCAAGAATATACCTTCCTCGTGATCTGTGGCTAAAGTTAGTCTTGAAAAAAGTCTATTTTCTGAGGACAGTTTAAGATTCTGGCTCTCTCTGACTAGGCGTGTTTACCGATCCATATCTTTAGCGACGGATTCCCGGGTCAATATGTCCTTCGTAGCCGGATGGTGAAGTATGGACGCAGGAGGAGCCTTGGGAGTTATTTCATCCTGACTCCTTGGATCGAACATCGGTAGTGGCTGCGACCTCCCGTGCTATGTGATCGCCAGAATCCTAAGAGCGGTGCGCGGGTTCAATCTGAACTCGGGTTGACGGCTGGGTTTTGGGGATTCTTTTCGAGTTTCAATCTATTCTGGTCTCGCCATTTTTTGGGAAGGAGCCAGACTATTGAGGAGAATCGTGCTAAGAAATAAACGAGATGAGTGAGTCGTTGGTCACGTCCAATCCAAAGATCATGGGAGGGACGCCTGTAATCCGGGGAACCCGAGTGCCGGTGTCGACGCTCTTTCATTATCTGATGGACGGCTTGGATGTGGATGAGTTCCTCGACCACTTTCCGACGGTTCGTCGTGAAGATGCTTTGGCGATCCTAGATCGTTCACTCGTTCAAGACCACTCCGAGGTCATTGGGATCTCCTTTGTACTTCTTGAGTCGATTGATCTCGGATTGATCTAATCGGCGGCCACTC